>BTHU01000003.1:69041247-69496247 GCA_036184795.1 Tokudaia tokunoshimensis | reverse complement strand
ACCACTCCTAGCTTAAAGTACTGATTTTGGGGCCAGGGAGCTTGCACAGTGGGTAAAGTGCCTGCCTCCAAACCCAATGACCTGAGGTTGATCCTTGCAATCCACATAGTGGAAGAAAGGAGCTGACTCTCACAGGGTATCCTCTGACCTCCACATACATGCTGTGGTGTATCCCCCCCAAACCCTCACCCAACACACCCCACACAATACATATGTATATATATGTATATATATACATAAATGTACATTTTTTTCAATCCCTTTTGGTGTTCCTAGAACTCTGCTGGTTTCTTCTTATGTTTGTAATATTCAATGCACTCATTCCCCCAGCACATGCATGCTGCGTCCTGACCAGGAGTTCTGCTCTGTGGTGAAGCATCTGTCTCACCTATGTGAGGCCCTAGGTTCCCTTACCAATAATACCAAAGTGATGCAGTATTTGTATATAAGCTATGTATAACTCTCTCTTTCCTCTCTCCCTCCCTTCGTGTGTGTGTGTGTGTGTGTGTGTGTGTGTGTGTGTGTGTGTGTGTGTGCGCGCACATGCCATGGCTTATATATAAAAGTAAGAGGAAAACTTAAGAAGGTTGACTCCTCCCTCCTGTTATTGCATTGATTCTGGGATCAAAATCAACATGTTTGACTTGGCAGCAAACATTTTTACTAACTGTACCATCCCTCTAGCCCAATTAACCTAATTTTCATAAGTCAAGAACTATGATCAAGAAAATAATAATCTCTGGGCAGTGGCAGTACATTCCTTTAATCCCAGCACTATGGAGGAAGGAGGAGACAGATCTCTGAGTGCAGGGCCAGCCTGGTCTACAGATTTCCAGGACAGTCAGGGCTACATAGAGATACCCTGTTAAAAAAAAAAAAAGAAAAGAAAAGAAAAGGAAAAAAAAGTCCTACTCTTACAACTTCACCCCTCAGAGTTCCTGTGACCTGAAGTCAGCCCTGGCCCAAAAATACTAAATGGGAAAACCCAAGAATAAATAATTCTTTGTTTTTTTGAGACAGGGTTTGTCTGCGTAGGGCTGGTTATCCTGGAACTCAGCAATCTGCCTGCCTCTGCCTCCCAAGTGCAGGAGGTTAAAGGTGTGTGCCACCACTATCAGATAAAAAGTTTTAAACATGACAAATGTCTCCAGCCCTTGTCATCCATCCTGACAAGGGTCATCCTTGTGTGCAGTGTATCCCAGCTGTGTGCGACCCGCCCTGCAGCAGTGTTTAACTCTGAAAGAGCCAGGAGCTCAAACCTTAGCAATACCCTTGGGGCTCATCTGGTCATCTCATCTCCTGCTAGGGCTGGACTCACAGGAGGATGAGCAAGTACAGTGGCATGTGACAGTTTTAACCGGAGAAGCCACACTGGGCCTTGAAAAACGGCTCAGCTAAGCCTGCTGACCTGAGTTCTATTCCTGGATCCCACAAGGTACAAGGAGAGAGCTGACTCTGGCGAGTTGTTCTCTGACCTGTGGGGGTACACATTGCATAAATCAAGTAAGTTAAAAATGAGAAGCCACATTCATTCCCTGTATCACATTCTTCTGTTACAACAGTTTTATCTCATTGTTCATCTGTGCTGACCTACAACCATCTATGTGGATTAGTTTTCTTGTTTGTTTATTTATGTGTATTTTTTTGTTTGTTTGCTTGCTTGCTTTCTTGTTTTTGCCAACTTGACACAAACTAGAGTCACTTAAGAAAAGTGACCCCAGGCAGGAGGTGGTGGCAGTGCACGCCTTTAATCCCAGCACTTGGGAGACAGAGGCAGGCGGATCTCTGTGAGTTTGAAGCCAGCAGCTGGTCTACGGAATGAGTTCCAGAACAGCCAGGTTACACATAGAAACCCCATCTCAAACAAACAAACAAGCAGAGTGACCCATAATTGAGAAACTGCCTCTATTAAATTGGCCTATGGGCATATCTGTAGGGAACTTCCTTAATTTATTATTGATGTGGAAGGACCCTGCCCACTATGGGCAGTACCGTCCCTAGACAGAAGGTAGCAGAGTAAGCCATGCTGTGGTGGTTTGAATATACTTGGCCCATGGGAAGTGACCCTACTAGGAGGTGTAGCCTTGTTGGAGTAGTTGTGGCCTTATTGGAGGAAGTGTCAGTGTGGAGAAAGGCTTTGAGGTCCTATGATCAAGCTCTGCCCAGTGCAGAAGAGAGCTTCCCCCTAAGCTGCCTGCAGAAGAGTCTCCTAGCTGCATTCAGACCAAGATGGAGAACTCTCAGCTCCTTCTCCAGCACCATGCCTGCCTAGAAGCTGCCATGCTTCTTGCCATGATAATGAACTGAACCTCTGAACCTGTAAGCCAGTCCCAACTAAATGTTGTCATTACAAGAGTTGCCTTGGTCATGGTGTCTGTTCACAGCAATAAAAGCCAAACTAAGACACACGGGAAACAAGCCAGCAAGCAGCACTCTCTGCTTCAGTTCCTGCCCCCAGGTTCCTGCCTCGAGTTCCTACCTTGGTTTCCCTTGATGAGTGGTAACCTGTAAGACTTTCCTTCCCAGGTAACTTGGTTGGGCTACTTGTGGCAGCTGTTGTCCCTAATTTATATGTTAAACTATATCATAAGTATCTATGTAGAGAAAACCACATACAGAATTGACTTTTGGACATCTACAAGGTCTTATTACCTATTCCTCGTCTTAAGTGAGTCGGCTATAATGAAGTCCCAGCGTTACCACAAAGACTATACAATGCCAATGATGCTCATCTCATCAAAGCCACTAGGTCTTCCACTGTTATGCTGAAGTTGTAGACTGTCACTTTGCAGAGTATCAGCCTGCATTCCTGCTCTTGTTGCAGAAACACAGAAGCTGAGACTCCTGCCACTGTGCTGACTCCTTCAGGCCTGGACCCCACAGAGTCACTGTGACGTTGGACACGGACTGTCACTGCCGCGCCTGTGCTGAGGACACACTTGACTGGTACCATTACCACCACTATGCTTCCCCCAGCATAGGGAAGAGCAAAGCATGTCCTCTTCCTCCTCCTTCTCCTCCTCCTCCTCCTCTTCCTCCTCCTCCTCTGGCTGTACATCTAGTCTTCCACCATGACTTTCACAGAAGGCACTTAAACAGAATCCAAATGGAAAGAAAGGGGAAGTTGCACATAGGTTCCTTACTCTTGCTGTGTACCACAGCAAGAAGGGGCTTTGCTGCTCTGATCCTCATGTCTACCTGAGCAGACCCTGAGGTTCCCAGATCATAGGTTCAGCATGATTCTGAGTGCTTCTGAGAGGTGTTTGGGATGCCTGTGTGTGTCAGTAGACCAAGTGGAGCAGGAGTGTTTACTGTGGATGTATCTCATCCGACCCACAGAAGGCCTCAGCAAGGCAGGAAGCTGAATCCCCACTGAGGAAGAAGGAATTGCTCCTGCCTTTGCACCTTCGAGGTGAGACAAAGACTTCTTCCACCGTAGAGCCTTGAAATGAGAACTTTCTGGATATCAAGTCTGCTGGTTCTCAGACTGGGACTGTCGGTTCTCATGGATCAGGTCTCTGAATCTGCCTGAAATGACACCTCCCATGTCATGTGTTGTGCATACTGACTTACCCTATCTGGGCTGAGCTGCTAAAATCAGATAAGTCAATTTATTTGTGCACTTGAGTGAGTGTGTGTGTGTGTGTGTGTGTGTGTGTGTGTGTGTGTGTGTGTGTGTATGTCTGTCTGTCTGTCTGTCTGTCTGTCTATGATATGTCTCTGCAGAACCTTGACCAAAAGGTAGGCAGACAGGCAGGAATGGAGGTGAGGACAAAAAGGCCATTGAAAAACTTTCAGATTTGGGGATTCCTGATCAGTTTGAGATGGCAGGTTCTGAACGAAGTTCACATAGCAATGGGCTTTAAGGGGACTGTTTCCACAGGCAGGGGTGGGGAGAGAAAGCAGAAAGCTTCCCAGGAGGAGCAGGAGCATGAACAAAGAAAATTCTGAAAGAACTGAAAAACATTACATCATGTTCAGTCCAGCATCATCTGCACACACCGTCTGAGTCATCGCACAGGAAGCAATGGAAACTGGACCCAGGGCTGGGGAAACGTCAGCAGGAACTCACCTGACCAGTGAGCGCAAGGCCTGGACTCAATCCCCAGCAATGTAATAAAACAAACTGCTGTGGGTCTTTCAAGCTGAGAGGATGTCCTGCCCTTATCCACGGCTTCACTTCCTGCAGCTTCTCTTGCCTGCAGTGGGCCTTGGCCCAAAAGTACTAAGTTGGAAATTCCAAGAATGAACAATTCTTGTTTTGCATAATGCGCCGTTTTGAGCAGCATGGTGACCTTTCCACCCCTTGCCATCCATTCTGCAGATGAGCCATCTCTGTCCACAGCACGCCAACAACATACTACTGTCATAGCATTGCTTCTGTCCAAGGATCCCAGGGCTCAAGCCTAAGGCAACATCCCTGGGGTCTGTCACTCGGGCCACTTCCTCTCATCATTGTAGGGATGAACTCATTGCCCCAGATCAAAGAAGAAGATGTAGCCCAGATTAAAGGTAGATCTTCCCACCTCAAAAGATCCAGATTAAAAGTGGCCTTCCTGCTTCAAATGATTTAATTAAGAAAAAAAAAACCCTATTTTAAAGAGGTTTACACAGCCTCTTGGGTTTTAGTTAATTCCAGATGTAGTCAGTGACTATGAAGAATAACCACTCCTGAGTGAAATTTTACAGATTCCAGCAGAGATAGAAGTCAATAAAACCCAAAGCTAGAACCAAGATTAAAGGGAGTTATCATGAATGTTTGAATATTTTAAAACTCCAAAATGGACAATTGTGTCTTTGGGTTTTCATTGTGTGAAGAGATACCATGACCCAGGCAACTCTTAAAAAGGAAAACATTTCATTTAAGATGGCTTACAGTTTCAGAGATTTAGTCCATTGTTACCATGGCTGAGAACATGGCAGCATGCAGGCAGACACGGTGCTGGAGAAGGACCTGAGAGTTTTATATCTTGATGTGAAGCAAGTCAGTAAACAGCACCCCATCCTCTGCATCAGCTCCTGCCTCCAGGTTCCAGCTCTGCTTGAGTTCCTGCCCTGACTTCCCCCAATGATGGACTATGATTTCGAGGTGTCAGCTGAATAAACCCTTCCCTCCCCAATATCCTTTTTTGGTCATGGTATTTCTTCATTGCAATGAGAACCCTGGCTAACAGACATTAGAAAGAAGAAATTAAAACAGTGTATGTAACTGGACCATTGATTTAAAATTCAAACAAATGGGAAATGAGGCATAGTACAGACATTAAACAGGACTTCTTATCCTGTGTGGGAACTGGGCATATCCTTGTCTCTCCCCCAACTGGAAAGTACTTTGATCTCTAGTCCATCTAACCTCTTAGGTTGACAGAGCATGGAGAAAACGAATCATTTACAATATCAGTGGAGGACCACAGAAGAATCTGGATGGTCCCAGTTCTCATCCCTCTAATAATAGGATTTGGAATCATGGAAGTGGTGGGTGGGACTGGGACTAGCTGGAATAACAACCCCTGAAGTTCATCTTAAAGAATTGTCCATACAGGTTACATCCTATATAATACAGATGGAATACCTGAGCAATAGGGAAATCCCAAGAGCAAATAGATCCCCTCATAAAAGTAGTAGCTTAAAACAAGGGACTATGTGCCTTTCTAAATGAAGAATGCTGCTACAATGGTTATAAGTCAGGAATAGTTACAGATACGGTCAATTCATTAAAATGGGACATAGCCAGAAGAAGAGAAGCTTAGAAATGTCTTGGTCCATATGAAAAGCAGCTGGTATCAGTATTGGAGAGCCTGGCAGTAGTGGTTTGAATAAGAATGGCCCCCATAGGCTCATATATTTGAAGGCTTACTCACCACTATTTGAAAGGATTAGAAGGATCAGGAGGTGTGGTCTTGTTGGAGTAAGTGTGGCTTTATTGGAGGAAGTTTGTCACTGAGGGGTGGGCTTTGAGGCTCTGAAAGCCCAACCCAAGTCCAGTGCCACAAATACTCTCCCTCTCTGTTTATGGATCAGGATATAGGAATATCAGCTACTTCTTCAGCACCATATCTGACTGGGTGCCACTGTGATCGTTTGTATATGCTCAGCCAAGGGAGTGGCACGATTATAAGGTGTGGCCCTGTTGGAATAGGAGTGTCACTGGCAGGTATGGGTTATAAGACCCTCATCCTAGTTACCTGGAAGCGAATATTCCACTAGCAGCCTTTAGATGAAGATGTAGAACTCTCAGATCCTCCTGCATCATGCCTGCCTGGATGCTGCCATGCTCACACCTTGAAGCATGTCATTCAAGGATAATGGACTGTACCTCTGAAGCTATAAGCCTGCTTCAATTAACTGTTATCCTTATGGTGGCTGGAGAGATGGCTCAAGGGTTAAGAGAACTGACTGCTCTTCTGAAGGTCCTGAGTTCAAATCCCAGCAACTACATGGTGGCTCACAACCATCTGTAATGAGATCTGACCCTCTTCTGGAGTGTCTGAAGACAGCTACAGTGTATTTACATATAATAATAAATCTTTAAAATTAAAAGAAAAATGTTATCCTTACAAGACTTGCCTTAGTCATGATGTCTACTCACAACAGTAAAATCCTAAGACAGCCACCATGTTCCCTGGCATGATGATAATGGACTAAACCTCTGAAATTGTAAACAAATCCCCAATTAAATGCTTTCTTTTATAAGAGTTGCCTTGGCCATAGCGTCTCTTCACAGCAATAGAGCAGCAACTGAGATAGAATAATACTATTAGCAGGGGGGGCTGGAGAAGTGGCTCAGTGGTTAAGAGCACTGACTGCTTTTCCAGAGAACCTGGGTTCAATTCCCAGCAACCACATGGCAACTCAGAACCATCTGTAATGAGATCTGGTGAGACATATATGAGGATAAAACACCAATGCACATAAAATAAAAAAAAATAATTAAAAAAGATACTATTAGCAAACCACTCCTCCTGTTTGTCCTGTGTCTGTTCTTTGGACCCTGTATCTTGAACAGTCTAATGCAAATTGTCACTTCACACATTAAGCCATAAAACTACAGATGGTTCTGACCTCTGAGCTAGCATATCATACAATACAAGAAGACCTCAGACACCAGGCCCCAGTGAGTCAGAACTTTACATTGGAGTCTTATATAAAATAAAATTTGCTCCAAAAGAGGAGACAGATGGAGGGAAAAAATAAAAACATGAACAAGTTGTTGTTTTTTTTCTGGGACGAGGGGTGGGTTAGTGGGTTGGTGGGTTGGTTGGTGGGTTGGTTGGTTGGTTGGTTGGTTGGTGGGTTGGTGGGTGGGTTGGTTGGTTGGTTGGTTGGTTGGTTGGTTGGTTGGTTGGTGGGTTGGTTGGTTGGTTGGTTGGTTTCTTTGTGTAGCCCAGACAGTCCTGGTATTCATTCTGTAGACCAAGCTGGCCTTGAATTCAGATATCTTCCTGCCTCTGCCTCCCAAGTACTCAGATTAAAGGTGTGCACCACCACGGACTGGCTGAAACATGAACAAGTTCTTTTGTTGTTGTTTGTTGTTTTGCATTTTTTGAGACAGATTTCTCTGTAAAAATTAATATTATTACAAATATACACAGTGAATTGATACAGTGGCTGTTTTTCTTTATCTTAACTTGTTCTCCATTAATGACACAGAGAGACTAAGATTTATTTGCAACTTAAAAGCAGAATAGCAATTATAACTCTATTCTATCCCCTAATCTCGCTTCCTCCCAGCCAAAATCCGCATCATACTTAGGGCCTTCCGTGCTCCAGCTGAACTCTCAGGATCTCCCTTCCTCTCTCCTCCTGGTTGAAAAATCCCTCTCCTCTCCCCCTGAATTATTTCTTCTCCCAGATGTCCCACCCTATTCTCTCTATTGCCTAGTGATTGACTTTCCCAGCTTTTATTGACAAGACAGAGAATAAATGGTAGCAAACGTTGTTTACACACACTTGAGACAAACTTGAGATTCTTAAACATTACAAGATGTCCAGATCGAAACGAGATAGTGGGATAGAGAAATCAGCATCTGAATAATACAAGGGTAGATCTTATACAGTGCTACTTTTTTCTGTATAGCCCTGCCTCACCTCTGCCTCTCTTCTTCTCTGCCTCTCTGCCTCTCTGCCTCTGCCCCTGCCCCTGCCCCTGCCCCTGCTCCTGCCCCTGCCCCTGCCTCCTGAATGCTGAGATCAAAGGTCTATGCTACCACCACCTGGCCCAGAAATGTATTCATAACCCTATAATGGAGTCTGGAGGCCAAGGCAGGACAAATCTCATTGGCCTACTCTCTTAGTGTGGATTTTATTGCTGTGAAGAGACATTGTGACCAAGGCAACTCTTATAAAGGAAAACATTTAACTGGGGCTGGCTTACAGTTCAGAGGTTCAGTCCATTATCATCACGGCAGGAAAGCCTGGCAGCGTGCAGGCAGGCAGGCATGGTGTGGTGTAGCTTGAGCATAGACCTCAAAGTCCACCCCCACAATGACCTATTTCCTCCAACCAGGCCCAACCTACTTCAAAAGGCCATACCTCCTAATAGTGTCACTCCCTAGGGACAAGCATTCAAACACGTGAGTCTTTCGGGGCTATTCCTGTTAAAACCACCACACCTACAGTCACCAGGTAAGTCTGAGAGGCCAGCTCCAGGGAGCTCCCTTCCAGAGACAGAAGCCTCAGGTGCCAGGGCCTCCCTCTCAGCAAGTCCTGAAGGTGGCATCCCTTCCTCTTCTGTGGCCACTCTTACCTCATAACTCATTCCCAGCCTTTCCACCTACCATCTTTTCTCTCTTGGTCCATTTATTTATTATTTATTTATTTACTTATTTACTCATTTATTGAGATGGTCTCACTATGAAGCCCTGGCTGCCCTGAACTCTCTATACCAGTCAACATCTGAACTCCCATCTGTCTCTACCTCTTGGGTGCTGGGATTAGAGACATGTGCCACTGTACCCTGCTCCATTTTTATTTTTGGATTATTTTTTAAAGATTTTATTTAATGTACATGAGTTCACTGTCGCTGTCTTCAGACACCAGAAGAGGGCATTGGATCTTGTTACAGATGACTGTGAGCCACCATGTGGTTGGTGGGATTTGAACTCAGGACCTTCAGAAAAGCAGTCAGAGGTTCTTAACCGCTGAGCCATCTGTCCAGCCCTTATTTTTGGATTTAGTGCCTTTTTGAGTCACGGTCTCACTATGCAGCTCTAGAACTAGCTATGTAGACCAAGCTGGCCTCAGACTCACAGAGATCTGACTGTCTTTGCCTCTCAAGGGTCAGGATTAAAGGTCTACACCACCATGTCCTGCTTTAAAATTGTAAATGTTTTATTTCATGTATATGGGTATTTATTTTATCTGCATGTCCATCTGTGTACGACATGTGTGCCTTTTACCCCATGGAGTCCATCACAGATTACTTGGTCCCCTGGACCTGGAGTTACAGATGGTTGTGAGCTGTCATCTAGATTCTGGGACTCAAACCCAAATCCTCTTCACAGATTCTCCTGGAGGTCAACCCTGTCCATATCCCCAAGTAAGCAAAGTCTCTTCACTTAAACCCTGGTGAGCAAGGTCGCTGATCTGGCCTTGTCTGCAGCTGTGTCTTGATGCCACCAAGGTCTTTCTATCTCTAATCCTCTAAGACTGAGGCACTAGATCACTTGAGCCTAAGAGTTCAAGGCTATACTAGGCAAAATCGGAAGCCCCTCCTCCCCCAATCTGGTTTTTGTATTGTTTCTGTTTGTTTAGGTCTCTGGGAATTGAACCTAGGGCCTTGCATATGCTATGATGAAATGCTCTACCACCGAGCCACAAACTAGCCATCCAGACTCTTATTTGAGGGAGGGGTGTGTGTGAGGGGGTTGTTTTTTGAGATAGAGTTGACTGTGCAGCCCCGACTGGCTTAGAACACCCTGTGTAGACCAAGCTGGCCTTGTATTCCTGATCCTGTCTCTGTCTCCCCAGTTTCAGGATTACAGACCAATGCTAAACCACTATGTATGTATGTGTTTGTGTGTGTGTGCATGTACGTGTGTGTGTGTGTTGTTATATATTTCTCTTCATTGTTTTGTTATGTCATCGCAGTCTGGAACTTCTTTTATTTTTCTCCTTCTTCTCCTTCTCCCCTTCCTTCAGTGTTGAGAATGGAATTCAAGGCGTGGTGCATGTTAGGAAAGTACTCTACAGGGGAGCTATGGCACCCCTTCTTTGACACACCACAGCCAGTCTTCACCTAAGGTGCTGTTCTAGACTCTGAGACTTTTGTGCCCACTCTCTGAGTCTCTGCCGCCAGTACTAACAACAGAGGTCAAGCTGTGTGTGAGGGCTGCATACCTGAACCTCTGAACTGGGATGAGACTGCGCAGGAGTAGGCTGCCACACAGTGCCACGGGCAGGGGAGGCTGGGAAGAGATCAGGAATCAAACTAGAAATGTAATGCTCTCCTCAGCTCTGGGGAAGCTGGGGCCAGTGAACTCCCACCCCTACCACTTTGCAAGTAGACAACCAGCCGCCCACTTCTTCCTGCACCAACGGAGGCACCTGGTCAGCATCCCCTGCCCAGGTGTGGCTAAAGGACACCCAGCAGCCCTACATCCTGGCAGAAGGGACAGGTCAGTTCCTTCCACCAGCAGCCACATCCACACCTTCTGTCTCTCGCCTCATGCAAGATATTGAGTAAACCTAGCATGTTCACCTTTATCTCTGTTCTACTAAGGCCTGAGAGACAAAAGAGATATCTTTCCTAAAGTGGCTCAAGCCTCCCAGGCCTGCCCCAAGTGGCAGACTGAGAGAGGCTAATAGGAGTGGATGCCCACAGCCAAACATTAGTAGAAAAGGGAGCCCAGGATGGAGGTCTCCAATGGGTCCCTCCCCTCAGAGCTTGGGGAAGTATGCATTAGAGGAGGAGAAATTATGGGAATCAAAAGGGTGGACACCTGGAGAGTATGGCCCCCAGCATCCCCTAAGCAGGGCTCATAGAGGCTCAGAGACTGGAGTGGCAGTCGTGTAAAGCCTGCATCGATCTGTGCTAGATCCCCTGCATGTATGTTAGATTGTTGGCTTGGTGTTTTGGGGAAACTCCTGACTGTGAAAGTGGGGGTGTCCTTGACTCTTCTGCCTGCTCCCTAAGACCATTTTCGTCCTACTGGGTTGCCTCGTCCAGCTTTGATGTAAGGGTTTGTGCTTGGTCTTATTACATCTTGTTAGGTGGCGTTTGGTTGTCGGCCCTGGGAGGACTGCTCTTTTCTGGGAGAGGGTGGGAAGTGGATCTGGAGGAGGGGCAGGGAGGACTGAGAGGAGGGGAGGGAGAGAGGGAAAGCTGCGGTTGGGATATATTGTATGAAAGAAGAATAAATAGGGATGTATTAAAATACATACAAAAATTTTTTAAAGAAGTGGAAAAAAATTATTGAAAAAAGAGAAAGACTCCAGCATATCCAGCCTGCAGAGCTTAGGATCTTCTAGGCCAAGGGAAGGTCTTGTACTCTGTCCACTTACATATTTCTGATGGTATTTGTGGTGCTGGGAATAGGGCCAAGCTCAATCTAGGTCTACTACTGAGTTAGACTGCAAATGCGCACGCACGTGCGCACACACACACACACACACACACACACACACACACTTTTTGTTTTGTTTTGGGGTTTGTTTTATTCTGTTTTGAGACAGATCCATCAACACTATGCTGACCTTGAACTCTGCACTTACTATATGCAGTGGAGACTGGCTTTGAACTTCTGATTCTCCTTCCTCAAGCTCCCAACACTTGGAGTTAGAAACTGACCAGGCCCTAACAACCTTTGTGCAGAAGAAACACTCATAGTTTTTTGTTGTTGTGTTGTGGTAGAGATCAGACCCAGGATCTGGCACAAACTGGCCCAGTGTGCTACACCTTAGCAACAAGCTTACTCAGCTCAGGAAGAATGGGGCTACCCCTCCCCAGCTGGGCACAGGGCAGGGCAGCTCCTGGAAACTGAACTGGAGAGCTTGCAGAAAGCTTGGGAGGGTCAGATGAGCCCACATCCTCACAGTGATCAGGGCATAGTCTCAAAGAGAGGTGGGTCAGCCGAGGCTTTACTGAAGCTAAGCACAGGACACTTTCTCTAGTGCTGGGCAGAACCGGTCTCCCTGACCTCAGCTTCAGGTGCAGATCTGAAAACTCAAGAAGTGCAGATGCAGTTTCCAGATCAGGGATGAGGGAGAAATCTGCATCTCCCTTTGCCAGAGCTCCAGTGGTCACTGCAGAAGCCTCCTAATGCCTAGCTCCCTCTGGTCTCAAGAACAAGGTCTACCATCCTGATTCTTCCTCTGGGACTCCTTCCCTTGTCCCATACCTGGTGGCAACAATAAGGTGCTATAGCTGCCTGCCTGGCCAGCCAGTGTACTTCAGTCTATGGGATGGTGGGAAGGTATATCAAATCCTTCTGATCTGTTAGTAATGTATAAGACAAGGTCTCATCATATATAGCCCAGGCTGGCCTTGAACTCTTGATATAACTTAGGCTGATCTCATGCTCATAGTGTTCCTCCTGCCCCAAACCTCCTGAGTGCTGGGATTGCAGGTTAGAGACACCACAATGGCTTTGAGAACTCATGATGGGACCTAAAGCAGAGACAATGGAGGAATGCTGCTTGCTTGCTTAGTCTGCTTTTTTAATACAGCCCAAAGCCACCTGCCTAGGAGTGGCACTGTCCTCTGTGGTCTGGACCCTCCCACATCAATCAATCAAAAAAATGCCCACAGGCTTGCCCATAGACCACTCTGATAAAAGGCATTTTCTCAGCTGAGATCCCCTCTTCCCAGATGACCCACCTGTGTCAAGCTAATACAAAAAGGTAAGCAGCACACATTCAACTACTAGTCCCATCTTTGAAACAGAAATGTGTCAGCGGGTCCACATCATTGAGATAGTGGCATAGGAATTTTAACAATTATTTCTGCAAAGTAGGAGACAGGACAGAGGAGGGCTGAGGGGAGGATGGGACAAAGGACCCAGATAACCCAGCTGGAGACAGAGGCAGGAGGACTCCTACCAGTTCCAAGCCAGCCTAGGTTCCATACTAAGACCTGTCTCAACCAACAAGGCAGGTATGGTGGCTTATGCCTGTAATCTCCCAGCACTTGAAGGCCAAGTGGGCACTCACCATAAGTTCAAGACCAGTCTTGGCTATATAACAAGATACTCTCACCAAAAAGAAACAAAAGGGAGGAGGGAACATTCTCTCTGTGGCTGACTGACCCTCCCTCTGCCCAGAAAACCTCACCACAGCTCTAGTTAGGGGCTTCAAGGGGCAGGAAAAACAGGTAATGCCAAGGGCCCATTGGTCACCGGAAAGGCCCATTTGGAGGCAGGCACAGGCCTTTAATCCTAGCATTAGGAGGCAAAAGCAGGTGGATATCCTAGAATTCCAGGGCACCCTGGACTATACAAGATCCTGTCTCAAAAAATCAAAAACAAAAGACAAAACAACCAACCCAGGCTGTTCCCAGGCTTGCAGTCCTCTTCTTGCCCTATTTGTTTGTAACAGAATCCTACTATATAACCAAGACTGGTCTCAAACTGAAGACAACCCCCTTGTCTCAAGGAGACTGCTCTTCCTGACGTCCCTGAGCTGAGCATTTGCTAGGATCTCCTAAGGAGGAGAGGAAGCTTTGTCTCTGGGCAGATAGATTAGCAGAGGGGTAGACTCAGCCCAGAGGTAGGTGGGTTAGACCACTGTGCTGAGACTGCCCAGCACGCTGGTGGTCTACTACCTCAGTCTGAAGTCATGATGGTTCTACAAATGCTTGGTTGGATTCACCGATATTTACTGAGAAGCCAGGAAGCTGTAAGGTTAGAAGGATATTCTCTGAGGAAAAGAAGCAATAGGAGGGGGAGATTAAAAATAAAACCCTTGAGAACACAGTGGTGAATGCCTGCAATCCCAGTTACTCAAGGGTCCAAGGAAGAACAACCGCTCAAGACCAACCTGAGCTTCAGAGCAAATTCAAGGCTTATCTGGGTAACTTGGTAAGTTCCTATCTATCTCAAAATGAAAAGGCTTTAAAATGTAAAAGGAAAGTAGAAGGCTGTGGATACAGCTCGCTTGCCGAGAATGCACCAAGCCCTAGGTTCAAATCCCAGCCACATTAACCTGCCATAGTGGTACAGCCTGCACTGAAGCGCTGGGGAAGCAGATGCAGGACAGACTTCATCTGCAGCTGTTGTGAGCTACAGGCCAGCCTAGGGTACATGAGATCCTGCTAGTTTTGTTTTTCAAAAGGTGGTGGTTATTACAGAAACTCGTAACTGGCCAACATGCCAAGACCAACAGACAGGTAGACTACTCTAAAGAGGAGGACATCTTCATCACCATCTCCAAGCCTCAGGGAGCACGGAGAAGAGTGGGCAGACAGAACCAAGAGCCAGGGGCTGGAGAGGGTTCAGCGGCTCACAACACTGCTGCAGCTCTTCCAAAGGCTCTGATTTCAGTGTCCTGCACCCACACCAGGCAGATCACAACCCTTTAGTCCCACAAGACCCAACCCCTGTGTTCTCCTTAGGCCCCCGTACCCAAATGAGTGTACACATGAACCTAACATATTTTTAGATCTCTTAAAGATAAAATAAATGAGCCCTTACCTACACTGAGACCCTAGGTTCAGTCATCTCTGGACTAGATACATCCTTAAAATGCTTGTTAATTTTCTGCACGTACTCGTCTGTATGTGCATCCAGCATGCACACAGGGTAAGTTGGCCCATGCCCTCTCGCGCTGCCAGGTGCTATTGGAACTCAAGTCACAGCAGTGTGGAGAGCTGCCCTGAAGGTTCAGCTTCCACTCAGATCCACCCACAAAACCCCCCTGGAGGGTTTCTGCCTGTGCTTTCACCCACCGTCTTGTTTAAACATCAAAAAAAAAAAAAGAGAGACAAATTACTCACCTCTCAGAAATTGGAATTTTATAAAAAGGCATTTTTCTTTTATATCCATAAAATGATATAACTTTTGCAATTATAGAAATGTCATAAATTATACAGAATGTTCCTTAATTACAGCTCAATGCAATGTGGTACTTTCCTCCCTCCCTAAAAAATGAGAGAGAACAAAAAAATAATATATATAGCTATATATATATAATATGTATTTATATAATATAGACAAACCAAATACAAAAAAAAATCATTTCCTCTTTGGTATAAAAATCAGACTTTCCTTTTAAGAGACACACAAACAGACATGATGCTGGGCTTGTAAACTGTGTGGCCAAAAGGGATTTCCCAGTCTTGTCTTCCCTTCCTTCCTGCCTTCCTGCACCCCATTTCCCTGCAGCCTACCCCCAGTTCCCTTGGGGCAACTGCATGGAACATCTAGGTCCTTGTGCCCACCAGTCCCAGCTCCACGCCAGTCTCCTTCCTTACTCTGCTGCTAGCAAACAAGAGGAAGAGATCCTTCTGGAAGCGACAGGTAGCAATGACCTCAGTGTACCTGACTTGGAGAGCTGGGCTGTGAAAAGGGTCCAAAGATGTTCTGCCCAGACCGAGCAGGTGGCCTCCGGGCTGAACAGGTTTTATCTACTCCTAGCACTCTTGCTGGAGGCTGAGCCAGAGGACAGAGTCCTAGGTTACTGGGCCACAGCAGCAGAGGTCAGTTTCCCTTTCCACTCTCACCTCAGGGTTAGGTAGAAAAAGCACCGGATAAGGAGGGGTAGGAAGGAAGGGAAGTTGGAAGTGAGTACACTAAGGAATCGGGGACTCAATTTAGAATCCAAAAACCCTATTTCCCCATCTCAGGACTACACTTCATATCAGCTACAGCTCACTGAGAATAATGGAGCCACTCTCTGGGCTCTAGTCCAGCACTAGCAGGACTTAGGAGATCCAAGAACCCGTTATGTGTGCCCTGGGGAGCCACAGCACAGGACTTAGATCTAAGAACCCGTATGTGTGCCCTGGGGAGCCACAGCACAGGTGAGGAAAGAGCCAGGACAATGCTTCCTTTCCGTTCTCCCAACATTCTCTTGCTGACAATCCATCCCTATCTGGTAGCTCCTGTATCCCATCAGGACACTGGCACCCTAAAGGTGAGCTGTGGCCCTTCCCAAGCTACTCCACCAGGTAGGGCATCCCAGTGTGTGCCAGTCTCCTCTTCCCAGGAGAGTTAAGACACTAACCACAACATAAAGTCACACGAAGGCCTCCTCCACTTACCAAATAAAAAAAGACAAAACCAAACAACACAAACATAAACCAAGAGGACACACGATGATATGAGGGGCTTGGCGGCCCCAGCAGGTCTCTGGCTTCCCGGCATGATACATTCTTGTGTAATTCAGGAACAAGGGCGCTAGGGCCCCTCTGGGGAACAGGAGTAAAAAAATATGGAGATTATAGTCTCCCTGTGGACTCCAAGCAGGACAGGGGTGGACCCAATCTCACAGTTCTTTTTTCATGTTTTTTTGGTTCCACATCTTGTCCCTCACTGTGACCCCATCCAAGGCCCAAACCGGCGCTGCCCCTGGGGCCCACTCCCTCCACTTCTACAAACTGGTGAGACCCGCAGAGCAGTCCACCTGGCAGAGGAGGCAGGCTGCATGGAGGACCAGCAGTTTCCAGATGCCGGCCCTGTGAGCTCTGGTCCCTGACGCAGGGGGTCCCAGCCCAGCTCTTCAGCCCTTGAGGGGCTTCTCAGCTCCACCGCTGGGGCTGTTGGCACTGTCGCTTTTCTTCCTGCGCAGGCTCTCGATCCAGCTGGAGCTGGAGCGTGTGCTGAAGCCGGAGAGGGCCAGGGAGCTGAGCCGCATGTTCTTGCCAGACATAATGAGCTCCCCGAAACCTTCCTGGTGCGAGAAGGCATAGCCAGAGCGCCGAGAGCCCGTGCGGCCCACTCGCCGCATGCAGCGGTGCTGCGCCTTCTGCTTCTTCCTCACCAGCTGGGTGTAGCGGACCTGAGGAGGGCAGAGCGAAGGGGGACCCTTCAGTATCCGCTCACAATCGCAGGCACCACCTTGGTGCAGGGACCCAGAGCACCGCGGCAGATCAGCTCAGGAACTTCTGTAGCCAGGTGCAGCATGAGCCCCCAGGGTCCCGCAGCCCAGACACAGCTCTATAGCACCCAAGCAAAAGAGGCTTTTTCTGTCACATCGCAGCTGCCCCCCAAGGCCTACGGCCAGCTTTGCCAGGCTTCTCACCGTGTCGGAGAGATCCGGCTTCAGGCTAAGCCTGAGGAAGCGGAAGGCAACCACAGGCATGATGCAGACAGCCGTGGTGAGCGCGATGGTGAGCCACACGGTGGGCTGGGCCAGGGTGTTCTGGGCATTCCCTGAGGGACAGGAGTCAGGAAGTTGACAGAGGGGATCTCCTCACTTCCCCGTTGCTGTTTCTGATGGTTCCATATCCTCAAACTCAAAACCCAAGCACCTTCAATTTCTTTCTGTCTGTCTGCCACCCAAATGCTAATCTCCAAATCTGTCTCTGCTCTCCAACTCTCTCCTAAAACTCCAGTCCTGTTTCTTTTTTTTTTTTTTTGATATTTCGAGACAGGGTTTCTCTGCATAGTCCTGGCTGTCCTGGAACCCGCTCTGTAGACCAGGCTGGCCTCGAACTCAGAAATCCGCCTGTCTCTGCCTCCCAAGTGCTAGGATTAAAGGTGTGCGCCACCACCGCCCGGCTCCAGTCCTGTTTCTTTAACCACCTCGGTGTCAAGGGATCTCCAGGCTCAAATGGCCCACGTGATGGACTGTCTCCTCTACCCCAAATCTGCTGTGTGCCTTTTCCAGGTAGGGAAGCGCTATAGTAGCACTCGCTAGCCCAGAACTACAATGCCCTTCTCACTCCTTTCTCTTCTTCAAACTCAATCTAAGCTGCTGGCTCCAGGTTCTAAATATCTAAAGAATTCCAAGAGCTCACGGTCCGACTTGGTCCTAGCCATTCCATTTTCATGTGCCCTCTACTTTATTATCCAAATACAGTAATACGGACCCTTTAAAATGGGAATTGTTTTACGTACTTCCTGCTCAAACCCTGCAGTGGAACCAAGGCCTTTTGTGCATGAGGCAAGCACTCTGCTGAGTCACGTCCCCACCCCCACCCCCATCCCCACCCCCACCCCCACATCCCTCAGGCTCTATTCTGAACTTGCTATGTAGCAGAGAAGGACCTCGGTCCTCCTGCGTCCACCTCTCAAGTGCTAGAATTAGAGGCACTTGTCAGCCTATGTAAAAGAACAAAACAAGGAACAAACAAAAAGAAAATAACCTTTGATGCCATCTGTCTCCTTTCTCTAAGTAAATGAAGACTTCTGGCAAGGAAAAGCAAGGCACACTTGGTAGCCTGGCATTCAGAGACCTCTCTTTCCCCGCCTGCCTCCCCTGGCCTCCTGCCCCACACTAGCTCTCCAAGAGCCAAGTGGTACCTTCACACTCACTCCTGGCTCGGCTCACTAACAGCAGTCTCCTCTACAGGACTATCCCTGGCCACACCCATGGCACACTGCAGACCATGAAGCCTGCCATCCCTGACCTCCTTGGTGCTCTACCGTTCCACAGCCAGGCAAGGGCTGTTCATCCCTCACACGGACGGAGACACTCCTCGGCGCCAGGGCCTGGGTCAACCATCTCTTCATATTGCATTGTATCTTGCAAGGTAGTCGGCGTGTAAAGTATTGGTAAGTGCTAGCTGTCTACCCTATGTCCCTAGAACAGATACAAATCATCTTTGATTAAAAAGGATGCCACTGGAACTCACCCACAAACCGGAACTGGTTTGGAAACATGTCAAAGAGCCCATTGCTGTGCATGGCGAAGAGGATGGCGAAGTAAACTGCGAGGCTGCCCCAGATGAAGAAGTGGTTGATGGCTGTCCAATAGCCTGTGTCCAGCCCAATCTGCAAAGAGTAGTTATCGAAGGAAGAAGTACCGTAAGATCCCACCCCACCACAAGAAACAAAGACGTGGGCTGGAGAGATGGCCCAGTGGTTAAGAGCACTGAATGCTCTTCCAGAGGTCCTGAGTTCAAATCCCAGCAACCACATGGTGGCTCACAACCATCTGTAATGGAATCTGATGCCCTCTTCTGGTGTGTCTGAAGACAGCTACAGTGTACTCACATATAATAAATAAATAAATCTTTAAAAAAAAAAAGAAACAAAGACATGATGCTGGGGCACCCCCCCAACCCCCCAAAGAAGGCTCCCTCCTTCCTGAGGGATAGCTTCATACCTGCACACTGACCACAATGACCAGCGATGTGGCCACAGTGACTGCGAAGGACTGATAGTCTGCCAGCTGGGTGCCGTCATCCCGAGTGGCCTCCGCAAACACCCCATAGGGAATGAAGAACATGAGCACAGAGGTGTAGATGCCCTGGGCTATGCAGATGAAGAACTCTCGCTTGTTGAACAGGAGGTTCAACTGGCCTGGCTCGTACAGTTTAGGGTATTCCATGCTTCGCTGCTCCGGGACATCCTGTGAAGGGAGGGTCCCAGAAGCTGCCATGGATGCTCTCCAGTCCCCCTTCCTAAAGTCTTGGGTAACAGATGCAGGCTTAAGCCAGATTCTCCCAATCTATCTGTGTTCAGCAACAAAGGGGAATTACAAGTTCCAGAGCCAAGATGGAAAGAATCCTACTCCCTCCCCAACTGGAAGTGTCCACTGGCATCAAGGCACTGCCCCGCACCTGGTCTATCAGACAACCTTTCCTGACTGCCCCCATACCTGGTCAAAGACCCCCATAGCCAGGACTGGGAGGGAGGTGTACACGATGTTATACAGGGTGATGAAATACTGGTCATAAACGGTCTGGAAGAGAGTGTGGCAGGAGAGTGAGCAGCAGCCTTCTCTAGCAATCAGGCACAGAAAGAAGCTTCACACCACCAAGCAGCCCTACCAACTTTCCCCCGGGTCCTAGGTCTCCACTCTCCCAACAAGCACTTTCCTGTTAGATTGTTTAAGCTGACCTCAAACTTTCAGTGCCCTGTCTGTACCTCCCTGAGTGTTAGAATAAGGATGCACCACCATGCCCAGATGCAGAGTTCAAAGCCAAGTGGCGCTACACAGTAGATAACAGGTCAGCCTGTACTATAATAAACCATGCCCCCACCCCAAAAAAGAAAGAGGAAAAGGAAATACCAACATTTAATAAATGCTAAACAATGGGACTGGTCAGTTAAAGACACAGACTTAAGGTCTGTTATTAGGTGTTTATTTACTCCTCGAGTGGATGAGAGAGATATGTGGCTGTGCCTGTCTGGGGGGCATGCCTGTGCTATAATGTGCACGAAGATCAAAGGACAGCAATTGTCAGTTCTCAGCTTTCTACCTTGTTTGAGACATAGTCTCTGCCCCTGTAAGCCAGGCTGGGCCACAAGCTTCTAGACAGTCTTCTATCCCCATCTCCCACTGCTGCTGACTGAACTCAAATTTTCAAGATTGTACAATAAGCATTGGCCTCTCCCCGCCCTCCTTTACAGAGTTTCTACATATGTAGCAGAAAGGTCTAGACATGCTACCTGGGCTGAGAAACCACAGAAGAAGCCAAACCAGAAGTGGACCATGGTGAAGGCAAAGTTCTTGTAGAAGAAATAGCAGAGGAACTTGCACATGCGTAGGTAGGACCAGCGCCCATGAACCAGCAGGAGGCGTTGCAGGAACTTGAACTGTGAAAAGGAATAATCGGAAGCCAGGACAGCCTGGATCCCTTCCTGCCCACTGATGCCCACACCAATGTGAGCAGCTGCAGAGACAAAAGATGACAGGAAGGTGAAGGTGACATATACACTTCAGATCTCATCAACTACAGCCCCACTCCTTACCCCTCCCGTTCAGTTAGAGCCCTACCCTTCACTCCTTCCACCCATTACAACCTCGCCTCCAACTCCTCCCACCCAGTCTCAGCCCCGCCCCTCACCCCTCCCACCCAGTTACAGCCCCGCCCCCTCACCCCTCCTTGGTCCTGAGACCTTACAGAGTCCAGTCAAGCCCATACTCACTTTTAATCATGCTGACATCATTGGCCCCATCCCCAATGGCAAGTGTCACTGCCTTCTTGTACTTCTTAACCAGTTCCACCACTTGTGCCTTCTGCAGGGGTGTTACCCGGCAGCAGATGACAGCTTTGCAGGCACATGCTGTCTCCAGAAACTCTAGCTCCATATCAGCCTCCAAGGCATGGGCCTGAAACAGAGAAACAGAGTCACAGTGTTCCCAGAGGACCCCTCAGCTCTTCTGGTCCCTTGATGATCACAAGCCCTCCCTCTCTCAGGTCAAGGTAAGTTGAGAGCAAGGTAAGACAGTACTGAGAGAAAGCACAGGCGGAGTTCAGAGCCTTCTCTGCCGAGAGGGAACAGAGGAGCTACGCACGAGCACTCAGCAAGGTCTGAGCGTTGTCCTGCGGTAGCTGCTCCATGCTAAAGCTGGCAAGCATTACCAGGCTGTGTCCGTTGATGACCAAGGCGTACTCTCCGGCAACAGCCTCCAGGACAGAAGTGAGCTTTGAAGAAGAAAGGTTCCCCTGGTAGGTGAAGCCGTTGCCCACAGCGTGGGAGGAATCTACCATCTTCTTCCGGGCTTTCCTGTGAGGGCAGGGAAGAAACTGTGGCAGGGACTCCAGGACAACAGCAGAGAGGAACAGTCAAGCCTGCCGGTCCCTGGACACAGCTCAGGATCCCTGAGGACATCCCTGGCCTCTGCTTACCTGAGCTCCTCTCGCACTTCCAGGACAGTGTGGCCTGTGACTATGAACACCTCTGTCATGTCATCGGTCAGCATCTTACAGGAGTAGCCAATGTTCACAGCTGTCTCTGCCGAGACAGAATAAAAGTAGCTGCAGGCCGGACCCACCAGGTCAGCACGCCTTCCCAGCTGGTGGCCCAGCCCCACACAGGGGTACGACAGCACCAGTGTGCCAGGCTGCCACCAGTTCTGACCTGTTAGGCACTCTCACCTTGCTTGTCTCCAGTTAGCACCCAAATCTTGATGTTGGCCAAAGTCAAGAGGGCAATGGTCTCTGGGACGCCCTGCTGAAGCTTGTCCTCAATGGCCGTGGCACCCAGCAGCTGAAAATACCACAGGGCTTCTGAGGAGAGCTGTGCGCTCTACAACATTTGCTCCACCCTCGGTCTGTCCGGCCCAGTCCATACCATCATGTCACTTTCAACCTCTTCGTAGATGCTGGCTAGCCTGTCCTCTCGGCTGTCTTGGGCCAGGCTAGCCTGTAGGCGTCTCCTGGCCCATTCCTCATAGTATTCTTCATCTAGGTCTTTGTAGGCCAACACTAGGGTCCTTAGCCCATCCCCTGCATACTCCTAGAGGAAAAGTCGGAAAAGTCAGATGAAAAGAATTCTAGAAAACACAGCAAGAAAACTGCAACTCAAATCTCAACAGATGGCTGAGATAATCTTTGGTCGGATTTTTAAAAATGGTTAACAATATTGCTATTTGTGTCTGTATGTGTCTGTGCATCATAGCACACATGCACCGGTCAAAGGAAGTTGGCTATCTCCTCCTACCATATGGGCTCTGGAATCAAACTCATGCCATAATGATCGGCCTCAGTGCTTTTATGTGATGATCCATTCTGATGACCCTCCTGGTTGATTTGTTGAGATAAGGGCTCATGTAGCCCAGGCTAGCCCCAACTCCTAATCCTCTGGTTCTATGTGCCAAATACTGGGATCATAAGCATAATGTAATGCCAGGCCTAGTCAATTTAAATACTCTCACCTCAGAAAAAAAAACTATAAAGAGACCTTAAATGCATTCAATATCTATCAAGATCTTAAATGTAGTCAATAAAACAAAACAAAACCCCACCAAAAATAACAACACCATGGGCTGGTGAGATGGCTCAGCAAGTGAGGGCTTGCCACCAAGGCTGAAGATCTGAGATGACTCCCCAGAGCCCACAAGACAGAAAGATAGTATCAGTTCCTTCAAGTTGTTCTCTGACCTCCACATGCACACCATGATGTGAATGCATACACATATATCAACTACAAAATACATACACAGATATGTAAACACAAGTACATATATACATATACTTTTATCTTAAAAAGGACAACATGGGGCTGGTGAGATGGCTCAGCAGTTAAGAGCACTGGTTGCTCTTCCAGAGGACCTGGGTTTGATTCCCAGCACCCACATGGTGGCTCACAGCTGTCTATAGCTCCAGTTCTGGGGATCTGACAGAGTCACACAGATACGAATGCACACAAAACACCAATGCACATAAAATAAAAATAACTTAAAAAGAAAAAGAGGACAACATGCCCTTGCCACCTCACGATGCTGAGACGTGCGGAAGGCCCAGGCCATCACACCTACATTCAGGTGGTCCGTGGTGCTGTTGAGCAGCCCCTGGGTAGAAGGGTGGAGCCTGTCTAGCAGGATTGTGTCAGCCCCTTTGCAGTAGAGTCGTATCTTCCCCTCTGGATTCCGAACTGTGAATGGCACAAGGGAAAAAAGTGCCAGAAAATTTCAGACAGAATCCAAACTAAATAATTCAACAAGAGTCCCCCACCAGGCCTATCTGCTGTCCCGAGTCTCCTCAGCTCCCTGGTATCGGCCTCACCTATGACTGACATCCGCTTGCGAATGTTGTTAAAGTCCAAGATGGCCAGCAGCTGGTAGGTGATGGCTGTCCCGAGTTCATGGACAGTGATTGTTTTAGGGGTACGAGAGCGGAACACAAAACCAAAATTCCTGGCTGCGGTGACCAGAGCCCCCTCATCCGGAGACTGAGCTTTGTAGTACAGCTCTCCTGGGAGGGAAAAGGAGCATGTGCAATAAGTGGCCACCATCCCAGCCACGTGCCTTGCCCAGGAAGCCCCTGCACAGCAGCAAGGCAGAACAGCAGCACCCAGGGCATGAACCGGACTGGGCTAGAGACTGAGCCAGCTCCTCCGCTCACCTTCGTTTTTTTCTTCTGACATGACGGTGTGACACAAGGAGAGGAGACGGAAGAACTCATGTGTGTGTGGGTCCCCCATCTTGACAGCCTCCAAGAGGCTTGGGTCCCAAAACAAGAATTTCTTGTCAGCCAGAGGATTAAAAGAGAAGTCAACAGGCTCTGGTCTCTGGAACAGACAAGAAGACTCTGAGCTGCCAGGCCACACCCGAGGAAATTGACTCTCCCGTCTCCTACTTCTCAGTAAGAGCCCTGGCCACTTTGGGCCTCAGAAGTCTAGCTGGCCTTTTTTTATTTTTATTTTTCCCTTTTTCTTTGAAACAGGGAGTTAATATGTAGCCTGGGACGACCTGGAATTCTCTACATAAGCCAGGCTTGCTTCTCCCTTGCGATGCTATCTCAGCCTCCAAGCACTGAGATTCTAGAGTACACCACGTCTCACCCAGCATCTCCCACCCACCACCATGCTCCTTCACACATCCACTTCTCCAGCACCTTCCACTTCCTGCTGAGATAATACACTGTCCCCATCTACGCCAGCTATTGCTGGCCAGGCGCCCGACTGTTTCTAGCTGGCACAAAGACTACTCATGGAGACTGGATCTCACCTCTCCCAATTCAGCTTTGTGTCCCAAGACATCAAACACGTCACCTACATATATAACAAACAGAAGGAAAAGCAGCATCAGTACTGGGACTCTCCAGAGTATCACGGAAAGCCTCTAGTGTAGACCAAGGGTATGTGAGTCCTCAGACCTGCTCATCCTGTAGATGCCACCCACCCTGATCCTGTAGGCACCCAGAACACCAGGCTCCAGGAACCTCCTCACAAGGGCAGCTCTGACTCTCTGCCTGCCTCTACCAACACTCCAGGCCTGCTGGGTACCTGGTTCCCTCCAGGCCAGAAAGCAGATAGATAGAGCCCTAAACCCTGGCCATGAAGTCTAGGTTCATACAAAAGCAGTTACTGACTGTGGGATCTCAAACCTGCACACACCCGGCCCCACACCATCCCAGCAGCTCAGCCTCAAGGCCACTGTGACGGGCCACACCAGGAAGACTGCAGTCCCATTCCAGAGACTCACAAGGGTGCCTTGCAGTAACAAGGAAAACTGTGCTTCCTGGGGCAGTCAAGACCCACCTTAGCCAGCATGCTCAGAGGCCAGTGTCTTGGGGTTCACTTCAAATAACCAAGGTATTTCCCTGGTGCATGAGCTGAGACTAGAGCAAGGGCTCCAAGAGAGGACAAGGAACGGCTCCTCAGTGCGATTCCCCGCACAGGATGCAGAGCACACCCTTTCAAGGTCCCTCACACCCAAACAGGAAAGAAGTAAAACCCAGTGTCAGCACAACTAAGGGAGCTCCAGTTCCACTGTCCTTCCAGCCAAGACGTAAGCACTAGCCCTCAGCATTGAGCCTTACCATAGCTGTGGCCATTGATGGAGCATTTGTTGAACACCATGATGTTCTGGGTAAGGGTGCCCGTCTTATCAGAGAAGATGTACTCCACCTGGCCCAGCTCTTCGTTCAGAGTGGTGGTACGGGCCTCTGCAGGAGTCCGCTTCTTCATGCAAAACATCTTCTTGTCCCAGTTGATGAAGTAGCTGTGGCCCAAACGGATGACTTCCACACTGCATAGGGGACAGGAGGTAAGGCCTGGGAAGCAGAGAGGGGAGGAAATATCCCACCCACATGGGTCTTGGCTGCAGGCACTTGGCCTGGGGAGAAACAGGAATGGAGAAGACACCTGGGCACAGGAACCTGGATGGGAAGGGGCGGGGAAGCCTGCAGGTGGAGCTGCTCATGTACCACTGACAAAGGAACTCCCGACCCGACCCTCCTGATGCTCTCCACACAGAAAGGTGCAAAGGCTCTGGGCAGGCAGGACAGATGGCACAGGCAGAGAAGGAAGAGGGACCGCACACGAGGCGCTTGGCCAGTTCTTACCTCAGGACTAAATACAGTAACCATGCAGAGAAAAATGAGAGAAAATGCAAGAGGGAAGGGAGAGAGAAGAGAGAAATAATGAGGGTGCTGTGCACGCCGCGGCATCACAGAGCCAACTCCAAGAGGTCACGCTGGGGGAAAGCCCAGGCCTCGGCCTTCCTCACTGCCCAGCACAGGCAAGGGCTTCACTCCCACACTGGGACACAGGGGCCTAGAGAACGTGGGAGTGACACCATGTCACAAGGCAAGGGACTGCCAGCTAATCATTACTTTTAGCATCAGGGCTGTTAACATTCCCAGAAAAGAATCCTGTGTCTGGGTCCAGGACGGCCAAGCAGTAGGTCACACATCCGGAGCCCTGCTTCCACTTGGCTCCTATGGGATCTCGTTACAAGGCAAAAAATGAGATGCCTCGGAATGTCGTCCTGGCCCTTCCCCAGGATACATCAGCCCCACTCCCACCCTCCCCCAGACACAAACGCCGATTCGACTCAGGAAAAACTCTCTTAGGAGGCTACCAAAGCTCCAAGTGAACTCAGATTCAAAGCAGGCACAGCACAGCATGAAGGTGGGAAAATAAAACATCCAAATAACAGTAAAGTGGTCACGCCAGCTTAGGTCAGCACCCAACAGTGTTAGGTCAGTACCCGCCAGTGTTAGGTCAGCACCCAACAGTGTTAGGTCAGTACCCGCCAGCTTAGATCAGCACCCAAGAGTGTTAGGTCAGTACCCGCCAGCTTAGATCAGCACCTGCCAGCGTTAGATCAGACCCACCAGTGTTAGGTCAGCACCCAACAGTGTTAGGTCAGCATCCAACAGTGTTAGGTCAGCATCCGACAGTGTTAGGTCAGTACCCACCAGTGTTAGGTCAGTACCCGCCAGCTTAGATCAGCACCCAACAGTGTTAGGTCAGTACCCACCAGTGTTAGGTCAGTACCCGCCAGCTTAGATCAGCACCCAACAGTGTTAGGTCAGTACCCGTCAGCTTAGATCAGCACCCAACAGTGTTAGGTCAGTACCCGCCAGCTTAGATCAGCACCCAAGAGTGTTAGGTCAGTACCCGCCAGCTTAGATCAGCACCTGCCAGCGTTAGATCAGACCCACCAGTGTTAGGTCAGCACCCAACAGCATTAGGTCAGCACCCAACAGTGTTAGGTCAGCATCCGACAGTGTTAGGTCAGTACCCGACGGTGTTAGGTCAGTACCTGACAATGTTAGGTCAGTATCCGACAGTGTTAGGTCAGTACCTGACAGTGTTAGGTCAGCACCCAACAGTGTTAGGTTAGCACCCGATATTTGCAAGGAATGTGTCGTTGCTGTTGTGGTTTTATTTGGGGGTGGGGAGCTTGCTTTAGAGGCAAGACTGACCTCAAATTTACAGCTGTCCTCCTGCATCAGCCTTCCCAGGTGCTGTAAATACCAGCATGAGGTTCCAGGCCAGACACAGTCATTTAACTTTTTATAATATTTTTCAGTTCGGTACCTTCTATCAAAACATCCTAGCCAGGCAGTGGTGGCGCACGCCTTTAATCCCAGCACTTGGGAGGCAGAGGCAGAGGCAGGAGGATTTCTGAGTTCGAGGCCAGCCTGGTCTACAAAGTGAGTTCCATGACAGTCAGAGCTACACAGAGAAAACCTGTCTCGAAAAAAAAAAAAACCAAACAAACAAAACATCCTTATGTAAGAAAGGACACAGGGATCATGTGAGAAGGGAAAACATACAGCATGTGAGGCCCTAAGTGACTATGGGCTAGCCTGAGGTCACGTGGCTGAGAGTAGGCAGCAGTCAACTCAGGCTCCAAAGCTCTCCTTCCTGTTCTAGGAAAGCCGCCGCAGCACCCCACCCCATACACACAGAAGTGCTTCATTTCTAAGATTTGGGCTAGCAAGGAGAGCTCAGTACAATCTGGGGCACTGTCATTAACTAAAGATGAAAGCTAGAAAGAGTTCTGAGTATTTGCAAAAAGTACTTCCTTCAAAATGCCATAGACTGAGCCTGATGTAATGGTATAGACCTATAATCCCAGCACTAGAGAGGCTAAGGCAGGAGGATCACCAGTTCTAAAATGGCATGGGACAGAAAGTGACTGATTCAAAAACAAAAAGTCACAGGCTCCCTTATCTGAAATGCAAGGCAGGAAAGACTCATCTGGACTCCCTCCCTCCTGATTCTGTCTTCTTCCTCCCCCGCCCTCCCTCCCTCCCTCCTTCCTCCTCACTGGCCTCTGCTGTTGACCTTCTCCTTACTGCCAATGTCCCACACATGCACACCACAGCCAACCGACTGCTAGAGTGCTCCTGAAGACTGCTTATTCTTCAGGTATTTTTAAAAACAGCTCCTGCAGGTCCACAAAGATTGAAGGCCCCTTAACCCAGAGCAGCTGCTGTCTCCAGATCTCTCCCACTCGGTTCCTTGCTCACGGCTCAAACTCCTACATCATCCCAGTGTCTCGTCTGCCTATCCTTGTTTCTGGCCTCTTCTCCTCCCTCCTCCTCCTTCTCTTCTTCCTTCTCCTCCTCCTCCTTTTCTTCCTCCTCCTCCTCCTCTTCCTCTGCCTACTCCCCCTCCCCCAGCCCAACCCTTGCCCACCCTATGCCACCATCTCCTTGTCTAAGAAGTATTCCTGACTAACTGCTCAGAGAACTTGGTGTCTATCACATGCTACCTCAGGGGCTAGCACTGGTTCTAGTCCCAGGTGAGCCAATCTGCTACTCTGAGGGCAAAGGCAACCTACAAACTCAGTAGCCCCAGTTTTCCACAGAAGATTCAAGGCAGAACAACTTCTACTTTGTGACATGTTTGGGGGTTTCTTCCTCTGTCAGGCTTAAGCTTCAGAAGGGAAGAAGGTCAGTTCTTTGTCATCGCAGAACTTCCTGCCCAGAACAGGCATGCAATAAAATAGCATGTCGTGCTGAATAAATTAGTATCATTTCTATTCCACTATAATCCAGATGCCAGGAAACTTAGGTAACATAAAATGGTCACAGGATAGAAAGGACTCCATATTCCTTCTCGAGGGTCTCCATCTTCCTGGGAAAGGGAGCAAGGAAGCACAGAGGCTCGCTGGAGAAAGCACATACCTGACATACAGTGAAATGGGCACAACGGTGTTGAGAATGATGATATAGGACCAGAAGGAGAGGAAGCCAGAGAAGAAGGCACTATCCACCGCCTCATCCCAGGGCAGGTAGACCTGGAAGCGCGTCCCGACTTCGTGCTCCCAGATGGCATTACCGATGGCCAGAATCACCCCCATGCAAACCAGGAATCCAAAAATCTGAGGAGGAATGAAACACACTGAAGAGGCCAGGGCTTAGAGAGCCCTCAAGGTCCCGTGCACCCTAAAGAGGCCGACTGACATTCTGAGCCCTTAAAGCCCAAGCACTGCCCCGCTTTTCTACTGTAAGGGGGGGGGGGCAGCAGGTGCTTGTCCACCACCATAGCATGCCGGCCCGCTCTGAACATGTTCTCATTCTAGGACAGGCAGGCAGAAACACTCAGTATCTTCCAATCTGGAACTTTCCAGAGTCCTCAGAGGATGTGGCTAGGGTAAGCTACTTCTGACAGGATTAAGAAGCTTACTGTAAATGATCGATCCGCCTGTGATGGCCCACAGAAACCAACAGAATATAAGTATTGCATAGAATGTTTTTTTTCCTTCTCAGGAATTAAACCCAGAATTCCATCCACACTAGGCAACCTACTAAGTTACATCCTAAGGTCTTCCTTCACTTTTTTGTTTTGAGACAAGGCTAGCTTCAAACCTGTGGTGATCAACTTGCCTCACCCTCCCCAATTTTGAGACTAAAGGTGTGAGCCATCAAGCCTGGCTTGGGAGGATCTTGAGTTCAAGGCCGGTCTGGGCTACAGATCAAGACTTTATCTGACCAAGAAAGAGGACAGGGAGGGAACAATGGAGACTACTGTGTGGTCTCCAACAACTACTTCCTAAACCCCTATGTTGAGGCTCTGAAAAGCAGGTGTCATCCTGATCTGTGGCCACCAGGGGGCGAGAAGAGCCTTTGCATGTGGAATTAACCCTACTTCACCGAGAGGTTTCTGTAAACCCTTTAAGGTGGAAACCTCCACAGTGCCAGCCCTCAGGCCTCCTAGGCTGGCATGTTGGGCACAGGCTACTAGCAGAAGGGGTACAAAAAGGGGTGGGGAAGCCCGACAAGGAAATCCAAGTCTAGGCAAACAGGAGAAGGACTCAGGAATTGCCTAAGTGAGCACAAAAGACTTTGGGATCCTTCATCCATAGAAGTTGGAGAAAGACCCTGTTAAGCATCTTCCCCATGGAAAATTTTCTTTTAACTCTGCATCCATTCCTATGAAGGCCTCCTTGTCCCCGGCAAAAGCTAACAAGTCACATGCATATTAAGATTCCATCGTAACCGAGCCCACAGAAGGGGTGGTTTATTTTAGCTTTCTTTAAGTTGTTGATTCACAAACATCCCTAAGGCTTTTAAAAATAACATCTGCAAGTCTAAAAGGAGTCTGAAGTGAACACAGCCCCTGGGCAGTGGATCCTGGCTAGAGAAGAACCAAGGGCAGAGGGCGTCGTCAGGGAAAAGCTCACCCAGAGTACCAGCGTGTTCATCAGGCGGTCGATACTTGTTCTCTTGAACTTCGTCCTACCACTGTTCTGCATCAACTTAGTATCGGGACCTCAAAAATAACGGGGAGCCAAATAAACAAATCTGAGGGCCACTAGAACAGAAGCCAGGGACAGAGGCGCATGCCCTGTGTCCCACCAGCCCATCAGTTCTGCCGCACCCCGAGGGATGCAGGAGGCTCACCTGCAAAGATGACCAGCCCGAAGCACCACTCGGTGTTCCTCAGCACACAGCCACGCAGCAGCATGTTCTGGTTGCTCAGGGGGAATTTGCTCTCCTTCCAGTACAGCGTCCCACTGAATTTGTCTAGCTTGTTGTTGGGTGGCTCGCAGATCACTTCACCTGGATGGGGGGACAAAGGTGCCACCACCCAGGGTTCAATCACATAAGGAAACAGACACGCAGTTACAGGGCTAGGAAGAGGCTCAGAGGTTCAGAGACTTCCTGTTCTTCCAGGGGACCCGAGTTTGTTTCCCAGCATCCTTGAGCAGCTCCCCTATAACTCCAGACCCAGGGAATCTGATCTCCTGTTCTGCAGGCACCTGCACACATGTGGCTCTTGTGTGTGTGTGTGTATGTGTGTGCGCACGCACACGCATGTGCGTGTGCACACACACAAGTAAATTTTAAAATAATACTACAATTTAAAAAAACGTAAATATCCAGGCTTAGTGGTCCACACCTTTAGTCCCATTACTGGGAAGGAAGAGGCAGGTAGTAAATCTCTTGAGTTTGACAACAACCTGATCTACACAGAATTCATGTAGCTCCATGAGACCCTGTCTTAAAAAAAAGAAAAAATTTCAATAGGAAAAGTAGTGCTGGGAGGTTAGAGGTTGCTATAAGTACACAGGATATTGACACACTATTTCCAGGACTTCTCAAGAAAAGATTATGATTGGTACACTAAAGCCCTGGGTTCTATACCTAACAGCACATAAACTGGATATATGGCAGTGCCTGCCTGTCATCCAGACCTCTAGAGGGTGGGGAAAGGGGGGTCAGGAGTTCAAGATAATCCTCCACTACATAGAACAACAACACGGTGTCAGGACTAACACTAAACACATACGGTCACAAGGGATGTAGCTCAGTGGAAGAGCACTTGCCTGGGTCCTAGGTTCATCTCTAGCACCACATGAAAAAGTACATACATTTAAGATTCCAAAATCCCAGCCAGGCAGTGGTGGTGCACGCCTTTAATCCCAGCACTCAGGAGGCAGAGGCAGGCAGATTTCTGAGTTCGAGGACAGCCTGGTCTACAGAGTGAGTTCCAGGACAGCCAGGGCTACACAAAAATTCCAAAATTCCACTTCTGTGTATATGACACATGCATGTGGGGCAAGAGGTCAACATGGGACATCTTCCTCTATTTATTGCTCTCACTTGACTCTTTTCTAGTACACTTAGTTGTATGTGTGTGTGCACGTGTGTACAAGCACATATAGACACACACGTGCCAGGGTGCACATGTGAAAGCACTCGAAGACCACTGTTCCCACCCTGTGATTTCCAGGCCTACCCAGTCTGCTTGTGAGACTAGGCCACTTTGCAGAATCCAATGCTTTCTTTCTACCTCATGCGTCCCAGGACTTCAACTCAAGTAGTCAGGCAAATGCCCTTATCCACTGAGCCATCTCAGCAGCCTCTACTTTATTGTTTGGGATAGTTCCTCTCTTACTGAACCTGGAGCTGTCTGAGGGGCCAGCCTTGATGTCCAGCAAACCCGAAGGATCTTCCTGTGTCTGACTCCTGGCGGTGGGATTGCAGGTGTGCTGCTATACCTAGGCATTTGGGCTTGGTCCTCAAGTTACTCAGTAAGGACTCTGACAACTGATCAATCTCCTTAGCTCCCAAAAATCACAACCTTGAGACTACATATACATACAGAACGTTGTTTACTTAAGCATCACTGGAACAAAAGAGTAAATAGCCAAAGGGTGGCTCAATAGGGCCAATTTATGGCGCACTCAGTTACTAAAGAAGACAGGCAAGATCCTTTTGTGGTAAGAAGATACTTATAATGGCCGGCTGTGGCAGCATACACCTACAGTCCTAGTATTCAAAGAGCAGAGGCAGGCAGGTCTCTGTGAGTTCCAGGCCTACAAGGTCTACATAATGAGCCTATCACAAAACAAATAAACAAACAAAAAACTTCCAATGTATTTAGCGGGCAAAGGGGCATCCTGTAGAGATTTGAGTTAGATCACACTTACTTGGGGTTACACATTTGTAGGTGAACTGTCATATGGTTACAAAAGGAAAGCAGAACTGGAGAGGAAGAGAGAATTCTGTTCCCACACACAGACAGACAGGCTGATTTGCCAAGAGGAACATAACCGCTATTCTGAGCCGATAAGCAAAAGGAACCGTGCTGACACCGTCAGCAGTGAGCCAACGGCCACAAAGCTCCCTTGAAATGACTCTCAGTTCAAAAGTCAATGGTACCACCTGGCATTCCAGACATGTTCCTCCCAAAAATGGCCAGAGACTTGCACAATCACAAAGACTAGAAGCAAAAAGAAAAGAAAAGATACAATATAAACTCAAGTCCACTATCTTCATCCAAAGTTGTTCCAGGACTACTCACCATCAAACTTGGCCAGTTGACTGATGTCCCCCAGCTCCGAGGTGACTGGAATCGCCTGGCGCACTTTCATGTTGGTCTCTCTGGAAGAACAATCAATACCCTTGAGTCCTGCCTCTCCCCCAGCAGCTGGAATCAATGCTTGGGCACTCGACCCCCAACAGCTGGTCTAGCACAAGCCTGTCGTATCTTTCTAAGTCCTCAGAAGAATCTTTTACCCCTAAAGATACAAGGAGAGAGCAGACAACAAGCATCCCACTCACCCATCCAGTTCTGCGGTCTCTATGTAACACAGCCCGTGGGGCTCGCTGCTGGAGAGGAGGAGGAGGTCCGCCTACACAGAAAGCCTGATGAGAACTCACAAGCACAAACCCCTGCTGTGGGAGGACTCGTGGGAGGAGGGGTTCTGGGGGCGACTTAGGGGGATCATCCTCCAGTAAACACAGGTTTTCTTCTGTTCTGGGCTGTTCTGAGACAGAGCCTCCCAATATATAGTCCTCTTTCGTATGAGATTCATTATGTAGCCCAAGCCTGCCTTGAATTCAGAGATCTACCTACCTCTGTCTCTGCCTCTGTTCTAGAATTAAAGGCCCAGGCCATTATGGCTGGCATAGAGATCTGTTCAGTTTGTTTTGAATTCAAAAAGCATGAAAAACTAGTCCCGGCTACATTAACATGACACAGGAGGCTCCATCTTGGAAAATCTCTTTCCACAATTCTACCAAAGAGGAAAAATAGCCCTGCAGACTGAAAAGGAACCTTGTCCCTTACCGCCACAAACTGGTTATTTTCTAGCTTGATAATATCACCAACGCATACATTCATCCATTGCTCTTGTTGGAGGCTGCGGCAAAGAGAAGATAGTAGAGGCCATCAGTAGCTGCAGGGGTTCCCGTAGGAACCCTCTTCCTCCCCCAGCCCTGGTCTCCAAAGGTCACTCACACTCCATTGATCAGCACCTGAGAATGGCGGTTATTCACCTGGTTATCACTCTTGTGGCGGAACTGAAAGAGAACTAGGAAAATTAAGACACCGTCTCTCCCCACACCTGGAACAGTGGCGCATCCTGGAACCAACTCTTCCTAACACCCCTGCCTAACCCTCAGCCTAGGTACTACACATCTATCAGGACCATGAGGAACATCAAAATCACCAAGGACTTATCCTGAATAAAAGTGGCTTTGGTGGTTGGGGGCAGAATGAGAAGGGGAGGTGACCAGAGAAACAGGAACGTGACAACTCACATAGTCATCGGTGGCATCTTTAACAGCTGTGATGGTGAGGACGAGAACCAAAGGCACAATGGTGGTGAACCAGGACAGGGACGAGATCTGGGGAATTAACTGAAAAGAACAGAGAGGCGTGCTTCTGAGGCCCCGTCAGAGCTCCTCGCCCCTAAATACCTTCTCCTCTTTGGCTTCATTCAGCTTTGTGACACACAAAAGACGTAAGAGAGGTCACAGGTCACTTACCTGCAGAATGAGAAGGAACAGGAAGTAGGTGTTGGCAACTTCCTGGAACTGCTCAAAGAGGTTGACAGGCAGGAAGGTGAGAATATTGTACTTGGAGGTCTTGATGCAGTTACTCTACAGCAACAAGGGAGAAATAATGAGGCACCCCTCACCCCAACCTAGAGCTGGGCTGGAGCTACCTCTTCCAACTTTGTACTTCCCAAACCTTCTGTACTCACATCCCACCCCCTGCCAGCAACCACAGGTGTGGGACAAGGAAGAGGAGGGCAGAAGAAAGTCGTCCCAGGACAATGTACTTGTCCTCTAGGTTCAGTGACAGAAAGCCTGAAAATTTCAGCCTGGGGCAGAGGGAAACTGGGCAAAAAACATTTTCCTGCCTCCCTCAAGCACCCTTCCCAGTCAGCCACCAGCCTCAAGTCCTGGATTTTCCAATACACTTCCCCTTCCAACTCTGAACCAGGGAACACTTACCGCATACTGGAATTTCTCATTGTATTCACGGTCGTTAGCCCGTGCCCTCCGCTCTTCTTCTGCAATTGAACGAGGTGTAGTCAGGAGGAGCAAACCAACTTGGGCCACTCAACCTTGGGGAGGGTTCTGCTCAGCAACTGCTTCTTTCCACAGGAGAAGCGCTGGTCTTATTAAACACTTGGCTCCAGTCTACAGTTTGGCTCTGCACAGTACTCCCCGGCTTCCCTCTGAGATAACGTCTCCCTGTGTGTGATTTCCGTCCTCCTCAGCTTTCCAAGTACTGTGCCACCGCTCCTTAGGGTACACTCATAGCACAGGACAAGTCCTCTGTCCCTAACTATCAGCCATCAAGGTCATCTGCCGGGAGCTCTCTGTTACTCCCCCAAGCACTGGCATTCCCAGAGCCTTTGCTTTTGCTGTGAACACATCCATCGTCATAACCAAGCAGGAGTGCTGAAGGAGACCACTGCAAACCCACTCCTGGCATCTTCTCACCCTCATCCCAGGGAGGAGCTTGGTGGGTGGTGCCAAGACAGAGGGTCACAGTGCCCTAAAAGCACTCTGCTGCAGCATCCCAGGCCCACATGCACTATCTCTAAAGGAGCCTCTTGTCACATGTCACTATAAGCAGCTTCTGACTGGTGGACAATGACATCATCCTATTGCAAAGCTCATCTTCAAGTGTGGGGGTGTGTATGTCAGCGATGTGGGTCATGCAGACTGAGCAGAAATGGAGAGAGGATAAGAAGTAGCTGCAATATTTTTCCTACCATTTACAAATATTTCCCCTAAAGAGCATATCACTGTTAATGACCCTTATTTAGCAGAATTCAACCTAAACCCTGCAGACTCCAAGCTGCAGGTGCCAATTCCAGGGCCAAGAATAAGAGGTGTCCTATGAAAGGTAACCCCCCCCCCCAGACTTAAAAGGAATAGTAGCTTGGTTACACAGTAAGCTTGCCACCTTACATCTGACAGAATTCCAGACCGCTTCCCTCAACAAGCACAATGCAGTAACCAACCCCAGGCCAGAGTCCCCAGACAAATGAGCCATCTGACATCCAGAAACTTCCCTCAAAGGGTCCCCTTTCCTACTGAGACCCTAATCTCCAAGCACCATGCAAGGAAAAAGGAGGATCACAAAAGGCCCGCAAAGAGCGTAAGGAGGAAGGGAAGCTAAAGACAAGGGAATGCGGAGTTCCGGGGGGCAAATTACAGATTTGTGAGAGCCGCCAGACTCTGCCTCCCGTTACCTGTCCCCCAAGAAGGCTTCTTCTGGCTCCAAGAGGGAGGTGCCCCGGCCCGGGCCCACTTCTCGGGCATCTCCTTGGGGACCGTCATGATCCCGTTTTTAAAAGGCGCATTGACTGTCCTTGGCCTCAGCGTCGCCTATGGGGCGGCCCCCCGGGGAGGCGCAAGAGCTGCGGCCACGCAGAGGGGAGCCCCGGCCGCTGGGCGTGCGCGACACCCGCAGCCCAAGCCATCCTCACGGCCACCTGCGCCTGGGACCACCAGCTCTGCAGGAGCTCCGCTCCCGAACCTCAAGACTGAGGCGAGCTTCGAGTGACCAGGACCTGGAGCCCACGCCCCAGGCTCCGCCCCACCTGCTCCCACTGCAGAGCTGAAGCCTGCCAGCGCCGCGTAGGCGAAAGCCAGCGCAAGGCCCCGCCCCCTCCCCCAGCCAATGCCGGAGAGCCGACCGCCCGCGTTGTCCAGGACAACGGCTTTCATCCCACACAACCCACCCCCCCTTCCGCGGGAAACCGAGAAGGACTCCAGTGGGTAGGCAAAAGAGACCAGAGCCCAAGAGCCCAGGCGAAAGAGTAGAAGTTGCAGATGCTTTTGAGATAAGAGGCTGGTGATTAGCAGCCACGGCTGAGCATCAATCCAAGGATGAGATGAATTCGATTTCTTAAACTATCCGCTCAGGACGCCTAGGGGCCTTAATTCCCTTTTTCTCAGAACCATACTAGTCGTCCCTCTTCCCTTGGCTCCCTAAGTCAGAATAAGTTATTTTCATCATGCCCCCAGACACCCACTTCTTGCCTCTCTTACCTGGGGGTCGCTTTTTTGCACACAGTGCCATCTCACCCAGCAAGGTTCCAGCAATCCATGGGAGACCCTGCAAGAAAGCAACAGACACACGCGGTCGAGAATTCTTCACTGCCCACTTCAGACCCCTTCTGAAAACTATCCTAGCTCTGCCCTGCCCTCCCCACCACCTCCAACTCCTCTAACGCTCATCTTCCTGCACTGACATGAATACCTGAGAGGAAAGGGAAGTCTTCCCTCTGTCCAGGATAACATGAGGGGACTGAGAATTTACAGAAGCCAAAGCCTATAGGGAAGGGCCTAGAAGAGACCAGATATAACGAATGAGACGCAGCTCTCAAGGTATCCACCAGAGGGACAATGGATGTCCCATGTGCCCTCCTAGTGGCAATGAAAGCTGCCTGTACTAGAAAGCAGAATTTCCCCTTAGTAGGTTGGGTGGAGATACATGAACCAGGAAACACCTGGCAGAACATCAGGAAACAGGGTGGGCATGCTCCACCCTTCTAGAGAGGTCCTAATTTCCCCACCCCCACTTTCATTACTGGGGCTTCCATTATCACCTCCTCCCCAGAAGGGTTCTCATCAGAGGCATGGCCACCACTTCCTGCAAACAGACAGTCCTCAAACCACTTCCTCTCAATCTTGTCCAGCCACCCTCTGGGGCCATCAGAGAGGTCTTCCCAACCCTGCTAAGGGGTCACCTTTCTTTCTCACCCCAAGTCTAGTCCAGTCACTAAGAACAGGCTCAATAGAGCCTCTGCTTCCTTCCACCCTCCCATGGACTTTCTCCTAAAAAGGTGTATGTCCAGGCCACAGGGAACTCCTCTTCCTTTAGACGGAAAGCCTCCCTCTCCTTAGCTCCCTTGCCTCTAGCCTGTCAGTCCCAAGAGATACTAATGGCCTCTCTGCCCAATCTCTGTAATCACAGACGCTGGTCCTGGCCCAGTCATCCTCTCCAATTCTCCCCTCACTAATGCACACTCCCTCCTTAACCTCAGAGCAGACAGTCCTGAGGGGCATTAAGTCCTTTTCACTCCTGACTCTACACAACTGTGGCAAGCAACGGTGCTGCCCCCTTGGCTCAGGAAGAAAACCTCATGAACATTTTGGCGATGCCAAACCCTCTTCCAGGGCCCCAGCCAGGGTCTCCACCCAATCTAGAGCATGAGTCATGGGAGGGTGGAGTGTGGAGCCAGAGGTTAAAGGAGAAGATGCAGGGTGGGCATTACTGGCTCCTACCCAGCCCCACTCCAGAGGGAGACTATCAGGCATCGTTAGCCCTAAGATTTGGGTCTTCCTTCTTGAAAAGAGTTAACAGTGGAGCGAACTGACCATCAAGCGTCAAGTCTGGATACGGATCAGGAAAGTTCTTTTACCTCTAGGACCCTGGGGAGACTGAGAACAAGTTTGGCCACAATCCTCGAGAGGGGCGCAGTAATAGAAATCACTGGTAACAAGGTCCCCCTCTCAGGATATCTAGGTTTCCTAAACCGACTAGGCCCACCAGCCACGTCGCCTTACCCCGTCACCCCTACAGCCCCCTCTGCAGCCACATCTGGGATAAAAATAGCCAGCCCTGGGAAAGAGGCAACGCTCCACGAAGGAGAAAGGCTCCTCCTCTGGGTCTGGCCTCTGCTCCTTCCTACCAAGAGCCTTTTCAAGGGAAGCTAGCAGATCTGCGAGACAGGAGAAAACAATAATTCCCGAGGCCACCTTCCTTCCCTCTCCAAGGACAGTATCCAGGACCACTAAACAGCTCTGAGCTCCCAAATATAACACCCCGGCACCCTTGGTTTTCCTGGGGCACAGAGGGTCCTCCACCTTCGCGGGACAAATCCTATCAGCCCCAAACTCCCTCTCTAGGCACCTAAAGACAGGGACCAGGGTTACTCCTCACACCCCAACTCCGCACGCCCCTTCGGAGCCCCATCTTCCCAGCTTGCGCACAGCTACCGGTTCTCTCCATCCTGGGGAACCCTTCTCTCCAGCCTCCCACAGCCGCTCCCGGTGGCACCGCAGCCCGCGCCTCCCAGAGCCGGCCCTCCGGGTCCACACCCCCGGCCCCACGGCGGCGCCTCACCTTAGCGCTCCGCGCTCCGCGCTCCGCCCGGCGGCCCTGTCCGGCCCATGCCGGGGGCTGGGGCGGGGGCGCTTGGCTCCGCTGCCCGCAGGCTCCCGCCCCCCCACAGCAGCCCGGCTCTCCTGCCCCCACCCCCCCGGGGCCCCGGCCCGCTACTTTGTGTCAGTTTCGGCCGCGGGGCGGAAGTGACGGCTGCGGCCGCGGGCGGGGGGCGGGAGGGGCTTTGGGGAGGTGAGGGGCGCGGCGTGCGCCATCTTGGTGCGGAGAGGGGAGTCCCAGGCTCCAGTCCCGGACACGCAGACTATTGGCGAGGCGGGAGGACGCTGGGATGCTGCTGCTTTATTTTGGAAGCCAGAAACCGAGCGAATGCTGCTTTCTCTACCAGAAAACATCTTCGGGGAGGAGCCTGATGCGGGAGTAGCGATGAAGAAGCCCCTTAGCACGCTTCTCTCTAGCCCAAGTCTCTGCTGAGCTTCCCTCTTCGCCCTGGCTCATCTCAAGGCCTTTCACTTTCCTGAAAAGGCACAGCTATACATTGACTGGGAGTTGTGCCTCAGTTTCTCCGCTTGGATCTCCTGACGCTGAGAAGTTGACTTTGTCCTTTACCATATCCCTTGGGTGATATAATGCGCGCGCGCGGACACACATACACACACACACGCCGAAGGACTGTGTCTGCGTGATCTGAGACTGTGATCTGAATGATCTGAGACTGTGATCTGAGTGATCTGAGTGTTGTGTGTGATCTGAGGTCGTTGGAGTATAGGGGAGGCGGCGCACCTCTCAGGCCAAAGGTAGGAAATGTTGAGATTGCCCGAGCTGGCAGCTAGAAGACAGGGAGTTAGCTACGAGGCAGAGCCTTTGCCTAGGCCCTAAATCAAATCCCTAATGCCTCAAAATATGTGGTTTTGTTGTGTTGTTGTTTTGAGTTGGGGGAGGGTGTGTCTCACTATGTAGCTCTGAAAGGCCTGAAACTCTCAGAGACCCGAGGCCTGCTCCATCACTTCCGAGTCGAACTTAAATTGGGTTTTGTTTGTTAAAAGAGTCATTCTTGTTGGGTCACACGCTGTGCTCCTTTGACTGAAGTCAAGGTCGGTATGGTCTGCTTAGAAAATTTCAGGACTCCATAGGGAGACCTTGTCTTAAGGCGAAAAAGTGGAGAAGAAGGAAGGGCAGTGGAAAGAAACCAAGCTTCTCTCCTGAAGCTCCCAGGCCCTACCCCTCAAAGGATCGTGGGATCCTTCCACCCACCCGATTCTTGAAACCTTCCCAAAGCCAGCAGCCAGCGTGCACACCCTCTGGCGGCTCATTTAAGGAACTGCGTGCGTAGAGCCTCCTAGGGTAAGAAGACCAGTTTGGAGTCCTCCAGGAGTGGTAAACAGAAGTGTCTTGATCTGGCATATTAATACAAAGAATTTCTGTCTTGTATGCTGGCCAGCTCACGGGGCCCTTGCAGAGTGAGATAAGGTTGGCCATCGTCACAGCTTACCCTCCTGCTGAGCTAGAGTAACCGAGTCTGAAGCCGTGAGTTGAGATGCCGGCACCTTTGGAAATGGTTCTGGATCCTCAGGGCGATGTAGAGCCACCAGGAGCTGGTGTGTGGCTGTGCCCAGAGTGGCCCCCACCATAGGAGCCTCTACAGGCACCCACCACCAGCCATTACCAGCACTGCAATGGAAAGACAAAGGGAGGTGTCAGAGGTGGCTCTTAGACACACCTCTCCCCATAAGCCAGGACTAGTAAGGCAGGTCCCCACACTAGTTCCTGTCATGACATATCCAACAGTGAGCGTGGCGTCACATTCATTAATGGGAAACACTTAGGAAGGAACCCCCGGCAGAGCTTAGTCCAGCCTCTAGTCTTGCAGAATAAACTGAATAGACTTTTTTTTATGGATGGAGTCACTAAAGCCCAAAGTAGTAGTATGGTATACCCAAGGACACCTCTGAATCTACTATATGCATGAAAAGGGGAGTGGGATGCAGGAGAGCTATGAAAGAAGAGAGAATTTGCCAGTTGAAGAAGGAACACTGGTTTAAGAATACAAGAGCAATATGTAAGTGGAAAGAGCTCGGGCTGGACATGGTAGCACATGCCTTTAATCCCAGCACTTGGAAGGCAGCAGGATCGCTGCCAGCCTGGTACATAGTGAAACCCTGTCTCAAAAAAAAGGAAACAAGCCAAGCGGTGGTGGCGCACGCCTTTAATCCCAGCATTTGGGAGGCAGAGGCAGGAGGATTTCTGAGTTCGAGGCCAGCCTGGTCTACAAAGTGAGTTCCAGGACAGCCAGGGCTACACAGAGAAACCCTGTCTCGAAAAAAACCAAAAAAAAAAAGGAAACAAAGAAAAGGGGGGAATCTGGAGAACCAGGGATAAAGCTATTAATAGGGGTGAATGGAGGACTGTACCAAGGGAAGCTGTCTCCTACCTGAAGCTATTAATAGGGGTGAATGGAGGACTGTACCAAGGGAAGCTGTCTCCTACCTGAAGCTATTAATAGGGGTGAATGGAGGACTGTACCAAGGGAAGCTGTCTCCTACCTGAAGACTTCAGGGCCCCAGCCAGCAAAGTAGGTGAAGAGCCTTGGGCCCAGGTCCCGGCAGGGTTGAGTGGACAGCCGCAGTTCGCACCCATGGATAGTCCAATGGTGAGGGTCAGCAGGCCCACCAACACAGGCCCCAGACCTGCAGGCACCCCTTTATTCCGTCTGTCTAGGATAGCTAATAGCCCCACAAGCAGCATCCAGGTACCCAGAACCTTGAAGTTGACAGAGGTAGAAGGAAAGCCATCAACTGCCACTAGGTGCTTCACTTGCCTTCTGTCACTCAGATACTCCACATGCCACCACCTCTGTGCCGTCTGTGCAACAGAAGCTAGGGGTGCCAAGGTAGAATGAACCCTGTATTCCACCCAAAATCTGAACAATGGACTGGGATCTCAATAACAAGGGAAAGGTTGGGACTTATTTTCCCGTATCTTCTGCTCATGCTTACCTGATCCAAGAAGCCATTGTTCAAGGACAGATATGGGGAAGGGTAAGTTGTAAAAATGGAGGCTGTCTCTTTGGGACCGGTCACTGTCAGGTTCCCACCTGTGTAGTGCTGGAGGGCATCTTCAGGAGAGAGGGACACTCAGAGTTTCCATCTTTGCATAACTTAAAACACTGAAAGGCACTTCTGCCCACAACTGTCCCCAGTCATGTTCTCTTACCATAGTAGAGAATGTAGGTGGTCCCTGAGGCACAGAGCGCAGACAGCAGTTACACAAAGCAGTAAATGGGGAGTTTGGCCCAAGGGAGGCATCCCACCAGGCACATGGCCAGAGAAAAGGCTGGGTTTAGGTGGGCTCCTTCACAAGATCAGTGGGGAAAGACAGTATTAGGTACCACTGCCAAACACCGTCACAACACCATACTTTCTCCTACAATGCTTGTTTCCATCACAAGCCTCAAAAAGTTAATAGTTTGGGGACTGGAGAGATGGCTCAGAGATCGAGAGCACTGGTTGTTCTTGGAAAGGACCTTGGGTTCTCAGCACCCACATGGCAGCTCAAAACAATCTAACTCCAGTCCAAGGGATCCATTGCCCTCTTCTGGGAACCTCATGCACTTGCACAGACATACTGGGCAAAACACCCAAACACATACTTTTTTAAAAGTGACTTTTCCAGGCTGGAGAGATGGCTCAGTGGTTAAGAGCACTGACTGCTCTTCCAGAGGTCCTGAGTTCAATTCCCAGCAACCACCTGGTGGCTCATAACCATCTGCAATGTGATCTGACACCCTCTTCTGGTGTGTCTGAAGACAAATAAATCTTAAAAAGAAATTTAAAAAAAAAAGATGATTTGCCAAGATCATACAGCAAGCCTGAAAAGCCATGCCTCCCCTGCAGCACACTGTCTGGAGGCTCAGCCCAGGCACACTAATATGTGCATTAAGAGACAAGCTGATGAGGTCCTGAGCCCGTGTGAGGCATAAAATAATAGTAACACCCGCCATAGATCTCTGCCTGCGTAAGTTAGAAGTCTAGTGTCAAGGATTGGAACAGTAGCCGGGCGGGCGGCGGTGGCGCACGCCTTTAATCCCAGCACTTGGGAGGCAGAGGCAGGTGGATTTCTGAGTTCGAGGCCAGCCTGGTCTACACAGTGAGTTCCAGGATAGCCAGGGCTACACAGAGAAACCCTGTCTCGAAAAACCAAAAAAAAAAAAAAGAAAGAAAGAAAAGAAAAAGGATTGGAACTTATGACCCAAAGCCATATCTCAGTCCAGAACACTGGTCAAGCTCCAGGGAATAATGTCTATGAGTCACCAAAAGAATCTGACTTCTCCCAATCACTCATCACATGCTTATCCTATGCTCCCAACGTTCAAATCCCACCCTACTCACCTGAGACGTTGCCTGCCACGTAGATAGCTGTTATAACGGCCAGAGAGCCAGCCAGATAGGTGGTAAAGAAGTTGCCTTTGTTTTCTTCACTGGTGACAGCCTGGGCCACAGACCCCTGAGTGAGAAGCTGGTGAGGAAGAGGAGAAAGAAGAGATGGGAGACCAGGAGACCAGGGAAAGAGATTGAGCAGGTGCAGAAAGCCACCAGGAAAAATCAATAAACTTGAGAAACTAACAAAGAATGGAAACAGAAAAAAAGGAAATATAGTAGAAGCAGGGGCGAAGAAAGAAGAAAGTCAAGAGATGAGAGAAGGAGGAAGTGGGGGCCAGGGGTAACAGTCCCTTTAACCCCAGATTCACAGGAGTCTCTGTGAGTTCCAGGCAGCCAAGGCTACATATTAATATAACAAATAAGAAGCACAAACACAGTCCCCCCCAACACCACAAATTATGCAGTCGAGTTTCCCGCATTTGGGGAAACTGCAGGGGTCAGCACACTACGAGTGCAATGGGTGAGCCTCGCCCTGGGAAAACCACCTCCCTGATCATGGTGTCTCCCCTGCCAGGTAAGTATGAACATAAGATACTTTGTAAAAAGAGTAAAACTAGGATAAGCTGAGAGGGTCGTTGAAGACGGTGGAGCCCAGCGTAAGATACAAAGCAAGACCTTAAAGCACAAGAAGTAAAAGAAAGAGAGGCTTGGAGAAGGAAAAGGGAAGAAATTAGGTGAAAGGAAGAGGGTCACCAGGGGAAATCACAATAAGAGGAGCCAGAAACTCTGGCCTCCCTCCTCACTTCCCCTCAACTACCCCCACCTACCAAGAGCACAAAGACACCAGAAACTCTGCCAGGCACTGTCGGGCCATGAGGCTTCGGATCTGGAGGTGGGCCCTGAGTTCAAGCAGAGCAGGGGCCATGGCGGGAACCCCTGTCACAGCTCACTGCTCCCTCCGTAGGCTCAGACACTCAGCTGCTACACACACAATTATTGCTGACCGGCGAGAAAGATAAGAAAGAGACTTTAAAACCATTTATCTCAGCTCTAGAAGAACAGTTACATCTGTGACACATGTAGCCTGGGGGTGGGAGTGGCTCTCTCTTGACATGTAGAAGGTAAGAAGGTTGGTCAAGCTCTGTCTCCTCTATCCTTCCTCCCTTTCCTCACTATTCCTATGCTGATAGGAGGGACCCTGCCTCACACATCAGTTCTCTTGGTCCTAAAGACAACCCTGGGGTAGGCTAGAAAAGTGTGAAAAGGAAAAACAGCCCCTCACCCAGGATTCTAGTTGGAGCTTCTCAACAGCTAAGAAGAACCCAGCACAACTAGCAACTACTTAAGACCCTTCTGTGCTCCCAGCTGAAAACCTGCCAGTTCCTAGGACTCTAACCAGAGACTCTAGTGCCATCCTGGTGGCTCCTGGTTCCATCCAAGCCACCTCTGGAGCCCTAACCTCAATACCAAGAGAAAGAAAAGGACCATTTTTTAAAGTTTCTATAGCAACCTTTTAAGATATAACGAGCACATAGCAGGGCAGGAAAGGTATATATGGCTAATGCTAAGACAATTAATCATACCTCTCCCTTGAGAAACCCACACCCATGCTTAAGCATGCCTTATTTTCTGTGACTCTATTAGAGAAGCCCACACCTATGCTAAAATATCAACTAACTAGGCATGGTGATACACACTTGTAATCCCAGCACTTTGAAGGCAGAGGCAGGTGGCTCTTTGAGTTCAAGGTTAGGTTGATATAGATAGTGAATTCCAGAACAACCAGAAAGAAACTATACAGTGAGACCCTGTCTCAAAATAATAATAGTAGTAGTAGTAGTAGTAGTAGTAGTAGTAGTAGTAATAGTAATAATGATATAAATGCATTAATTAGTTTAAATAAAGTTTAATAAAATCTTCAGCTAACTGGGTATAGTAGAGCATCCCTTTAATTCCAGCAGGGACAAATAGACTTCTGTGAATTTGAGACTATCCTGGTCTAAATATTGAGCTGTAGGGCAGGTTTTTTGGGGGGAAGGGCGGGGGGACATGAGACAGGATTTCTCTATGTAGCCCTGGCTTTTCCGGGACTCACAGAGATCCACCTGTCGGTGCCACCACCAACAGCTAAAATTCTTTTCTGCATCAAAATCATAAATCCTGGTTTGATCTCAAAGTCCTAAAAATTTAGGGAGAACTCCTCATAGTGTTGAGAGTGGCAGAGTGGAGCTGTGTTTCTTTGCCTCCAACACTGGCAGATCCTATTATATAGATGAAGGTACAGAGCCTGGGTGTTCCCTCATGACTACACAGTGCCTAAGTGAATTCAAATCCTGGTTTCCTCTGTCCCGTATTCTCCAGTGCCTCTCATAGGAATATGATATCTCCCTGAGCTAATGCATGAAGAACTCAACAAGCATCTAGAGACTCTGGACTGAAGTCTATAGGCTATGGTAAAGATTGTTGATTTTGGTGCAGGGATGAGACAGGTCTTTCCAGGTAGACCCTGGAAAGGCCTAGAACTCAAGATGGTGCTTCCTCAGGCTCTTGAGTATTAAGATCACAGATCTGTACTGTTCAACAACACTCCAAACAGGTCCCTTCTCAGAAACGACATGCCCATTCCCTAGCTCCTGGCAATACCAGCTGCTGATACCACACAGCTGCCTCCCTCATTGGCCAGTGCCTTCCAAAGCAGGTCAAGGCTTCACCCGAGGTTCCATGCCTTACTTTGGATTCCATGGGCAATGATTGGTTGAGGCAGTGGTACAGAGCCCCCTGACCCTCACTATTGTTATTTCTGTTGTTGTTGTTGTTGTTTTTACCTCAATTTAGGAAAGCTCTAAAGGGCCAATTCATTGCCAGAGTTTGCAATACACAGGACCAACCAAGGTCTTTGTTGTACCTGGTGTGTGAGTTGCTCTCTATGCCTAACCCTGCCTTCCTTGCTGCCTCACACGTTGCATTAGTTTCTTTAAGTGCTGATAAGAGCAGCTTAAGGGAGCAACAGCGCGATGAGCATAAAATAAATGCCTTTCAGACATGGAAAAATACCTGAGTCAGGAACTCCAGATGCCATGACTGCATCTGATAATCAGAACCCACTGACATCACTCACTCAGGATGGCCAGACCCAGTCCTAGAACCCCACGACACACAGTGCACAGTATATAATCAGAGACCAAGAGCAAAGCAGTGCTCCTCACAGCTTCAGGACTACTGGAGATACTACAGAGATGCCACCTTGATCTGCCCGTGGCTGGAGAGTCTCCCCTGGGAGCCTGACTCGTGAACTGGAGACCACCATGAAAGACTGGTCTCACCAGTGCGCAGCCCTGGGGAGAGAGGCTCAGGACTGTAGTTATGAACTTAGAGTGTGGATGTTGTGTGATGGACCCTCAGCATAACTTTTGTTATACCAGTGAGCATACCTACCTTCTTGCTCGCGACAAAAGGTTTATTTTATCTCACAGTTCAAGGGTCTAGTCCACTGTGACGAGAAGGTCCTGGTGGGAGGAGCTTGAGGCAATGGGTCACATTGCATCTGCAGTCAGGAAGCAGGGAGCAGCAAATGCTCCCACGTAGGTAACTTTCTCCTTTTTAGGCCATCCAGGACTCAAGCCGAAGAAATTGTGCTGCCCTCTTAAGGGAGGGTCTTCACACCTCAGCCTAATCAAGACAGTCCCACATAGGTACAGCCAGAGATTCATCTAGAGAATCTGTCACAGATGTGCCTGAAGGCTAATTTCCTGCATTAATCTGTCAAATTGACAATATTAGTCATCGCTTGTGTGTGAGGGAGTCCTAAAAACTCATCCTCAATCTAGTTTGTTTCCAGTTTAAAATGGTTGGTGTAAGGAGAGGTCATGGTGAGCATTTTCTTTTTCTTTTTTCTTTTCTCTTTTTTCCCAAGACAGGGTTTCTCTGTGCAGCCCTGGCTGTTCTAGACCTCGATTTGTAGACCAGGGTGGCCTCTGCCTCCCAAGTGCTAGGATTAAAGATGTGTGCCACCACTGCCTAGCTGAGCATTTTCTAGCATGAGACTTTCAGACTGGATGTGATGAGTCACATATTTAATTCTAACATTCAAGAAGCAGAGACCAGTGGATCTCTATGAATCCAAGGCTATTCTTGTCTACTTAGTATGCTCTAGGCCAGCTGGGGCTACATAGTGTGACCCTATATTTAAAAAAAAAACAAAAACAAACAAAAAATCAGGCACAGTTAACATCATTACATAGAAGATCTACATAAAAGTCCTTATATCAAGTCAGCTTCTACTACTGAAGTTACATTTAGAATATTTGACTCATAGGATAATGGCAATTTGGAGACAAAATGTGGTGTCTTTGAGAGCTGTCTCGTCAAGGGCCTAGGAACTAGGACAATCAATAGCCACCAATGCTGCCCCAGACAGTGGCTTCTGTGTACTTTGTCTCAAAAACTCAAGGAATAATTTCATACAATAGGAGTGGATTTTAGAAAGGAATTTACTGGATGTTCATAAATGAGTGTGGAAGAGACAGGAAGCAAGAAGACCCTGTACAGCAGGTCGTAAAGGTGGACTGTCACACAGGGCCTGTCCAGAGGTTCATAGGCCTTGTTGGGTTGAGGCAAGGCAGTAAGATGGAAAGGTGGCAGTAAAGTGCCCCGTCCATGAAGTGACAATGGACCTCTCCATGCCAGAGCCCAGGGTTTCAGTCATACCATACACATAACCTCCAGGCAGCCACATTCATTCTCACTGTTGTGTTAAAGAAGAAAAATAGTGAGAGACCACAACAGGGACCCATGGTCCTAAACACTGTCTACATCTGGCCTCTGGCCGTACAGAGCTGCCAATAGAACCAAGAACACGTTCAGCATCTGGCCAAGGGCAAGAATCAAAATTGCTCATTTTTGAGGTCCCTGTGATGGCTACCTAGGTGTCAGCTTGACTACATCTGAAATTTAAAAACCCAAGCAGCTGGGTACACCTGTGAGGGCTTCACTTAAAGAGGGAAGCCCCACTTTTAGTCTGGATCTTTTGAGGTGGGAGGATCCGGCTTCAATCTGGGCCACACTTTCAGGTGGCAGTCTGTAAAGAACAACAAGAAGGAAATGCTCTAATTTTGCTTCCTTATGCTCAAAGTATCTTGTTGTCAAGCCAATTCCTTTACTACAGTAGAACCCATGTCTTCAGAACATATACAAAACATATACAGAAGACCAGCTGAGATACCCAGCCTGGTGGGCTGAGAAACTATTGGATTCTTGGACTTTGTGTTGGTAGACAGTCATTGTTGGCCCAGATGGACCACAGCCTGGGAGCCACTCTAGTACATTCCCTTTCTTTCTTTCTTTCTTTCTTTCTTTCTTTCTTTCTTTCTTTCTTTCTTTTCTTCCTTTTTAAAGATTTATTTTATTTGTGTGAGTACACTGTAGCTGTCTTCAGACACACCAAAAGAGGGCATCAGATCCCATTATAGATGGTTGTGAGCCACCATGTAGTTGCTGGGAATTGAACTCAGGACCTCTGGAGGAGCAGCCAGTGCTCTTAACCACTGAGCCATCTCTCCAGTCCATAAATTCCCTTTCTATATCTCTATAGAGATTCATTCTATCATTTCTGTTCCTCTGGAGAACCCTGACCAACACAGCCCTATAATGCCTAATTGGTTTCTCTCTCCTCTTTGGTTTCCTCCATGCAGAGGTAACCCTAACTGCATTAGAGAATTAGGGTGATGATTCATGTAACTGCTTATAACTGGCTGAAGATATTTATAGGGACAGGCAGTTAGGGAACCTTCCCCATATGCCGATCTAAGGGACCTCAAATGTACTGGTGCTGTTACCTGCATAGAAGGACGTATTTGCGTGGTGTCTGGACTGGGGGAGAAGGAATAAAGGCAAGAGAACGGTCAGACGGAGATGGCACCAAGTAAACTGGAGAATAGAGTTGACAATTCCCCTCTTGTTGACTTTCTCGCCTTGGGGGACAACAAATGGACCTTCCTAGATGAAGTTAGACTGTCATAGTATCATCTAAGTGTGGATGAACTATATATGGAAAGAGATCAAATTAAGACAGTGCTGGTCTGCATAGGTCTGTGTACTGGGGTGCAACCGGCAGGGAATCCTTTGCCTGGCCAGTGGGAGTGAAAGATCTGGTGGGGCAGCAAGAGAGTTATAGCTCTCTGAGGGGAGGCCGAAGTAAGGCAGGCTGCTGAGCCTCTTCTGAGGCCACTGCTGCCCTAGAGTAGATGGCAGGTGGCAAGGCACAGAGGCCCGCTAGGGGCCGAGGTCAAGGCCACCCAGCAGGAAATGACTGTGGTCAAGTTTACACACCCAGCTAGTTGGGCCGGGTCAAGGTCCAATGATGAAAGCTTTGGGAGAGAAAACTTTTCTCTGGAATGTTACAGCTCAGTAAGAGGCACTCTCAGAGGCTCTTTAGTGAAATAACTTTATTCCTTATAGATAAGACATAAACATTTGGGGGTGGGTTGGGATCTAGACATAGGTGTTTCCTATTGGCTTGGTCTGAGATGTTAGGGATGCCTCATCTACATGTGGAAAAGCTGCAGGTGTTGTCCCTATGTGACTGACTGTCACAGTCCCCTCAATGGGGTGTCATGGTCACACATTCCAAGACAGGAACCTAATCAAGAGTAGATTTGAACACCTATCGTTCTCAATTATGAGAATTTCCAGAGTTCCTGAATTCACTTGATCTTACCTTTCTATCTAAAGGCACAGTCCACTGCCCCAAGACAGCAGATGAATACACAAGGCCCAAAAAAAGAACAGAATTATTACTAAAGTGATACTGCCTATTATAATAGACAGTAACCTCTCTGCTATGAAGATCCTGAGATCTGCTTCCAAAGCTGTTCAGTTAGATGCTGTCTAACATGTCTAATCTGTCTTTGTAGATCTTGTGAAGCAGATGAGACATTGGCAGAATTATCAGGAATGTATCCACAGCATTCAACCTTGATAATACAAGTGTCTCCTTGAGCTAATATAGGGGTATCTAAAGCTGTACTCTTTGTATGACTGTTTTTTCTTATCATGTGAACTTCAGAATTGAGAGAAAGTCAGGCCAGTAAGATGGCTCAGGAGTTTAAGGTACTCACTACCAAGCCTAATCCCTGGGACCCAGACGTTAAAATTAATAGAGAGAATTGACTCTTGAAAACTGTACTTTACTTCTATATATGCACCATGTACTCGGGGACATACACATACAAAATAAGTAAATGTAATTTGTAAAATGTTTTTAGGGCTGGAGAGATTGCTGAGCAGTTAATAGCACTTGATGCTCTTGCACAGGGCCAGGCTTTGGTTCACAGCTCCCACATGGTTGCTCACGATCAACCATAACTCTGGTATCAGGAGATCCAATGCCTTCTTCTGACCTCCAGAGACACCATGTATATGTGGTACATATACATGAAGGCACAACATTCATACATAAAATAATTATCTAAAACTTTTTAAAGAATTATTTATTTATTCTATGTGTACCTGTGTAGCTGTCTTCAGACACACCAGAAGAGGGCGTCAGATCCCATTACAGATGGTTGTGAGCCACCATGTGGTTGCTGGAAGCGCAGTCAGTGCTCTTAACCGCTGAGCCATCTCTCTAGTCCCTAAAATTTTTTTAGAAGAAAAGAAATTCCTTGAGCTGTGTACTTAAAGATTTTTATGTATGATTAGTGAAGAGTTTTTATATGCCAAATCATATCCTCTAGACCTGTATTAGGAGAATAAAAAGAGAAGCTATATGGTCATGCAAGTAGTAAACACTTTGGGTTCAGCAATGCTGTAACATTGGTAAGTAGCAGGGTGATCTAGAATTTTTACTCATCTTTCTCCTTCCTGCATCCAAGGAAATCCTAGAGTGCATCTGCTAATCCATCCCATCCCCCCACCCCACCCCACCCCCCCACCCCCCCGAGCCAGGGTGTAGCTAGTGTCAAAGGTTAGTATAGTTAGGAGCTGTCTGTGGTAGTGTGGTAGGGTCATATATTTAGAACACTGTCTAAGGTGGTAAGTTGGTACCAGGAAGTGCCATATTGCTATGACAGGCCTGACCATGCTTCTTGTTGGGGAATATGGAAGACTTTGGGACTTTGGACTAGGAAAGTAGTTGGACACTCAAAGTAGGGCTTAATGGGCCAACCTAGTAGGAGCATGGACAGTGTTGCTGAGGGCAACTATAGGGGCCCAGCACAAGATATTTCAGAGAAGGATATTAGTAAGTGGCCTAGATACCACTCTTGTAATATTTTGGCAAAAAACGTGGCTGCTTTTGCCCTTGTCCTAAAAAAAAAAAGATGCTAAAGTGAAGAGTTTTGAATTAATCATGTAGGCAAAGGAGGTTTCAAAACAGCCTAGTATTGGCTCTGTCCTGTAAGATCACCCTTATGCAGATCTATAATGAAAAGGAGCAGTCTGTGTAGAGAGGATCTCTTGTGCAAAGTACTGTGTGTGAAAGCATCATCTGGAATGTCAATAAAAAGCTATAGGCCAATGAGCCGAGGCAGGTATAGAAGATGGGGCATCCAGCAGAGAGAGAGGAATTCAGGATTTGAGTCAGGCATGGGGAGATTCTCCCAGACACAGAGGAAGATAGTCACAGGAAACTTAAGGACCAGTTAAACAGTCACGTGGCATGACTTAGACTACTTTAAACAGGATACCTGAGCTATGAACTGATGGAAAGGAGCCAAAACAATTGACCTGGGCATTTATTCATCTATAAGATGTCTCAGAGCAGTTATTTCAGGGAATGAAGAGATTGGGTGAAGACCTACAGTTAAAATCTGGACAGAGAGAAATACAAAATGTACAGTTTGAGGAGAAAAGAAGCACCAGGAAGTGTAATAGAGCCAAGTCCAGGACTCAAGGAGATAAAAACTTTAAAGAAAAGCTTATTACTAAGTGAAATTGAGGCAGGCTAGTCTGACTTCCTGTAGGGAAAACGAGCAGGTGGGGCCCGTGTACCCATATAGGGATGGGGGTGGGGCCCGTGTACCCATATAGGGATGGGGGTGGGGCCCGTGTACCCATATAGGGATGGGGGTGGGGCCCGTGTACCCATATAGGGATGGGGGTGGGGCCCGTGTACCCATATAGGGATGGGGGTGGGGCCCGTGCACCCATATAGGGATGGGGGTGGGGCCCATGTACCCATATAGGGATGGGGGTGGGGCCCGTGTACCCATATAGGGATGGGGGTGGGGCCCGTGTACCCATATAGGGATGGCAGGCTCCCGAGTGTCTGCAGAAAGAGCCTGCCCAGCTAGGGGGAAGGGCCTTGCTCAGAATGCAGGGTGTTCTGGTTCGGCCCCATGTACCTGTAGAGGAAACCTGGCAGGGCGGAAGAGTCTTTGGTCCTTTCTGGTGGCTGGAGATGCTGAGGCCTGTTCTATTGCTCCTACACGGCGGGTTTTGATAAGAAGAGGCAGCTCATGGTTTCAAAGCTTTATTATAGAGAAATAGGAAAAGAGATAGAGAAGTAAAGAGAGAAAAGAAAGATGGAGGGGTGAGAGCTGGCCATGACCACGTGGAAAGAGGGGAGAAGAAATGAGGAGAGAGAGGGAACAGGGGGACAAGAGACAAGAGAGAGGTAAGGGCAAGAGAGAAAAGCAAGAGAGCTAGGAGGGGCCTGGCAGTCCCTTTTATAGTGGGCTGGGTTCCCTGGCTGTTGCCAAGTGACTGTAGGGGTGGAGTCCAGCCAGAATGATGGCCACAGGGTTATGTCCAACAGACTCCAGGGCAGGCTTCAAATTGGCAGTTCAGGAGACTAGGCCTAAATCTAGTTTCCAAGTCCAACTGAGCAAGTCCAGGTCTCAGAAGCTGCCCTGTCACCTGCCCTGAGGCAAGAACAATGGGTCAACAGCAGTTTCCAGACTTCCTCAGCAACAGTTTCCAGACTTTCCAAGCAAAAGTTTCCAACCACCCCCACCCCCACCCCCCAAGGCCCCAGCCATGGTTCTAGAATGTCCCTAGAGATAAAGCCAAAAGATAAAGATAGAGGTCACCTAGCCCTCCCCAGAATCCCCCTAATGTGCTTTAAATTGGGCCTGTGAGCTCATTTCTGGGCCTCTCCATCTTTGTAGATGGTAGACCTCAGCATGCTGGACTTCTGCAAAATAAAACACTCTGTATTTACGTACTCTCTGAGTCCAGGGTATCATTTTTCAGGGAATCATGGACCCTTACAGAATACATGTGTCCTCAGGGCAAGACCCCACCCAGCTAAGCTTCCAATTTATGAAAAGGATTTAAAGGAAAAACTTTTTGTTTGTTTTGGGGTTTTTTTTGTTGTTTTGTTTTTTGAGACAGGGTTTCTCTGTGTAGCTCTGGCTGTCCTGAGCCTTACTCTATAGATCAGGTTAGCTTTGAATCAGAGATCTTCCTGCCTCTTCCTCCTTAACACAGACATTAAAAGCATGTGCCCCCACCACCTGCCTGTAATTAAAGGAAGGCTTAAGCAAGAAAGGAAACCACTTACAACAGAAAGCTGGTGCCAAAAGCATTGATGGGGCCAAGTTTCAGTCCCACCAGGCAGCAGACCTTGGCAGCTTCAGCCTTGTGGTTCTGTCTTTAGAGTCAAGGATTAAGAAAGGGATTATGGGATCTCCCTCCATGACTAAGGAAAGCCACTGAGGCTGAAAGGGTCAGTTCAGGAACTTTGGAAAGAACATGGAACACTTGCCCCTCCAGAAGGGAGAGGCTAATTAACATTCCTCAGACCACAGTGGGGAACCAACCTGAGGGTGGGGGCACATTCAGCAGGACTGACCTTTGGCCACCCTAGAGACCAATTAGTTTAAAAGTTACACTGTTCTGCCAATCACATTGTGCCTAATGGCAGCTGCCCTGAGGACTGTACAAAGGCCTGCTGGACAGGCTGTGCTTGGTCGTTCTCTCCCCCATGCGCAGGGCGACCCCAGCATGCTGGATTAAATAAAACTCCTCTTGCTTTTGCATTGATTCCCATCTCCACGTTGTTCACTCAGGGGTCTCTGGTAAGCTAAAGCTCGCCAGTGTCTTACAAGGCCCGGTATGTATCAGGGGTATCCCTGCATGGAGGTTCAGAGAGGCTATTGTATGAAGTTATAAAGATGAAGCCTGGGACTAGAGAGATGGCTCAGCAGTTAAGAGAACTGACTGCTCTTCCAGAGGTCCTGAGTTCAAATCCCAGCAACTACATGGTGGCTCACAACTATCTGTGATGAGATCTGATGCCCTCTTCTGGTGTGTCTGAAGACTGCTACAGTGTACTTATGTATAATAAATAAATAAATACATAAATCTTTTAAAAAAGAAAGATGAAGCCTGAATTGTATTGGTGACCCCAAAATGTTGGAAAGTCATAAGACTCCTGCCAGGGAAAGCTGGAGACTGGGTGAGGAGCCAGTCCAAGGGAGAGAAGTGTAGTACAGTCAACAAGGCTGGAAGGAGTTGAAGGTCTGAAGAGCACTTTGACATTTTGCATAGAGATGCAGAGATTGTAGTTTGTCCTACTGGTTTTCCCTCTTGTTTTGGTCTGACATTTCCTCACTGTGTTCCCTTTCCTCTCGTTTGGGATGGCAATGTATATCCTGTGCCATTGTATGTTAGAAGCATGTGGTCTGCTTTTTGATTTTTATTTTACAGGGGGTTTCAGTTAAGAGATTGCCATGTCCCTCAGAAGAGATTGGACTTTTAAACAGGGTGAGACTGTGATAGACCATGGGGACTTTTGAAGCTGAGCTGCATTTTTGCTTTATGATCTGGCCACATGCCTAAGGAGACCAGGGAATGGAATGTGGAGGTTTGCATGAAAATAACCCCATAGGAGTGGTATTATAAGAAAGGACTACAAGGATTAAGAATTGTGGCTTTGTGGGAGGAAGTGTGTCACTGTGGGTGGGCCTTGAAGTTTGAAAAGCCCAAGCGAAGACCAGGCTGAGCACCCCACCCTCTCTCAGATCAGGATGTAGCTCTCTCAGCTACTGTTCTAACACATGTGTATATCATGCTTTCAGATAGAACAATAACAGACTAACCCTCTCAAACTTAAACAAGCACCAAATTAATGTTTTCTTTTATAAGAATTTCCAGTTTCCTGTAGCCTCACCACAGGAATAGAACACCAAGACACTGCCCAATATATGCCTGGCCTCAGGACCCACTGGAGCAAACCGTTCTAATGTATGAAGGACAATATTTTGCCGTAAGTCAGGAGGTACTCATACAGAGAAGGCTAGGCTGACTGCATACAGGCTTCAAATTGGCAGTACAGGAGACTAGGCCTAAATCTCTGTTTCCAAGAACTGGGCAATTCCAGGCAAGTCTAGGCCTCAGAACCTGCCTAACCACCAGGCCTGAGGCAAAGACAATGGGTCAGCTGCAGTTTCCAGACCTCTCCAGCAAGTTTCCCAAATCCCAGTAATGGAATGTCTGTGGAGATGAACCCAATAGATTAACATAGAGTCACCTACCCTGGAATTCCCTAATGTGCTTTAAACAGACCTGCAAGCTCACTCGGGTGTCTCTCTATTCTTGTAATGGGAGACCCCAGCATGCTGGACTTCTGCAGAATAAAACACTCTTTGCATTTACATACTATTTGAATCTGGGATATCTTTCTTTGGTGAACCATAGACCCTTACATACTATCTATGTGTTACTTTGGACAAGTACAGTTTTGCATTATCCCAAGTTTGAAAATATCCACCTTGATATCTATGATTGTTTTAGCTAATTGTGAGGCCAGGACTACTAAGAGAAAGGGGTTTAATTTCTGTATGGTTTTACCAGTTTTTACTATATAGATCTGTCTTTTCTCTATGTAGATCAGTCTAGCCTCAAACTTACAGACATCTGCTTGCTTGCCTCTGCCTTCTGAGTGCTGACTTTAAAGTTGTGGACCCCTGGGCCAAGCCCCCATCCCTTGACTCAAGCTGAGTTAATAGGCTCTTGAGAGACATCTCATCTAGCACTTGGTTTAAAGCAGGGAGCTAATTCTGGCCTAATCAATGTACCATTGTAACTCATTCCAAATCGTCCCTTTGACAGTGACGCCCTAGACCCAGGAGTCTAACATGCAACAGTGGGTAGGAGTCCACAGACCCAGCAATTGCTGTTTACTTCCTCATGTATGTCCCTGGGCTCATCCCAGGAATGAGTTTTCATCTTGGGGAGAGGCAGGTAGAAACAAAAAGCTAGCCAGCATCAAGGACAGCAAATGAGGTATATCTCATGATGGAGGAGTAAACCGGCTTCTCCGTGTTTCCTTCTTTATTTACATGTGTATGTGTGTGCACACATGCTACAGTGCTCATGCAGAGGTCAAAGGATCATCTGTAGGAATTGGTTCTCTCTCCTTCATGTAGGTCCCTAGGAACTGAGGTCAGCTTGAAAGACTTAACTCAGGAACTTTAAAAAGGTCAGAGGCTGAGTTACATTCCTCAGACCACAAAGGGGAGGGGAAGACCCACATAAGGGTGGGGACGCATTCTGAAGGACTGACCATTGGCCGCCTACCTCATCACCTAACAGCCAATTAATCAGTTTGAATGTAACACTGTTCTACCAATCACATTGTGTTTAATGGCTGCAGCCCTTAAGGAGGGTATAAAGGCCCGCACAGCACGAGTCACAGGGTCGTTCTCTCTTCATGTGCAGAGCAGCCCCAGCATGCTAGTTTTAATAAAACCTCTTGCATTTTGCATCGATTTGGGGGTCCAGTAAGTTAAGACTAGTCGAGTCTTACATTTGGTGCATTGGCTGGGAAACTACCTCCTGTAGGAACCACTGGAGAAGAGAAATCAGAGGTGGTGAGAAGAGAAGGTACCGCAGTTGGTCTGTCTGAATTTGTCTCTGTCTTCTGTGTCTCTGTCTGTGTCTTTTCTTTTCTGAGCAGCCACTGATTGGTTTTGTTTTGGTTTGTAAGTCGGAGAGTTGGCCATTGGCGTTGCCAGGAGCGGCAGGCAGATGTACCATAACGCCGCTGCACAGCAACGAGAGTCCTGGAGGATGCTGCAGACTCTCTTTGGGAAGTCGGTTCTGGGCAGGTCCAACTTCATTTGGGCTCAGTGGTGGGGAGGCTGCAGCCCAGCCATTCGGTTCTTCTTTTGTGGCGCTCCTGGCCAGGGGCGTTGGTCTTTTAGTTTTTGTTTTCTGAGTTTTGCTAAATCTGATTTACCTGGTTCCTGCAGCATGTGCAGGAGCACCTGGTATCTGAAAGGGAAAATTGTGTGTTGACTATCTTTGCTCTGTGTTCTTGGACCTAGACGGCCGCCCGTGGCAGGGTAGAGGAGTCTATGTGATTGTTTTTCTCTGTGTATGTTGGTATCTTGTTCTGTGTTTTTGGACTTAGACTGACAGCATTGTTTGGATGTTAGACCGACTGAAAAGCAACTCTCTGCTTCTCTGTGGGGACCTTAGGCTTACAGAGTGCCAAAATTGGGTCACATGACTCAAGCACACCAAGTTGAAACAAAGAAGAGACAGAATACTGAGGACTCCTAGGTGGGGAAAATAAGTTTTAACAAGATACTCAAGGTGGCACTGCGAGGGAATTCTGGGTTTAAGCTGGTACAGATAGATGAGTAAATTGATTATGTTAAGTTATAATGAAGATAGTTTATTTCATTTGTTTAGATAGTTTTGATTTTCATAATGGATGTGATGTTGAGCTTTGTGCTTATATTATTCCTCTGAGAAAGAGGTCAGAATAAGGGTTTTTCTGGCTCAAGGATGTGCTGATTTAAAAAAAAAGGGGGGAGGTTGTCTTTATGTTCTTAAAATGGGTGATTAGGCTCTGGACATCTTCCAGAGCTATTTGGATCAGAAATGGTGGAGGGAGACCTCCAGAGGACTATATTCCAGAATATCAAACGGAAAATCTGTCTTTGTGATACTAAAATTTTGTTTTGAGATTTATATATTACAGAAAATACCCTCCCCCTTCATACCTCAATGCCCGTATTCAGCTTGAAGAAGTTATGAAGAATCGTCGACCCAGTTCCCTGGGATTCGGGGCTAGAGAGGGTTATTATTATTAAGTTGTCTTTCTAGGAAATATAGAAATAGTCATATTTGAAACATGGAGAAAATATAATTGACTATATAGACATAATTTCATTTGGTAAAAATCTTTATAATTGTTATTAAGTTCAAGGCATAAGTTCTTATTTGGTACAGAATTTATTTTGATACAAAAATCAAACTTTTCATTGGTATAAATTTCTTCTATTGATACTGAAAATTTAAAAGTACAAGGTTTAGACCCAATCCTTCTTTGCTGTTATTATACAGATCTGAGATCTTTAAGCCTGTGAGTTTAGGGCCAAATAAAAACATAAGGCTCTGAGTTTATTGTTAGGGTGTTTTCTAGATTTTAATCAGAAACAGCTGAAGATAGTTAACGGACAACAGTCCACATTACTTTACCTAGATAGTTGGTTTTCAAAACCGTCAGAAATCCACAGAATGTGACATTTAATGTTATTTATTTCTCTTGTTGTAGAGACTAGTCTGCTCCTGACAGCTTCCCTTTCTTAGATTCAAAGAAGGAACTGAGCATCTATAGAACTGCTTCTGTTGTGGTGAGACAGCCACGAGGCAAAGATTGCCCCTCTTCTTCTTCAGAAAAACTCTGTCCAGGAAAAGGACACTTTTACAGGTTAGGACAGCTTGATTTCTGCCAAGACAGAATGGCTCGTCTTTAATAATTCCATTTCTTTAAGTCTGTCAGATGTTCATGAGCCAGAAGGCTGAAGACCAAAGCTCCAACGTTGTGAAGTATAAACTGTACGGGTGTTCAGCGGTTTCTATCATTTGACTATATTTTCAGTTAATATTGGTCACTCTCAAGATTACTGACAGGGTTGAAGACTGTTAATCTCATAGTCAAGGCTGGATAACTTTGAAAAAGCTGATATAGATTTAAATAAATAGTTTTCAGATGACATATAATTTATAGCCAAGACATGAGTCAGGTGTTAATTATTATAGTTTTTTAAGATAGTATAGATGACATAGGTTCTGTTTGATTGTAAAAATTAATAGACTGGGTGTTAGGTCTATCTTATACTTTATAATTTACATATGCTAAATTTATATTTAGAGAGGCCCACACGAGCAGAGCAGGAGGAGACCTGAGACCATCTCCCCTGATACCTCGGTGGCTCTATCACTAAGGACATATTTCCCAAGAGACTGATTAATCTCTTTGAGACTGTCTTATTTGTAATACAGAAGCCAAAAAGAATACTCCTCAGACTCGGGGGTGCCATCGATTGACTAGGCTGCCGTCAACAGTGGGCTTTCCCTGACCAGACTCCATTGGCAGGTCTCAAGGGCATGGCAACCCACAAATTCAACCAAGGTACGTGAGGTTAAGCAGGGACCAGATGAATCACCTGCAGCCTTTCTAGAGCAACTCATAGAGGCATTCCACCAATATACACCCTATGACCCCAGGGGCAAGGAATATAAAACTACTGAGATAATGGCTTTTATAGACAAGGCTAGTAGAGATATCAGAAAAAAGCTTCAGTGCCTAGAGAAAAAGAATAAGTCTGTAGAGAGATTTAGTGCAGGTTGCTGAGAAAGTCTACCATTACAGGGAGACAGAGGAGGAGAGGGAACAGAGAAAAAGAAAGAAAAAAATGACAGAGAAGGAAGCTACAGAGAGTCCTGACTACAGTAGTTAGGAAAAGCAGAGAACAGAGACAGAAAAAAACCAGTGCACATACTACAGGGAGAGAGGCCACTGGGCCCCAAGAGTGCCCTAATAGAAACCAGGCGCAGAAATTCCCAGGACTTGGGGAAAAAAATCCTCCAAGTGGCAAAGGTGTTAGCCCTGGGTGAAGACAGTGACTAGGGGAGATGGGGTTGTGACCACCTCCCCCAACCCAGAGTAACTCTGAGAGTGGAGAGGAAACCCACTCAGTTCTTGGTGGACGCAGGGGCTCAACACTCGGTCCTCCAGCCGATAGCCCTGTTTCCAAGAAAAGATCTTGGGTCCAAGAAGCCACTGGCACCAAAATGTGTTCATGGACTACCCGAAGAGCAGTGGACTAGGGATGGGATGGGCAGCCCATTCATTTAGGGTCGCTCCAGACTGTCCCTACCCTCTGTTGGAGCGAGACATACTCTCCAAAATGGGGGTCCAGATACACTTCCTGCCTGATGGGCCACAGCTAACTGGCCCGAAAAGAGAGACTAACCCCTGCTGAAAGTCACTACAGACAGGAGCAGTTTTCTCCATGAAGGTCAGAGACAAGCAGGTGCTGCTATGGTGGACAGCACAAATATCATCTGGGTAGAAGAACCTTTACCCCCTGGCATGTCAACGCAGAAAGTGGAGCTAATTGCCCTCACCAAGACCTTGGAACTTGGAGCCAGCAAGAAAATTAACATCCACATGGATAGCAGGTATGCCTTTGCCACAGCCCACGTCCACAGGGATATATGCCAAGAAGACTGCTCACCTCAGAGGAAGCCAACAGGAAGTCTTAGACCTCTTAGATGCCCTAATGAAGCCGTCAACTGTATTATTCACTGCCCAGGACATCAGAAGGGAAAAGACTCAGTAGGCAATAACCAGACAGAGCAAGTGGCTCCAGGAGTGGGTATGCAGGAGCCTATCCTGGTAGTGGGTCTGCAAGAAACACCCACTGGGAAATGGGACTGAATTAGGGGATGGCCTCACTTAAAGTATGCTGTAGAAAAAAGACTCAGATTGCTTGCCACCCTACCAACTATCACCAAGAGAAGGCACACACAGAAGAGAGAACTATACTCCCCAGAAAGTAAGCAAAAGACTTACTAGGCAAATGCACAGATGGACTCATATAGGGGATAAAAAGCTTGTCCAAGCAGTTAAGAGACCTAAAGTATATATTTATAAGACTCAGGTTTTGACCCAGAGAAATAGCAGAATGGTGTGTGGTATGCCAGCAAAGTGAATGCTTATGCAGCAAAGAGTAAACAAGGCAAAAGACCTAAGGGAGAACAGCCTAAAATATATTGAGAGATTTCATAGAAGTTAAGGCAGGAAAATATGGTTACAAATACCTTCTAGTGTTTGTGGATACTTTCTCTGGATGGGTTGAGACTTTCCCTACCAAGCAGAAAACAGCTGCCATGATAGCTAAGGAAGATATTAGAAGAAATTTTCCCGAGTTTCGGAGTGCCCAAGGTAATTGGATCAGACAATGGTCCTGTTGTTTTTTCTAAGGTAAATCAGAGATTGACAGAGATATTGGGGGCTAATTGGAAGCATTATTGGGCGAACTGTCCCCAGAGCTCAGGGCAGGTAGAGAAAATAAACAAAACCCTATGAGAGACCGTAACTAAATTGACCTTGGAGACTGGCTCAGGCCAAGTGGTGCCCCTCCCCTTGTTCCTTGTTCCTGTTCTGAGCCCAGAACAGCCCCTGCCATTTTAACCTGACCCCTTTTGAGATCTTCTTTGGTACCCCAACTCCTTTGTTGTTCACTGGACCCTCCCAGGAGGTGTCCTACAATATGAGATTTGGCCCAAACTTTCTGCCTTAAATGCTCCACAGATGCCAGAGACTCCTCACTGCTTCCAGACTGGTGACTGGATCTGTGTAAGAAAGCTTCAGGCAACAGTCGCTAGAACCCTGATGGAAGGGACCCTTCCTGGCGCTGCTAGCCACTCCCACAGACCTCAAGGTGGACAGTACTGCATCCTGGGTGTATGCTTCCCATGAGAAACCTGCAGATGCCCTGCTCTCCAGACCCCTGCTGGACGGTACAGAAGATAAACAATCTGTTCAAACTCAAGATCACTTGACCTTGATCATGACTGCCTAGTGGTACCCTTGGATTCTGGTTCCTTCCCCCCCCCCCATGTGCCCGTTCCCCAAACCTGTTACAGCACTCACTGTCTCCCTTCTGTTGGGGTTAGAGATGGCCAAGGCAGCCACCAGGACTTCCACTCTGGTCTTATTAAAGAAAGATTATGACAGTCTGAGGGCAGCCATTGATTTAAATATAGAGAAAATAGAAACTTCCATCAGTCACCTTCAAGAATCACTGACTTCACTATCAGAATTAGTACTGCAGGATAGGAGAGCTATGTGCTGCCTTAGCTGAGGAGTGTTACTCTTATATAGACCATTGGAGTCTAACCCTGTTAGGACCCCTAATTGTTCTTCAGCTACAGTTGACTTTTGGCCTCTACATTTTAGACAGTACAGCTAATGATCTTAAAGCAGAGATACAAAGAACTAGATACAGAAGATCAGGAGTATGATCTATCAGAATACCAGCAATACCTTCAGGATTAAAGCATGCACAAAGAAAACAGGGGAATGAAAGACTTAACTCAGGAACTTTAAAAGGGTCAGAGGCTGAGTTACATTCCTCAGACTACATAGGGGAGGGGGAGACCGACCTAAGGGTGGAGACACATTCCGAAGGACTGACCGTTGACCACCTACCTCATCACCTAACAGCCAATTAGTTTGAATGTAACACTGTTCTGCCAGTCACATTGTGCTTAATGGCGGTGGCCCTGAGGAGGGTATAAAGGCCCATGCATCACGAGGGTCGAGGTCGTTCTCTCTTCATGTGCAGAGCGGCCCCAGCATGCTGGTTTTAATAAAACCTCTTGCATTTTGCATCGATTTCTGTCTCCACATGGTCCACTCAGGGGGGTCCAGTAAGTTAAGACTGGTGAGTCTCACAAGCTCTCAAGGCTTGGCAGTAGGGCCCTCTGTTCACCAAGCCATCTTGCTGGCTCTTATCTTTTCAAAGAGGAATTTTACTTTCTCTTAACATTTTAACATTTTATTTATTTAATTTTAAAAATTAAATTATGGGGCTGGAGAGATGGCTCAGCGGTTAGGAGCACTGACTGTTCTTCCAGAGGTCCCGAGTTAAATTTCCATCAACCACATGGTGGCTCACAACTATCTGAAATGGGATCCGATGCCCTCTTCTGGTGTGTCTGAAGATGGCTACAGTGTGCTGATCATACATATAAAATAAATAAAATATAAAAAAAGTTATGAACATGTGTGTGGGTCTATGATGGAGTATGCATGCAGCAGTGGTACAGGTGCCTGTGGCAGTGTCAGAGCCCCTGGAGCTGGAGTTACAGGGTTCTGAGAACCAACTCCAGTACTTCCCAGGAATGGTATATACTATTAACCACTGAATTACATCTCCAGCCCCCAAAGAGGACTTTGACTCCTGAATAGGCCACAGCAATATCTGTCCCTTTCTGACTTATTTGGCTCCTCTTAGAGTGTCTCCTCTTTGACTTCCAATGATTGACTCAAGAATGATGAAGCCAGGATTACATTTCAGGCATCATGAGAGCTGTCAGTGGAGTTGACATCATAGGTAGAAGGCCCCTTCAGGTGGGTGCTTATGGGAAGGGTGTTATACAAACCAGCAGCACTTGATTTTCAGCATGGAACAATGGTGGGCATGTCTGTGGGCTACATTTCCTGCATAGACACTGGAGTGCATCCTGTACATCTGGGAGGTGGCTTCCTTACTGAGAAGAAAGGCTTCAGTGAGAAATGATCACTCAGATAGCTTCTCATGTGGACTGAAGCCTAGAGTCCAAGGCAGGTGTTCCTGACTCACGGTCAAACTCTGGGTAGCCATGTAGTCCACAGAAGGAAGGATTCATTTTCTCAGATGGATCTCATTAGCTTTTGTCCACCCCCACCCAGAGGCTGTGGTGTCTAGACAATGGATTATAGGTATCCTTGAATGATGGACATCTTGCAGGAAGAGCTACTGTCCCTCTGGAGGCTCTTTGGGAGTCCAAACATGGGAATAAGTTCAGTCCCTAGTACCTTTGCAACCTCTGTTCTTCAGGGGAACATTCGCACCAATGGTTAAAGTGTCTGCCAATACAGGAGATGCAATGTGTCCCTGGATTTGGGCATGCTATTTGTCAGGCTTCTCCTGGTACCTCCTAGTACATTGATGCTTATTCATGGAGTTGTTTCCTTGGCAACTGTTTAATGATCTTTAAAAGATTTTTTTCCCTTATAAAGAGTGGTGTGGCCGGGCAGTGGTGGTGCACGTCTTTAATTCCAGCACTTGGGAGGCAGAGGCAGGCGGATTTCTGAGTTCGAGGCCAGCCTGGTCTACAGAGTGAGTTCCAGGACAGCCAGGGCTACACAGAGAAACCCTGTCTCGGAAAAAAAAAAAAGAGTGGTGTGTTATCTGACAGTCCTAGTTTGTCTCAGAGAGAAGGGTTGGTGAAGAGTTTTAGAAATTTTCCATTGATTAGCTTCAGGGAAGAGCAATTTTCTCTCTCTCTCTCTCTCTCTCTCTCTCTCTCTCTCTCTCTCTCTCTCTCTCTCTTTCTCTCTCTCTCTCTCTCTGGAGCCACCCTGTGTGTTGCAAAGCATGTCCCCATGAATTGTCCCATTCCTTTTCCTCCTGGTAATATTGCAGATATATTCCCTCTGGAACATGTCCCCAACTGAGGCAGGCCTCTGTTGACTCTGAAGGGAGAGTGCTCCTAGCAGCAACCTTGACTGCCTGTCCAGTCTTCTCCCCTCTGACATTCTCTTCCATCCCTTTTCCTTGCCCTTTTCAGAGTATTGGTGCAACCCTGGAAGGAAGGTGTTGACCAAAAGTTGATCTATCTCCTGGTGATGTATATTGCTGGATGATGTCTTTCCTTCCACATAGTGTCATGGGCACAGAGAACCAGGAAGACACACTCCAAATCTATGTAGATACCAATGTTCCAATCTTTGCTGAGCTCCAGTTCTTCCAGCTGAACCGAATCTGGAGGGAAAGGCGCCCACTGAATGGTCTCACTGAGGGTGATGACCACATAGCCAACCCCTGTGGTTCCCTGTTCCATGAAAGGTTCCAATATAGGCTCTCTGCAGACATCTCTTTAGCTTCTTCTCAGACCATATACTCAAAAAGACTGTTTTCTCACAGCTGTGTTCTGGGCCTGTAGCCCCTTCTAGAATGAACAACTTTCTTTCTTTCTTTCTTTCTTTCTTTCTTTCTTTCTTTCTTTCTTTCTTTCTTTCTTTCTTTTTTTCTTTCTTTCTTCCTTCCTTCCTTCCTTCCTTCCTTTCTTCCTTCCTTCCTTTCTTTTTTCTAAATTTTTTTTGTGTAGCTGAGCAGTAGTGACACACATCTTTAATCTTAGCACTTGGGAGGCACAGGCAGGAGAATCTCTGAGTTTAAGGCCAGCCTGGTCTACAGAGTGAATTCCATACAGCCAGGACTACACAAAGAAACCCTGTCTTAAATAAAAGCAAAAAAAAAAAAGTGAATAGATGTTTTGCCTTCACTTATGTATGTGCACCACTTGCATGTCTGATGGCCTCAGAGGTCAGAAGAGGGCATTGGTTCCCCTAGATCTGGAGTCACAGGTGGTTGTGAGCCACCACATGGATGTTGGGAAGCGAAACCAGGTCCTCTGTAAGAGTAGCCAGTGAATGCTCTTAGCTGCTGAGTCATCTCTACAGTTTGAAGGAAAAAGTTCTTAACTGAATGGCAGTCCCTCCAGAGGGCATGCCTTGTATCTGTAGAGGAAAACATGTCTTATACAGCATGAAAGTTAACTTAGTAACTTCGGGGATCAGAGAGCAGCCGGCACTCCTGCCTGAAGACAGACTGTTATGCCTTGGCCATTAGCCCTAATTGGAGTCTCTGCTTAAATTCCTAGTAGGCCAATGGGCAGGCCCTTACCTACACCAGAACTCTCGAGGCCATCCCTTTCCTTCCTGACACACAAAATTTGAGTACCTTTCCAATTGGGAGGCTCAAGGCCAGGGCCTCAATCAGGGGCCACTTTATTTTGAGACATCCTCCATCTGAGGTGGAATATTTCTGGGGGGAGTAAATTGCACCCTGCCGCCACTCCCGCTCCAAGTCACTGGGGATCTGAGTCTGAAGGATCATGGAAGAAAAAAGGATATTGGGAGCCAAGGTACAGCAAAATGTAAAATGAGACACCTTTTAAGTCTGGAACTGTGGACTGTTCAATTTCCTCAGGAACTTGAGTCAACAGAGGGCAGGGATTAGAGACCTTCCGTCCACGGAGTGTAGAGCAGATGAGAACCACAGTCTTGTTAATGCAGTGAGGTTCACTGGGTTCTGCATGAAGTGTTTCAGGGGCTATTGCAAGATTTAAGAAGATTTTGTGACTTAAGATTATTGTCTATAATTGTTAATATTCTTTAGACTTATTTATGTGTATGGGTGTTTTTACCTTAATGTATGCATGTGCATCACATATGTGCCGAATGCCCCCAGAAGTCAGAAGAGGGTATTGGATTTCCCTGGAACTGGAGATATGGATAGTTGTGAGTTACCATGTGGGGCCTGGGAAGCAAACTCAGGTCCTCAAGAGCAATAAGTGCTCTAAATTATCTGACTGTCTTGGCAGCCCCTGTTCATTCTTTTGAGCCTCTGGCCAGAGAGGGTGTTGGCTCCAATGGGGAAAATAAAAGTGCTGTTTTAAAGACCAACTTGGATTGGCAATAATGTCTTTGCCATTTTTCCTGAAGTTGTCAGACCTCTGGGTTTATGTCTGCCTCCACCAAGAATAAAAAAAGAGTTTGTCCTTCGATGGTAAGAACCATACCACACTGCCGGTAAGGTGGCTTGGTGGGTAAAGGCACATTCCACCCAAGCCTGGTGACCTGAACTCCCTTCCAAGAACCCATGTAAAGGTGGACTAATTCCCTCTACCCCGTGTTATCATGGTACGAAGGAATACCAAGGAATACTACTGGATGGAGGAGTTGGGGTCTTAGGCATGGTTAAGAATGAATGGGTGGGGGCACTGGAGAGACAGCTCAGCCATCGCAAGCATTGGATGCTGATGCAAAGGGCAGAAGTACGATTCCCAGCACCCACATGACTGCTCACAAGTGTCTATAACTCCAGTCCTCTGGAATCGGATGCCCTGCTGCCTTCTGGCTTCTGTGGGCACCAGGCACACATGTGGCACACAGATATATATGCAGGCAAACACTCATACAAATAAAATAAACTTTCTCTTCTGGACTCTGTGGGCACCATGCAGGCAACAAGCTGGATGTGGCGGCACACACCTTTAATTCTAATACCGGAAGATGTGTCTCTGTGAGTTCAGGCCAGCCAGGTCTACACAGCAAGTTCCAGGACTGCTAGTGCTACATACATAAGAACTTGTCTCAAAGAAAACAAAAGCAACTTCGGCTGGAGAGATGGCTAAGTGGTTAAGAGCACTGACTGCTCTTCCAGAGGTCCTGAGTTCAATTCCCAGCAACCACATGGTGGCTCACAGCTGTCTGTAACTCTAGTTCCAGGACTTCTGACATCCTCACACAGACATACATGAAGGCAAAACACCAATGCACATAAAAGTAAATTATATTTAAAAAAAATAAAAACAACCATAAAATTAAGCCAAACAAAGAAATATTCCTGCAGGCAAGCACTAATACACATAAAATAAAGATTAAAAAGTATTTTTTTAAAGTGTGGGAAGACAGGGGCTGGAGAGATGGCTCAGTGGTTAAGAGCTCTGACTGCTCCTCCAGAGGACCTGGGTTCAGCCCTCAGCACCCACATGGTAGCTCCTAACTGCCTATAACTCCGGTTTCAGGGGATCTGATGGACATACATGCAGGCAAAACATGAATGCACATAAAATAAAAATAAATACTTTTTTTTAAAAAAAGGAATGAAGAAAAAGTTCTTTCAAACGCAGCAATACTATTGGAGAATGGTATTAAAAGTATCACTTTTAGCCAGAGGTGGCGGCATACACCTTTAATCCCAGCACTCCAAAGACAGAGGTAGGTGGATCTGTGAATTTAAGGCTGGCCTGGTCTACCTAGGGAGTTCTAGGACAGCCAAAGCTACACAGAGAAACCCTGTATCAAAACAAACAAACAAAAAAGAAAGAAAGAAAGAAAGAAAAAGTAACAATTTCATTCCTTTAAGCCCAGCACGTGGCGGCAGATCTCTGTGTGTTCCAGGACAGCTGTGTAGAGAACCCTACCTCAAATAAATAAACTAACTTCAAGTATTATTTCCTTCTGGAGGCCATTTTCTCCATTCTCCAGCCTTTACTCAGGACAGGCTCAAGTATAGAAAAATCTGTCAGGGATCTTTCTTTCTTTCTTTCTTTCTTTTTCTTTCTTTCTTTCAGATTTATTTATTTATTATATGAAAGTACACTGTAGCTGTGTTCAGACACACCAGAAGAGGGCATCAGATCTCATTATGGATGGTTGTGAGTCACCATGTGGTTTCTGGGATTTGAACTTAGGACCTTCAGAAGAACAGTCAGTGCTCTTAACTGCTGAGCCATCTCTCCAGCCAGGGATTTATCTTTTAAAGCCTATGAAGTTAATCCCAGTGGGTGGGTGCAGTCTCAGGGTGCCACTATAGAAGAGGGATGCCTGCCCATATGCAAGACAAAAAGAAGCTACATTGAAAAGTCTCTCATATCTCCTTTGTCTCCTCAGCTGGGCACCATCTGGAACACCATCATAAAATCCTCTTGATGGGGCTGGAAAGTTAAGAGTTTAGTAGTTAAGAACAAACACTAACTATGGGACTGGAAAGATGACTCAGTGGTTAAGGGCATTGGCTGATCTTCCAGAGGTCCTGAGTTCAATTCCCAGCAACCACATGGTGACTCACAACCATCTGTAATGGGATCTGACGCCCTCTTCTGGTGTGTCTGAAGACAGCTACAGTGTACTCATATAAATAAAATAAATCTTAAAAAAAAAAAAAAACAAGCGGGGCGGTGGTGGCGCATGCCTTTAATCCCAGCACTTGGGAGGCAGAGGCAGGCGGATTTCTGAGTTCGAGGCCAGCCTGGTCTACAAAGTGAGTTCCAGGACAGCCAGGGCTATACAGAAACCCTGTCTCAAAAAACAAAAACAAAAACACTATCCAACTACTCTTCAGAGGTCATGAGTTCAATTCCCAGCAACCACGTGGTGGCTCACAACCATCTATATGTAATGGAATCTGATGCCCTCTTCTGGTGTGTACTCATACAAATAAATAAATCTTTAAAAAAAGAAAGAAAGTCCCCTTGTCTACTTGCATCTGATGAGAGACCAGAAGTTAAGGGTATTAGAGAATTCTCCCATTTACATGGCTACAATACCTGAAGACCTCATTGAGTCCTTCCAGCATTTCCCCCTGGCTAATTCCAACCTGCTTGTGATGGACTCACCATCAATTAAAGGGAAGTCAACAAATTTCTATTAATTATGAGTCTGGAACCTCCAATATTCTCCTTAGACGTTCTCTCTGACCTTTCCTTCCTTCAAGTTCACTGTCTGCCAGCCCGTGTTACCTTCCTCAGTCTGGAAAGGAAGCCAGCATGTTAGTACCCAGTGTGAACCTGAGACTAGGAAAGGTTGATCAGTCAGGCAGCCTGCGTGTGAAGAGCTATATTGTATTTTACCGAATACATCTTGGATTTAAGTCCCTCTACGCTAGAGAATATAGGAACACAGAAAACAAAAGTGTGAAAAGAAAAAAAACCAAAACCCTCAGGAGACGAATTAGAACACCATTTCCTGTTTATGGCATAGCAGCAAAGGTCAGCTTGAGAACAGGAAGGAGGAAGATTAGTAAGGTAGTGTTAAAGGAGGAAAGAGAAAGAATGGTGATCTGCGTCTTCCTGGACTTTCCAGCCAACTCAACTCACTTATCTGATATCTGAAAAGTGGTGTGTGTGTGTGTGTGTGTGTGTGTGTGTGTGTGTGTGTGTGTGTGTATGATGTCCATGAGAGCAACAGAGGCTTTCTTGTCTCAGGTCACAACTCCTGCAGCTGCAGCTCCAGGGCATCGGATGCCTTCTTCCTGACTTTCTTGCACCTACACTCACATGCAGTACCCATGCACAAATAATAAAAAATGAACCAGGCATAGGAGTGCACATCTTTATTGTCAGTATTCAGAAGTCTGGGAGTTCAAGCCTGGCCTACATAGTGAGTTCCAGGCCAGTCAGGGCTACATAGAAAAAACTTGTCTCAAAACTAATTAATTACTAAATCTTTTACCTAAAAAATATGAGATGGCAGGCAACTATTTGTGAATACAGACTGCCTTATATTTTCCTCATGTCTCCAGCAGGAAAATACTGTATGAAGTACATGGATTATTTCTCACGTAGCAACAGCCAAACACCTGAACCACCACCTTTTCTGTATCCTCCTGAGTCCTCACTATTGACAAAATAGCTGAGGATGACCAGAACACAAAGACCAAACTGTTCTTATTGCTGTTATTGGGGTGTGTGTGTGTGTGTGTGTGTGTGTGTGTGTGTGTGTGTGTGTGACACCATGCATGTGAAGGTCAGAGGACAACTTTGTGGAATTGATTCTCCCTTTCACCTCCACTTGGATTCCCAGACTCAAAGTCAGGTCCCCACTAAATCATCTTGCTGGCCCTAAAACCAAAAATTTAAATGCATTCTGGGTGTCTATCACTTACACTTTATTCCTTTATTTATTTTGGACATCATCTCACTATGTAACTCAGAATGGACTTCATAGACCAGATTGGCCTCAAAACTCACAGAGCCCTACCTGTTTCTGTCTCCCAAGTGCTGGGATTAAGGACATGTGCCACCATACTTGACTATTCTCGTTATTTTACAATGTATATTACACATCAAATTGATAGTCAAAATCAGTTTTAGTAGGCTTGGAAACCGCTGAGGATGGACCCCTCTCTTTGGTCAGATAGGCAGTGATGTCTTTGATTTGTAGGGGTAGGGGTGTTCCTCTTGTTATTTCTTCCTTCTGTATAGTATGTGGGTTCCTCTTTCTCTTCGTATAGCAAGGAGAGTGCACAAACTCCAAAGTCACTAAGTTTTGAATTCCTCCTGAGCCCACCATTTGAAAGAGATCTATTGGAGCTGGAGAGATGGGTCAGTGGGTAAGAGTACTGATTGCTCTTCCAGAGGTCCTGAGTTCAATTCCCAGCAACCACATGATAGCTCACAACCATCTGTAATGAGATCAGATACCCTCTTCTAGTGTGTATGAAGACAGCTGCAATGTACTCATATACAAAAATAAATAATTCCTTTAAACAACAAATAAACTTTATTTAAAAAAAGAAAGATCTATTTTTTTAACTAAAAAAAAAATACATGTATTGGTGTTTTGCCTTCACTTATCTCTGCACACTACTTATATGCACAGTTCCCACACTGGTCAGAAGAGGGCACTGGATGCCCTTGAGCTAGAGTTATATATGATTGTGAGCCACAACATGGGCACTGGACAACCAATCTAGCTCCTCTCCAAGAGCAACCAGTGTTCATAACTGCTGAGCCATCTCTAGCCTTGGAATAACGTGCTGACAGAAGATTAAGTCTGAACAAACCATTGACAGTATATGTGTGCATAGTCCTTTCTACAGCATGAAGTACAAATGTGCTATTATAGACTAAAAGGGCCCTTATTGGCACTGACAGCAACCTGTAAATTGGGAGCGATAGCTGAGCTGTGTGACCTGTGACCATGGCAAGGCACCTATCTTCTGGTTTCCACTGTTCTAATGCTATGAAGGTGCTGATTCCACACAGGTCAGGATGATGGTGAAGTATCTGCTGCAGGGGGTGGTGGGAGGAGGGTCAGAGCATGCTCCAAGTGAGTTCCTGGGAACAAATGTTCCTTGCCTTGTGACAATAGTACTCAATCCCATGAGCAAACATATTTTTTTTAAGATTTATTTATTTTATATATGTAAGTACACAGTTGCTCTCTTCAGACACACCAGAAGAGGGCATTGGATTCCATTACAGATGGTTGTGAGCCACCATGTGGTTGCTGGGAATTGAACTCTAGAAAGAACAGTCAGTGTACTTAACCGCTGAGTCATCTCTCCGGTCCGAGCAAATATGTCTTAACTGAAGACGTGACTCCTAGCAACTGCTCCTTGTGTACATTGCCCACTCTGTACATCCTGGGGACTCCACTGTGGACTGCCCAAATCAGATCATGACCACCTTCACCTGGAACATCCACCACATTCAGCTAATGGTAGTGGTGAAAGGATGTGTTTGCTACGTGTCCTGGTAACTATAATTGAAACTAATCTTGCCAGGCAATCCAAGTCCCCTTTGACTTACTTCACATCTCTGGAGTTATCCATAGTTTGGTCTTGCACAGCTGAAAAGCAATGTGACCGAGACAATGAAGGGCTTTGTTGCAAGCTGAAGCTCCTTCCAGAGCACTTCTTGAGACTGCAAAAGAGTCCAGGCCAGCAGTAAAAGAGATGACGGCACTGGCTGCTGCAGAGAAAGCCAATGACCGACCATTTCCACAAGAAGGACATCACTAAGTGGTGGTAGCAGCGACATCAGCTTATATGACTAGCTTGTGATCCAGTGAACATAACCCCCTCTTCTTTATCCCCATTGTACCTCTTATCAAGAATTGACTTTCCGGCTGGAGAGATGGCTCAATCAGTGTGAAGGGCACTGGCTAAGAGAGGTCCAAAAACCTTGGTAATAAAATTTCAATTCCCTGGGAAGGATACTAGGCTCCTCAGAAGGAGCCACTGACAATGGGCCTTTAGTCAGTGATGGCCTTGACTTGGGGAGAATAAGTCTGGAGCTGAGTCAGCTCCTGGGACACCTAGCCAGAGGAGATAACAAGGCCAGAACTGAGCTGGTCTCTGAAATTCCTCAGGGTCTCATCAAATATTGAGAAACTAACATAACAGCCAATCAAAAACGTACTCATGTCACTGCTTTGCCCCTGCCAATCATATTAGAGGTTACCTAATCCTTCTGGAAAATTCCCCCAGCCTCGCATAAAAGGGGACCTGCAAGCCCCTTGAGTTGTCGCCATTTTGATGAACGGTTGACCCCTGCATGCTAGTAATTTCTGCAGAATAAATGCTCTTTGCCTTTGCATACCATTTGAGTCTGGGCTCTTCCTTCAACAATTCTTGGAGTCTAACAGCAACTTTTCTAGAGGACCTGGAAAATTCAATTCCTATTACCCACATGGCAGATCACAACTGTCTGTAACCCCTGGGAAGATCTGGCATCCTCAGACAAATATACATGCAGGCAAAACACCAATGCACATTTAAAAACAAACAAACAAATAGAACTGGAAAAATTAAAAAGAATCAATTTCAGACAGAGTTTCTCTGTGTAGGCCTGGCTGTGCTAGAATTCTTTCTGTGCTGTGCCACTGCCCAGCAAAAGAATCAATTTTCAAAGTCCACACCAGTTTGCTGTCTAGTTTGGGGCAGATGTCTTGTTCAGCATTTACATTACTCCAGGCTTAGTATCTACCCTGAGCCCAGTTTGACCAATCCCTTATGGGGCAGCCAAAGACAAGTGCAGATCTCTTTTATCCAAATTATACTGAAAGAGAAAACTCTTTTACAAAGAGAGTAAAAGCTTTTCAGGGGTTGGAGAGATGGCTCAGCAGCTAAGAGCACTGACTGCTCTTCCAGAAGTCCTGAGTTCAATTCTCAGCAACCACATGGTGGCTCACAACCATCTGTAATGGGATCCGATGCCCTCTTCTGGAGTGTCTGAAGACAGCTGCAGTGTACTCATATATATAAAGTCCAGTGTGGCCGAGAATTGTTTAAGGCGCTGTGCTTTCAATCCTACTCCTAGACCCAATGAGAGGTATGCAGAAATTGACTTGCTGAAGGTACCTTTTGTGCAACAATAAAAAGTGCTTCTGGGAAGCTCCAAGCACTCAGTTTTGGAGTTCCAGGCCATGCCTCCAAAACAAAACAAAACAAAACAAACAACACAACCCTGTACAAACAAGCCGACATTTCTTTCTGGATAATGCTGAGGAGCAAAGCCAAGGCTTTGCACATGCCTGGCATGTCTGTGCTGAGTACTGAGCCCCATTTAGGATGTCTGTTGATTTCTTTACTGAGAGGCTGTAGTGGCATCTGTGGTGTGTGGCTTCTCTAGGATGTAGGATGTGACTTTTCTGTGCTGTGGAGCTGCTGTTTCTCAGCCCTCTAGTACATATTTCCTTAGCCGTCACCCTGTAACTGGGCGGCAGTAGAGCTGATGATGGGCATCCTACTTCAGAGCCTCAAGCCCACGAGGTCCTCCACTGCCAACAGATCTGTCTGAAGACCAAGCATTAAAAGTTTCGGCCAGCCAGAGGATTCAAGGACAAGAGAGCATGGCCCACAGACGTCACCTAAGCAGGGCTTGCAGACACTGAAGGGCAATCAGGAAGCCCAGATGGGCCCAGGATAGGTCCTTTGCACATGTATTATGATTGTTAGCCTTGTGCTTTTGTAGGACTCGCAACAGTGGAAGTATCTGTCCTAACAGTGTTGTCTCTGACTCTTTCTCTGTTCTTGGGACCCCTTTCCTCCTACTGGGTTGTCCCACCCAGGCTTGCTGTAAGGATTTGTGCCTAGTCTTGTCACATCTTGTTATGTCTTATTCAGTTGGATATCCCTCAGGGGCCTGTTCTTTTCTGAAGGAAAACAGAGGAGGAACAGTGGATCTGGGAGAGGGAAGGTGGGGAAAAATGGGGGAATGGAGGGAGGGGAAACTGCAGTTAGGACGTATTGAAAACAAAAAAATAAATAAGAAATAAAATAAAAATCTCAGTGTGACTGAGTGTGACAACTTGAATCTCATCACCCTGGAAGCAGAGGCAGGCAGATCTTTGAGGGTTCAGGCCAACCTGGCCTACATAGAGAATTGCAGGTCACTGAAGGCTACACAGCAAGATGCTCTCATTTTTTTTCAACCAGTCCTCAAATGTATCTTGTGTTTTAAATTTTCACTAGTCTGCCCAGATATTCCTCATGCAGACACATAGTTGCCCTGTCAGCCACTAGCATGTAAAGAGGTCATTTCTGGCTTTCAATGGCTTTATTATTATTATTATTGTTATTATTATTATTATTATTATTATTATTATTATTATTATTGGGTTTTTCAAGACAGGGTTTCTCTGTATGGTTGTGAGCCACCATGCGGTTGCTGGGATTTGAACTCAAGACCTTCAGAAGAGCAGTCAGTGCTCTTAACCGCTGAGCCATCTCTCCAGCACCTTATCATTATTTTTTTAATATGCATAGGTAGGTGTTGTGCTGGCATGTATGTCTATGCACCACATTCATGCCTGATGTCCAAAGAGGGCATTGGAACCCCTGGAACTGGAATACAGGTAGCTATGGGCTACCATTTAGGTGCTAGGAATTGGACATGGTTCCTCTAAGAGCAGTCAGTTATCTTAGATGCTGAATCACTCCATCCCTGGTTCTCTTATTTCTTAGTTACATTTCCGGTTTGTCTACCACTTATCTCAACTAGGTCTTGGAAGGAGCTTGCCTTTCTGTTGTTGTTAAGGCCTGGGTCATCTGGAGCTTGCTATGTAGACTAGACTGGCCTAGAAGTTGCTACAGTTCTCCAGATTCCCCAAGCACTGGGATTGCAGGTGTGCACAACCACATCCAGATTTATTTCCCAACAACTCATTTTTTTTTTTTAAGACAGTCTCATTCTGTAGCCCAGGCTAATCTTAAATCAGGATCCTCCTGCTTCAGTCTCCCACATTCTGGATTATAGGCATGTTCTACCACATTGTTCTCTAAAAACTTTAAAAAACACTCAGCTGAACAAGTTGCAGGCTTTCAGCCACTTCCACATAGTTCCCACAGTTTAGTCCACCCAAAAACAGCAGCAAAAAATACTGGTTTTCATAGCCAATTCCACACTGGTAAAACTTCTCAAAGAAGGGGTTTGAAAGATGGCCTGCTTCTGTCTCCCAAGTGCTGGGATTAAAGGCATGTGCCACCATTGCCCAGCTAATATACTTATTTTCTAAATGGGAAAAAATAAACTTGGTTTCTTGATTTATGCCATATACAAAGATAAAATCCAGAATTTAAAGACGTAAAAAGAAAAAAAATACAAATACGAAAACCTTATCAGATCTGGAAACACGGTTCATGTTAAAGGTTCTTGCCTCAAAGGCCTAAATCACCACTGCAGAGCTTGTGAATTTAAGAGCAAATAACAAAAACTTAGCAGCTAACACTGAAGAATTTCATTTTAATCTTGATTTAGAAGAGATTTTAAAAAAAGAAACCAGAAACCCAATGATGCACACTAACCAAAGAATCAGAGATAAAGAAAAAGCTTTATTTCCAAAAACCATAAGAAAACCAAACAGATTTTGTTTCTAACACAGTTTCTCTGTGTAGCCCTGACAGTTCTGGCACTCACTTTGTACACCAGGCTGGCCTCAGATACTGACTGCCAAGTGCTGGGACTATAGACAGGCACCACCACTGTGCTGTCAACAGAGGTGGTTTTGGTTTTTTTGTCTTTTTAAACTTTTATGTCTTCTCCTTGTCATGCTTTTTGTCTTGCTTTGTTTCTGTGTGTGGCCCTGGTTGTCCTGGAACTACATAGCAAGTTTTAGAACAGTTTTAGAATAGAGTATTAAGACCCTGTCTCAAATTCTTTAAAAAAAAAACAAAAAACAAAAAACTTCAGCTTAGTTATAATTTTTCTAACATTAAAACTAATAAAAATAATTGCACAGGAGTGATGGCACACGTCTTTGATCCCAGCCTCAGGAAGCAGATTCAAGCAGATCTGAGGTCCAGGCTAGCCAGAAGCAACACAGTAAAGCTCTGTCTTAAAAGCAAAAAAGTCAGGCTAGAGAGATGGCTCAGGGGTTAAGAGCACTGATTGCTCTTCAAGAGGTCCTGAGTTCAATTCCCAGCAACCACATGGTGGCTCACAACCATCTGTAATGGGATCCAATGCCCTCTTCTGGTGTGTCTGAAGATAGCTACACAGTGTATACATAGAATAAATAAATAATTCTTTAAAAAAAAAAAAAACAACTACCTTTTGGCAATCTGAGCTATCTTTTTCTAGAAATGCTACTGAAATTATCTCTATTTCCTCAATAATAAAATCATTTTCTTTTTGTGTCTAACTCTAATTTATTAAATCGTGTTTTGGAAATGGAAAAAATATTTAATGAAGGGGTTGGTGAGATACCTCAGTGGGTAAAAGAGCCTGCTACCAAGCCTGACTTGGATTCGCAGAACCCACACTGTGGAAAGAACCAACTCCCATACGTTGTCCCGACTTTTACATGTGTATACTACCCCTGATGTACACAAAATAAAATCATAAGCCAAGATAATTTTGGAAGCCCTAGATGGATCTGCAAATTAAAAGAACCTTGACAAAACCAAGACTGAGACCTTTAGCATAAATAAAGGCTTTATTGGTCAGTTTGGATGAACGACAGACTGGCATAAGCTCAACTGTTGCACACGTTTAAGACCCCAGGATGACAGACACAGCTAAGTTTATTGGCAATGGGCAACAGGAAGGGAGTGGGAAGGACCTGAAGGCTTCTGAAGTTTAAGAAAGCTATCGGGACCGAAACCAACGACCTAGGAGCAAATCCAGAATGGAAAAGGGATCATCCAAAGCTGAAGATCTCTGAGAGGCTGGATCTAAGGAAGAAAGTCATACCAAAAGAGAAAAGTTTTCAAAAGGTAGGCATATCCTTTTACCAAAAAGTTAAGAGATGGGCCTTTTGAGTCACACTCTTAACTTACCACTTCTGGAACTGTCATGGGCTTCTTGATGGGTCACTGTGGTCTCCCTCCGGCCCTCACTGTCTACCACAGTGCGGTGTTCCTCCACTGTCTGCAAGAGAAGTCCCAACATATTCCTTACAGCACTATGTTGAGTTTAGTATTTTCTTATACCGGTTCCTTTCCCCAGAGCATTATCTGGTCTTTTTTTTCTTTAACTTCTTTCTCTCAACTCACCCCATCTGGCTTAGTGATCTTGGTCACAGAGATGCTTTTGAAATACGATTTGGGCTGGGGTTGAAGAAGTGGACCCAGACCTTCCTGGGAAACCTGGGAGTCAAGATCTGGAAGGGCAGAGAGAGGACAAGCCAGAAGAGAGTGGAGGGAAAACAATTAGACAAGTGTTTCAGGAAGAAAACTTGTGAGAGAACTTCAGGAGGCCGGCCAGCCGGCATGGTAAATGTGCCTCCCCCTAGACTCACCTTTGTCCTCCTTGGCTCTAGAATGGGGACTCACAGGCCATGTATCATCCAACTGCATAAGAAGCCACACACAATCAGTGAAAAGACACCTTCCGCCAGGCAGTGGTGGCGCACACCTTTGATCCCAGCACTTGGGAGGCAGAGGCAGGCGGATTTGAGTTTGAGGCCAGCCTGGTCTACAGAGTGAGTTCCAGGACAGCCATGGCTACACAGAGAAACCCTGTCTTGGGGAAAAAAAAAAAAAAAGAAAGAAAGAAAAAGAAAAAGAAAAAGAAAAAAAAAAGGACACCTTCCAATCTTAAACCTGAAGGTCAGTGAACCCATACTCCTCCCTAGTCCCAAACTCCAGAAATACTTCCATTTGGGCAGCTTGTGTTCACACACCTTCCTTAGTTTTATATGGACTTCTGTCAAAACAGAATTCCTGAAATTCTTTCCTGCATTTTTAAGATTCTTTCTTAACCAAGAATTTAAACTAGTAATTAAAAAAAAAAGCACAATACTTGCATTTTCCCCTTTGTATTCTATTCTAGATCTAATATTGCAAAAAGAAAACAGAAGCAGTGGGGTTGGAAAGAAGGCTTGAAGGCTCGTAGGTTAGGAACACTTGCTACTCTTCCAGAAGACATCAAGCAGCTCAGCGCTCCAGGGTCTTAAACACCTCATCACCACAGGCACCTGCACCCAAACAGACTCACACAGGCACACATACATACACAAAATAAATACATCTTAAAAACAACAAACAGCAACAACATCCCAACTAACAAACTCAGAGGCAGGCAGATCCCTGAGTTTGAGGTCATCATGATCTGCATAGAACGTTCCAGGTCAGCCAATACTACAGAGACCCCGTCTCAAAATATATAAACAAACAAATAAATAAGAGAGGGGAGGGGACACTCTTGCAGAAGACCATAGTTTATACTTCCCAGCAAGAGCATGGTGGCTCATAACCATACATAACTTGAGTTCCAGGGGATTCAATATCTTTTTTGACTTCTGTGGGCACAAGGCACATGTGGTGCAGAGACATTCAAGCAGGCAAAACACTCATACATATAAAAGGAAATAAATCTTAGACTAGGTGTGGTGGCACACATTTAATCCAGAGGCACAGACAGGCATATCTCTAGATCTACACAGTAAGGTAAGTTTCAAAACAAAAATCCCAATAAAGGAGAAAATCAGCCGGGCAGTGGTAGTGCACACCCTTGATCCGAGCACTTGGGAGGCAGAGGCAGGTGGATTTGAGGCCAGCCTGGTCTACAGAGTGAGTTCCAGGACAGCCAAGACTACACAGAGAAACCCAGTCTGGAAAAACCAAAACCAAAACCAAAACCAAAAAAAAAAAAAAAAAAAGAAAATCAAGATAAACGCACTAATTAGAGGGACTAAATTTCCAACTCAATCCAATAAGGGTTTACAGTTCAGATGCAGAGTACTCACCCTATGAAAAGGTCCCTGGGACCCCCAATCTGGAGCTGGTTTGGGGGATTCTGGTTTTGCATGACTCTCCAAGACCCCCTCAAAGATCCTGGGTTGGTGACTATCTGGGTACTTAAGCATCGAGTCTCGTAGTGTCTGCCCCTCCCGCAGTCTCTCACCAGGTGTTTCTGACTCAGGACCTGGAAGTTCTGTAGAAAGTTGGTAGGTGATTCTGGGATAGGAAAGGCCTTAAAACACTTTAAATCTTTTTAAAATCGATTTCTGTAGGCTATCCCAACTACTCTGAAAGTTCTGTTATTCATCACTAACCCACTAGAAACCCATAGGTTCTCCCTCAGGGAAATTCACACACCAGGAGAATGGGAAGGCAAGGTCCAGGCCCCCATCTCGCTGAAGATACTATTAAAATCTCGTACTAGATCATCAAAGCCAAAGTTGCCGTGGAATCGCATCCCTCCTCTGGGGCTGAAGCTGAAACCGAATTCCTCTGGAGGCTGAGAACCATCAAACGCATAGCTCTCTCGACCCCACGCGCCTCTGTCTTCCTCCTCTTCGTCGTCATCATCGTCATCATCTCGAGTCATCCCTCCAAAAAAAGGCTCTCTGTGGCTGAGAGTGGAGGCAGATAAGCCACGAAGACTTTAACACGTCTAAGCCATAAAAAAAAAATCAACCCAAGGGCAGCAAAATGGGCCAAAGTGGGGTCTGGACAACTGAAGATAACACTGGAGATCTGGTTTCAAAACAACGCTGATAGATCTATTACGTTTTTTGTACTGTTTCTAAACAGAGCCTCTCCGCACCCCCAAAAGCTCCCAAACGACCTCCTATGATTTTTCTTCAGAGTCATCTTGCCCATGACTAATCGCCCAATGACTTGTTCATGGTCCTCTTCCTCAGACACCCCCCCCCCATTGTTTTCTCCGCCCAGGTCCCTGTTGCATCACCCCAGTCTGGAGAAAGGTGCCGTGTCTGTCCTCTTAACCACGGCTTTGATTACTGTGGCGGGGTGAGTACTCAAGAACGCAATCTTTGACCTCTCAGCAGGAGTTGAAGATGGCGGGATAGAAGCTTTCAGAAAATACGATGAAGGGGTCGTGTCCACTAAACACCCCTCCCTTATGTCCAGCCCAGAACTATTCTCACCTCCGAGGTCCAGGAAAGCCGAAAAAGCCTCGGAAAAGATCAAAGACGCTCATTCCCGTAGGGGTACTAGAAACTTTGAACCTCTCCGCAGCCCATGGGCAACACGAGACCACCACCAGCAGCTTACGCTACCCTGTCGGATATAGATTGGGCTCAGCGTTCGCTGCCGGAAAGCAAGCCTACGATGCAGCATTGTCGTAAAAGCTGTAACCCAGAGGAGGAAGAGGCGGGGCTGACGGCGCTCCTCAGACACGAAGCTTCTATATATACCTTGCAGTTTTGAGTTCTATACCTTTCAGTTTTGAGTGAGGGTGGACGTGCGAAATTCCCACAGTCCAAGGATCACATCCCTTCTAGGTGATTCTTCCTCCTGCCGATCTGCCAGGCCCCAAGGGGTGTTTCCGTTTCTCTCTGGAGGGTCCCAGGTAGCCGCCAAAGGGAGTGGCCCGTTTCACCCCAGGATCAGAAAACACCTCCCACCCTGTGTTTTGTTTCTAGACTGATGTCGATGACGTCTAATACTAGGTTAGGCAAAGTGTTTTATCAAGTTCCGTAAACCTCGATTCCCTACTGCTGAATGAAGATGCTAGGAATCTCTTCAGCTAGTAGGGAGTTTTTAAACTTGTTTATTCGACACAGGGTTTCTGTGTGTAGTTCTGGCTGTCCTGGAATGTACAAGGGGGCTACAAACTCAAGAGACCAGCCTGCCTATACCTCCCAAGTGCTGGGATTAAAGGCGGTTGCCACCACATAATGCTACTTTTTAAAAACTAAGCAGACGGCAACCAAAAAGGTAAGATTTGTAGACTAGGCAGGAATGAGAAGCTACGTAAGTGTGTCTTGGAAAAAAACATGCAGTAATGAAATTTGATGGTGCTTTGATCCATTTGGGAGGTATGAGGCCAGCCTGCTCCTCACTGAGTTTCTGGCAAGTTAGAGCTACAGTGAGACTCCTGACTCAGACCCTGCTTACTTGCAGTTTTGGAAGGCTGAAACAGATCTCAAGTCCTTGGCAATATGGTTCTTATAAAGAAAAATGAAACTTCTCTTTCATGTAATTGAAGCCCAAAAACCTTTTACTGCACCATGTCCCAACTACAGGTCTTGTTCTACAATCATCCATTCCTCTCCCAAAACTTAGGCATTTCAAAGCCACATAAAATAGGCAAGGCAAGGTGTAGTGCTGAGAACCTTTAACCTCAGCACTCAAGAGGTAGAGGCAGGCAGATCTCTGAATGTGAAACCAGCCAGGTCTCCACACCAAGTTCCAGGCCAGTCAGAGTTACATAGTGGGATTGTCTCAAAAACTTAACTCAAACGACAAAAACTATTATACTCGTCCAAAGAAAAAAAGGCCCTAAGATTTAGTTCTACCAGCCAGCAGCTAATGCTGGCTTCGGATTTCAGAATCCTTTAAAATCATGCTTGGACTCCCACAAGGTCCTTTTCCTTGTAAATGTCCTTAGCTCCTTCCCCTTTCAATTCCTGAAACTTGCTGTAGATGAGGCAGTTTCTAGAAGAAATGAAGATTTGCAGTAGTTCTTTCCAGTCACAGGATGTAAAAGGGAATCCCCTTAAGGGCAAAATATTAGCACATTAAGGTGAGAGTTCTTAAAGGGCAAAGATTTCACTTTATTCCACAGCCTTCGAGCCTGCTAGAAGAGGCCCAGTTGGTACGGTAATACTTATTCACCAAGCTGGTCATCGACGAGAGTGAGGATATCCTAGACGGAGCAAGAATGGGCAGAGGCTGAAGGTAGAGGTTTGGTTTTTTTTTCTCCTTTTTTTTATATATATATGTATATATATATATACAAGACACATTAATCCATTAAATTTGAAGACACAGTACAAAAAAAAACCACTTCAACTAATCCATCTGACAATGCTGTTCATATTTATGATGCCATTTTGTGTGTGTGTGTGTGTGTGTGTGTGTCTGTGTGTGTGTTTTGGTTTTCCTAATAATAAAGGAGGAGACTTAGGGCTGTTGGGCTGATATATATTTGGGGTGTGTGTGTGAGGGGTTTCACCTTCCCACCTCACCCATACACCACCAGGGTGAACAGGAAGAAGTGAAGGAAGGCAGGGCCCACAGCAAAGATTTGTAATCTTGAAATGCAAAGAGAAAGGAAGAAAAGGAGGGGAGGGGAAGAAAATACAAATCCTATAATACATACAACAGGATGGGATGGTATAGGGATGGGACAGACATGAAGCTGAGGTGTGGGATGGGCCGCTGGGGGTGTGGAGCAGCGGAATCGCCCCACATTCTTTTCTCTCTTTGATGCTGTTTCCATAGTTTCCAGGCTGAGAAGCCCTCTCAGAAGATGGGACAGGAGAAGAGGGTCAGGGCCTCAGTTGGCCCCCCAGCTGTAGCTGTTGTAGGCAGACTTGTTGGTCTGGGGCTTCTGCGGGATGGAGCTGGTCTGGCTACGTTGCCCGCTGCCCGTCTGCAGGGGGAATGGGAGGGTTATGGGGGAGGAAAAAGGTGTCTAGTTAGTGGGACCAATCTGTAACATCTTCAAGTGGAAATGTGCAAATAGTCATGCTCTCATTTCTTTTACTCAGAATCTACTACGAAGCTTACTTTTCAAGCACAGTAAATCTGGTCTACAGAGCCTCTTTTACAAGGTGACTTTTTTTTTTAACCTTAAAGTAGAGGAAGATGAAAAGTGGACAAGAAAACTCTGAAGACAAGATGGTGAGTTGGTTCTGTTCTTGTTCAGGTGTCTTCCCCACTACCCACTGCCCTGTTCTAAACAACCAAGAAAGCAACTATGACAATCCTAACCTTTTCAAAGTGAGTGATCACAAGCTGACTACATTCTCACTCATCTCTGTGAAGGCTGAAACATAGATAGCTATCTTTAAGAGCAAAAAAGCCCTATTTTAGTGCCCACCACCTATGTTGGGGATCTTAAGAGGTCTCTTTTACCACCCTTCAGATCCTCCCACCACCACACATTATTGTGAAACCAATTCAAAGCCACAAAGACCCGAGGCATCAGACTCCAGATGCCCCAAGAATCTTTTCAATTCTAGTAACCAAGTGTTTTCCAGAGTTGGGGAGGGTAGAAAGATAAAGAGGGTGTTGAGGGGGGAAGGAAGAGAGAGGAGGGGAGGCCAGAGAGCTTAGCATAGTGTGTTTGTGTATCCCGATGTGTGATTGGGTAGGCTTTTCAAGTTATCTGAGGCTGTGGAGGTGAAATGGGGACTAAAAAGGTTGGTTCAAGCATATTATTCAGTTTCATTACCTGCTCCTCCTGCTGGCGCTGGCAACAGAGAATCATCTGCAAATATGGTAGCTGAGGCAGAACCAGGATATATGGAAAATAAAGGGACAAACTTTTGACAATAGAACTCCACTGTTAGAAGGGAAAGCTATAATGTCAGGGAAGGGAGAAGGCTGGGAGAGGTTAAAGGGAAGGTGTGACCCAGGTCTGACAGGATAAGGACAACTGTGCCATGGGAGGTGGAGGAGAAAGGTACCAAAGGAACTGGACAAAAGGGTCAATCTCGCCCATTCTTTCATGTTTCCTTTGCTAACTGCTCATGTTATGTGCGCTTGTGTCTGTGTGTACTGTGTGCCCCTGGCTGGCACTGGTGAGGGCTGGGTGAAGGTGGTGGTAAGGAAGGTTAAGAAAAGGAAAAGGGAGGTAGTTTTAAGGGATAGGAAGGAAGAGGAAGGGAAAGGAGAGAGGAGGGAAGGGCTGTTACCTGGCCATCCTGCTGCAGGTGATGGTGAAGGATCTGAGAGTGTGGCTGCTGATGTGGGGTCAGAATATGCATAAAGGGGGCAGGTGGGTAGGCAGCAGCTGTGGCTGGATTGATGGGCCCTCCACTTCCTAGGGCTGAAGGCAAGTTGAAGGAGGCAGCAGGAGTACCGGAATGAAACCCTTGTTTCTCAAAGGACTGCTATCCCAGGAGAACAGGAGGGAAAATAGTAAAACATGATCATTAGAAGAATCCTAGGACTTTCTGAGGCCAAACACCCTTATCCTCAGAAAGTAGAATGGTCAGAAGCAACAGCATACCTCAAGTCAAATATTCAGAATTCTTAGTTCTAGCTCTGCCTTTTCCTAGCTCCATGATCCTAGGCAAATTAACTACTTAACCTCAGTTTCCTCATAAATGAAAGACATATTGCTGAGCTCTTGTTATAAGGATCAAGCAGGAAGATGACTGTTAGAGCACACCTCGAAGTCTTACATTGGTCAGGTGTGATGGCGCATACCTTGAATCCCAATCAGGTGGATCTTTGGAGTATGAGACTAGTCTAGCCTACACAATAAGTGCCATGTCAGCTAGGACTACAAAAATGAAACCCTTCTTCAAAATAAATAAGTAAAAATAATTTCATGAGACTATAAGGAAATTTGCTGACTAGACTGGGCATTCCTGCCTCTGTAGTTTAGCATAAATTCAAACTCCTTAGATATTTTACAAGAAATGAAGATCTTGTTGGGACATAAAAATGACAGACAAGAGACATCTGTAGATAACTCAGTAACAAACACCTCACTTCATTCCCACTTTTGGTTATGGACTTAGAATGAAACTAACTAGTTTCACTTCATTCTGGTATTCTCTAGCAAAGTTTCAAAAATGGTAGTAAGTAGGTAGTTAAAGGGACCAGCACCACTGAACATCAAATAGTATCATATTACAATTTACCGCACTTGCCCTAACATTTTTCCATTTTTTTCCTCAAAGGGCTAAATTTAAAGTTCTAAAGAAATTGAAGCCTAGAGACAATTCATTTTAGAAAAGGTAGGACAGGTTTCTGACAGCTCTCCTGAGGGCTGTTCTAACTTCAACTCCACCTCTACTATGTTCATCCATCTCTTTCTACTTTCATCCAGATACCTACCTGGGTTTTGGAGTACACAGAACCCGAGATATCTGGCACGCCCGTGTTACTGGAGGTGACTGATACACCTAGTGGAGGAGGAAAGAGAGGATTAGCTCTGTTCCTAGGACACAGTGATGTCTGCAGCTTTTCTAGCTATGGCACTGTAAAGGAATTTTGGTATAATTTTTCCATTCTTATGTCAGTTTTGAGATGTCAGAATTCATGACACAAATGCTGCCTAAGAATTTTTTTGTCCTTTATAGATATTATGTACAGAATATATATATGTGAGCTGCTTTTTGAGGGGAGCAGGGTGTATTAGCAAATTCTCAGTAGTGTATGATTTGTAAGCAAAAGAATATAATAAACTTAGTGTCCATTGTGAACCAGTCTACTCAAACTCCACTTGATTGTGCCCTTTAAGACGGGTAATTTGGCTTTTTCTGTTCTATAGACACTTTGGTGCTCAAAATCCTTAGCAATCCACATTAAGTAGGAACAGTCTGGTGCAGTTCCAGTGCACCTATTAGAATCTCAGTTTAAGTCTCACTTTTCTGGTTCTAGGACTTCTAGGTGAATAACCTTATGAATTAAAGGGCTAACACAAGATGAATTTCTAGTTCTATAATTTTAGTGATATGGGGCATAGGGAAGACATAAGGGGTATTCTTTAAGCCTATACAGAACATAGAAACAATGTCATTTTCATTACTTCAGTCTGTCCATAAAATAACAGCTTTAATCCATACCTAACTCATGTTTCCTGTAGAAAAATTCCCTACCACCATAGTTCAAAGGAGCCTGTAGTAGTCTAATTCATTTTGATTTGTTCTCAAGCTGAAATGAACTTACTACTATACTCTTTCTTCCTGAGAGTGTAAGTCAATAAATCAAGAAGACAGGAAAAGCCATGGGATCATCTAACATCCTACTAGAGACATTTTAAACAAAAATATGAAAAATAAGTTAATTAAACTAGAAATTCAATTCACAATTGAAAATACATTATTAGTTCCTGTAAAGATAAAAAGGAAACCAGAAAAACTGCATTCCTATGCTCTTAGATTCTTGCTTCCAAAAGTAAATTATTCTTTTATCTGGGAGCACTCTGATGGAGTTTTGTTTTGTTCCTGAGAAGAAATGTATTAATGACAAAAATCACAAGGACTACTCCATTCACTCACAATCAGCAGTCTCCATACAAATTCCAGAACTCAAACTCTCCTAACCAATCCCTAGAACTAAGGCAGCCTTTAGGAGTTAAGTTCTCAACTATTTTAGAATCTTCCAATAGAATGGTTGTCTTTGAGGGTTAAAGATTTAGTCAATGATTAAGTGCTTTTCTAGCCAGAAGGATCTCTAGCACCAAGGGAAAAGCCTACCACAAGTTCAGATAGCGCCCTTCAGAAGGAACAAATACAATCTAAGAGGAAAAAAAGCAGGACCACAGAAATAAAGCAAGATTAATTGCATACTTAGAAGGCACAGAGTAAACAAAGGAAACAATACAACAAACTCTTTTGGAGGTAGCAGAGGTTTTTCTTCTCTTTTCAGACCCCAGATTTCTATCTGACAGAACAATGGGTAGCAGGCATAACTTCATAAGTTCAGTCATGAAAGGGGTTAAGTTAGTGAGAGGTTTGATGTAGAAGGGAGATAAGTCAAGATATAAATAAAACATTTTAAAGACAAAAATCAAAGAGATAATGACTTATCTTTACTAGATAAGTGCATAAAGGTGGTTTGGTTACCATCTACAAAGAGAAGCCAGGGTGCTTACACAGGGTGGGAGAATTACTAACTGGATTCTTAAGCTGGGTATTAAGGAGTTAACATAGTTTTAACAAGTTCCTTGGTTTTTTACATAAAAAGTTTATGTTCAGAGATTTAAAAACTGCATCGTAGAAGGAACTAGGAATGGGGCTGAGGGGAGAGTAGTTCTGTATAGTAGCTGTAATAGCCTCTATTTAATAGAAAATCTCAGAAAAAAAAATCACAGGCACTGGTTTTCCTATTTGCACTAGTTATTACAGAGATCCTCAGACTAGAGCTCGGCTCTTTTTCCCACCTCACATGTCCTGCCTACCCCAACTCAATCGTTATAAAAATCATTACAAAAACAATGTAGGTGGTAGGCAGAAGAAACAAGAACACATTTCTTTTACTTAGCATGGTAAAAACTTGGAAAATTGGTTACACTCCATAGAACCAGAGGGGTAGGGACCACTAAAGGAAAGATGAACACATGGTTTCAATTAACCAAGAGTGGTGGTATAATTGTTCAGATTTATGCTATAAACCAAAGGCTGATGGTGTTATCAGTCAGTGAGTGCATGGAGATCAAATTTTCCAGAATGTCTGACCAAACATCTCCCATACACCTTTGGCTACATCCACAAGTAAAAAAATGACTTACAAATAATTCATTATCTCTGAAAAGCCATCAAAGGACCATGTTCTAGGCTAGCACCGGTCCCCAAAAGCCTGACGTCATCAACTAAGTGATCACTAATGACCTGATACAGCTACCAGTCAGCCAGTCAGTCTTTGAGAACTAGATGTGGAAATTAAACCTTAGATGATAGTTCCCTAACAACAGCTTTGAACACTACCTCTTTTGCCCTTCACCATGACATGACAGTCTACCTTCTTGTCCTTTCCCCTCAGCCTATGCCAGAGGCAAGGGGATGATCTATATGAAAAAGTAAAGACATAAAAGCATGGTAAATCAGTTTTGTTGTTTTTGTTTATTTATAAATAGCTTTACCAACCAATTGATAGGCTGGAAACAGACTGTTTTCTCTCCCCCAAATTAAAAACTACTACACTAAAACACTAACAGCTCTTTGGCTATACTGGGGATTGATTGAAAAAGCCACCCTCCACCCTTTATCCACAATACAGCATTGGCTCCTAGTGTCCAGAAAGACACGCACGGAAAGAACGCAGAGTTAGCTAAAGAAATACCACAGTTTATTGAAGACTACAAATATTTTGTTACAAGTTGGAACTACATGCCTTCCAGAAATCAAAAGCAACAGCAGGTGTGTGCATTGATGCTTCGGAGGTGCTGCACCACTCGAACTTGAAATGGGTAAGACAGGGTCAGACAGGGTCAGACACATGGGGGAAGAGGGAAATGGGGAGGGGCAAGTTCAAAAGCCCAGAAGGTATCCACCAACTCATTTCCCCAAGCCACGCAAACGCAGGCCATGGCCTCAGCTCAGCAGGCTCTCCTCAGTGGTCTGGTTTCTGAAACAAGACTTCAGTGCAAATTTATACACACACACAAAACACAGCCCCCAGGCTTGGGCCAAATTAGCTCTCAGCCGTCCAGAAATGCTTGTAAGGGGGTGGATATTTTCTTCCTAAAAGGAATCAAATACATAAAGATAAATGAATTTAGAGGTTGATGAGGAACAGAATGATAAGAGCCCTCTGTGTTGGGGGTTGGGAACTGGGAATTCTCAAAAAGCTGCTATAATAGACTTCTGAAATCTTAAGGTAGGTAAGAAGCTAGGAATTTCAGAATCAGATTCCAACTTTCATCTATCACATACTCTTTAAAATATTTATAACTGGATCACTTAATACCTGAACGTAGACTAATTTTGTGATGAAGCCACTCCAAGTCAAAAAGCTTATACCTCTCTACTCACCAAAGATTAGGCTAGGTCTTGCTCAGTGAGAGGAGTAGCCATAAGGAGTATAGGTATTAAATCTCAGCAGTTCTTCAAGATTTTTAAAACGTATATCATGACCCAGTCTTTCTGTGCTCAGCTCTCCAATTACTGCAATGCTTGGTTATTACCCACCCAGAGCCCACAGAAAAGTGAAGAACACTGGTTGCTCCTTCTAAATCCCATAAAAGTATGGGATTTTATTTACATAAAAATGTAACCAGGCTACAAGCTTTTAAAGATAACCCTTACCCCTTAACAACTGCACCAACCACCACCCCCAGATTCACCTAAAAGTCACTTTAAAAAATAACATGGAATTGTTTCCAGTCCTCTCCTAGAGCCAGATATGGGCATATACCACTACTCAGGAGATAGTGGCAAAACAATTGCCACAAATTTTGAGGCAAGCTTGGTTTCATTTCATAGAAACCTTGTCTCAATGTGGAGGTGTACACCCTTTAGTCTCAGCACTCTGGAGTCAGAGGCAGACAACTATGTGGATTCCAAGTCACCCTGGTTTACATATTGAGTTCCAGGACAGGTCTACATAGAGAGAGACCCTCTTTCCAAAAAAACAAAATAAAACCAAATTAAAAAAAAAACAAAAACCAAAAAACCACCATAAATTCAACAACAAAACCCTACAAAAACAAAATATTCTTTTTTTCTCCATCCTCCAAAAGTAAAGCAAGACTATCAGGTATAGAAGCAAGAGGCTATATGTATCCATAAAATCCATACACTTCCTTCTATGCCATCAGATGTGTAATAGCAACAAGACTAGCTATACAAATGAAGAGCTATACAAATGAGGAAATCTAAGGGTTCAAGTCTCACTCTAATGAGTAGTCAATCATGTCTACTTGTTTTTCTCCACACTGTAGGTCTTCTAGCTAGAGAATTAAAAAGGGGGAGTCATGTAACAACTAGTGATACAAACACATTTATGCCAAACATATTGTGCACAGTATTAGTTAGGAACATAGCTCTTTTCTTCAGTCCTCTTCAACTCTCGGTGCCACAGTTACTATCATTTTCCCTCACTGTCATTTCAAAGAAGCCTGGGGTCCTTGCTTTATTTCTCAAACTCAGATCAGTCAACACTATAGCCTTTTGATCATTCCCACTGTGAATAGTGGATATAAGTCTATCACAAACTCTTCACTGGTACTGTTCTTAGACACCTAAGCCAGCCAAACAATGACAATCGTATATCAAGAGTTAGCAAATCCTTACTGACCCACTTTCAAGTGGGTCTTTGCCTATCCACTAATATACCACACAAACCACTGAGCAAGGGTCAAAGGGAACTTACCAGTGTTGTATCCATGAGACCCATATCCACTTGGCTGTTGGAAAGGGGTAGCCGAGGCATTCACACTGACATTCACACCATGCTGCTTGGAAGAGGTAGGAGCCACCTTAACAGCAAAAAGGACAGAAAAGGAATGACCCAGCAACAGATAGCATCTGTCTCACTTGTCTTATACCAAAGACTAGACATGTAGGTAGATACATAGGCCAGTCACAGACTGAACAGTGAAATGGGATCCTTCCTGATGGTTGAATGAGAAAATGCCCACCACCCCGCATATGCTCATATATTTAATTAAATATCTGGTCCCTCATTCCTTGAGATTATGGAAACTTTAGGAGATGGAGCCTTGCTGGAGGAAGTACATCAGTGGGATAGGATTTGAGGGTTTGTAGCCCTGCCCCATATTCCTGATCTCTCTACTACTTCCTGCTCCTGGGACCTCACCATTATGGACTCTCTACTTCAAACTGTAAGCCAAACATCAACTTTCTACTGTGAGCTGCTCTTAGTCATGGTATTTTAAAATAACAAAAAGTAATTGATACACTAATGTTTTTTCAGAATTGACCCAAGAAATCAAAAAGTAGAGTGGTTTAGAGATAAAAGAGACAATGGTTACAGGGAAAGGAGGGGCAGCAAAGACACACAGTATTACAGTCGTCTTTTGGATAATTCTGCAATCCCATATCCTTTATTCCCAGGCTAGCAATGGGCCAATGGTACAAGTTATATACAAGTTATCCTCATGTACTTCTAAGGAGTCATGTAGCCGTAAAAGCAACTAGGATGGTGTCCAGAATTGGGATCCTTTACAACAAAGAGACCACAACCAGTCAGTTACTCACAGGGAACACAGCAGGCCCATACTGGAAGGTGCTGGGGAGGCCCGGGACCCCTGTGTAGTATGGCAGGCTGGTGTAACTATAGCCAGGAGGCAGCGCCGGGTTCAGGAATGTCTGCTGCGTGGTGTGGTGAGTCTGCGTCTGGTTCTGTTGGGGTTGGGCCAAGGTTGTGGCTGGGGCTGGGGAGGAGGCATCCCCTCGGCCAAACTTGGTGAGGTCGCCTATGAAAAGAAGGGCAGCTGTACACTCTATATAATATCCAAAGAGGCTCATGTTCCTCTGACAACTTGTTTTCTATCATCTCTATTGGACCCTTGTTTCTCTAAAGCTTAAAGAACAACAACAGTTGAGGGAAATTGAAAAGATGATTGGCCGGGCAGTGGTGGCGCACGCCTTTAATCCCAGCACTTGGGAGGCAGAGGCAGGCGGATTTCTGAGTTCGAGGCCAACCTGGTCTACAGAGTGAGTTCCAGGTCAGCCAGAGCTACACAGAGAAACCCTGTCTCGAAAAACCAAAAAAAAAAAGATGATTGATCAGTCATGTAAAAACAAATAAAAATCAGCCAGGTGGGGTGTCTGTGAGACAGAGGCAAGTTAATCTCTGAGTTGGAGGTCTAAAGAGTCAGTTCCAGGACAGCCAGGGATATACAAAAAAACCCTGTCTTGAAAAAAAACAAAAAAAAAACAAAAAAAGAAAGAAAAAGAAAAAAGCTGCTCTCCCCCCTTTGTCTTTCTGCCGCCACCTTGCCCTTTTCTCTCTCTCAATAGGCCTCACGTGGAACTGTTAAAAAAAAAAAAGAAAAAAGAAAGAAAGAAAAGAAAAAGAAAAAGCCAAAACCAACAAACAAAAAAAACTATTCAGTCATACTTTCCGGGAAAAGATGGGCTTGCCAAAAAACAAAAACCAAAAAAAAGTTAAAAGTTAGGAGACTAGTTCAGTACTACATTTTATACTTAGCATGGTTAAAAACCTGCATTCAATACCTAGAACCATAATGCCTGGAAATAAGTCAACAGAAAGTGATAATATAAAAAGATGGCACAGGGAGCTGAAGAGATGGCTCAGTGGTCCTGAGTTCAATTCCCAGCAACCACACGGTGGCTCACAGCCATCTATAATGGGATCTGATGCCCTCTCCTGGTGTGTCTGAAGACAGAGATAGTGTGCTCATATACTTAAAATCTTTAAAAAAAAAAGTCACAGGAACATATTCATAATGGAATTATGAAATTCCCAGCCTTGATTCATCACATCCACGATAATAGGGGGTGGAAAGGAAAAAAATTCCCAATTCTGCCAAAAATCTTAATTATGGAACCATTCTTGCTACTAATCATGTTTCTATCTCCAATCACAATACATCTTCCTGTATTCAGCTCTATCCCAATCCTACCAGAGTAAGGGTTGCTGGCCAGGCTACCATCCCTCCCAGTAAGTGGAGTGGTGGGTGTAGGAAACGGGATACTGTAGTAATCCTAGAATCAAAATGAAAGAGCAGAGATTAAATTCTATTCACTCTTTATCGTAAAAACCACAAAGATGAATAGAAGCATGACACTGTTGAAGTATTGCAAATTATCCAGTTACTGATTTAAAAGGTTAATACTCAAGTGAACTCCAATTAATCTGGCATACACTGTCCCCCGGCCTGCCAATGAGTAGAGTCAGAGAAGGTCTACGGATATGCTTATTGGGTACACATTAAGGTCTAGCAGTACCAACAAGGTTTAATCTTATACAGATCTTCCCAGCTAATTTTGAGAAAACAGGTTCTTTCTCCTGACGTGCTTAAGAAGCTGAGTGTGGAGATTGACTCAGTAGGTAAGAGTGCTTTCTACACAGATCTTCAGCATCCACATAAAAAGGTAGGTATGACCATGGGCACGCCTGTACCAGTAGCAAATAAGTAGGGTATGTGGATGGGTGGGCAAAGTGATAAAACAGGATACATTCAATATCGTCCTCTGGCACCTGCAGGCATGTACTGTATGGGAGGCAGAGGCAGGTGGATCTTTAGAGTTTGGGAACAGGATAGTCTATATAGCAAGTTCTAGGTCAGCCAAGGCTACACAGTTATGGCTATGTAGATTGAGTGGTAGGATTAAAGGCATGTGCCACCACACCCAGCTCCTGTCTCAAAACAACAAAAGCCGTGTGTGGTAGTGCTCCCTATAATCCCATTTTAAGATTCTGAAGGCTGAAGCAGGACAATCACCAAGGCCAGATATAGCCTAGTGACATTCTGTATTAATACAACATAATCTGGTCCTGTTGATGCAGGCTTGTAAATCTAACTACTACGAAGTTTTTGGCCACCCTAAGATAAAAAGTGAGTTCAGCACCAGCCTGAGCAATTTAGTGAAACCAAAGCTCTGAAGTATAGCATATGCCTAAAATGCAAGAGATCCTAGGTTTTATCACTGGCACTACACAAGCCTTAAGACTGGCCAGGTATTGTGACCCATTCCTTTAATTCCAGTATTCAGGAGGTAGAGGCAGGCAGATTCTCTATGAGTTTGAGGCCAGCATGGTCTACAAATAGAATTCCACGACAGCTAGAGAGAAACACACAGAAACCCTGTGTCTAAAACCAAATAAAAACCCTTTAGACATTAAAAATATCCTGACCATCTAAATAAGCTTACTAGAGCTCCCATTAATTCAAATTACTTCTGTAATACTGTCAAATTTGCCTTACTAAGAGTAAAGGTTTAAAGCACAGCATTTTGGGGATTCAGGGGAACTTATCAGTAAAAAAGAAAGATAAGAAAAAGAAAGACAGAGAAAAAACTTAGGAAAAACCAGAGAGGTTGGATGTGGTGTCACATGCCTTTGATTCTAGTACTGAGTATACATAGCTAGGACTACATAGAAAGACCACCAACTCAAGCAAACAAGCAAGACAAGAGCCTTTACCTATAATACACACACACACACACACACACAGAGTACTTTATCTATATTATAACACATTATCATTATAAATGTTTATAGTCCTAGATACTTAGGAAATTGAGGCAGGAGAAGATGAGGTCCAGTAGTTTGGGGCTAGTCTGGAAAATGTGGTGAGATACCTCATCAACTATTGAAAAGCATGCATTAAGTTCTAGGTTTAACCATAAGGGTCTCTAAAATAATAATAAAACAGAACAGGAAATTGATGTTGATAGGAAGTATGTTAACAGTTTTATTAGTCCATTTGAGCTGTGGCTATGACACATGTGTTTTGGTACTCTGATTCAATTCCCAGTATATATGCATATTATAATAAAGTATATGGGGAGCAGGGGAGACAGACTGAGAAACAGCTAGGTTTGTGACAATGATGAAACATCTGAGAATCCTTCCATCAGTTTTGTTTTATTCCCCCTGAAAGAAAAGAGGTAATGTAGCCCAAGCTGGTCTTGAACTCACTATGTAACTGAGGCATGTTTTGAACTCTTGGTCTTCCTGCCTCCACTTCTCACATACTGGGCCACAACTGATTTCAACATTAACTTTAATGTTTTTACCTGGAGGTTGTGGTGCATGCCATTAATCCCAGCCCTGAGGAGGCAGAGGCAGAGGCAGAGGCAGAGGCAGATGGATTTCTTTGAGTTTGAGGCCAGCCTGATCTACAGAGTGAGTTCAAAGACAGCCAAGGCTACACAGTTAAAACCCTGCCTCAATGCACCTACCCCAATCCCTCAATTTAATGTTTTTTTTCCAAATTTCTATCCCACATACTTACCAATGGAAATCTTGTCTGGAGCATCTGTAAATCATCATAACCATATACTTGTGGCTGCAAGACAGAAATTTAACAGCTTAACGGGAACTAGTCATGATGGTAGCAAAAGGCAAGATAAAGACATATATCCTCATTGTTAGAACAAGGCAGATTACTTCCTTCCGTTTTAAGTGGAAAGAAATAAAAGTACAAAGAGATTAAAGCTTTCCTGAAGCTACATACTATATAAAGACTAGGCTGACATCAGGGCACCTGTAGGAGAGAATGGGTAGATTCAAGTACATGAACAGCAGGCTTTAATTACTATTGAGCAGTCACTGTCTATTGCAGTCTTTAAAATGTGGGTTGAAATTTGAAGGATTCACATTTTATTCTTATTTTCCCGTATTTCTAGGTACAAAGTGTTAGTTAAAAAGTATTCAGTGTGGGGGCTAGAGGGACAGATCAACAGTTATGAGCACTGGCTGCTCTTCAAGAGGAAGCAGGTTTGATTCGCAGCGCATCCACAAGGTGGTTGGTGTACACACCCATCTGTAACTCCAGTTCGAGGGAAACCAATGCTCTTTTTCTGCCCACCAAGAAAACCAAGTACACACATATATACAGACAAAGCACTCATAAACATGGAAATACTTTTTTTTTAAAGTATGTAATGTGGGGCTAGAGAGATGGCTCAGTGATTAAGAGCACTTGTTCTTGCAAAGGATACAGTCAGTTGCCAGGGCTCACAAGACAATTCATTACCACGAGTAATTTTATTTCTAAATTTAATGCTCTCTTCTGACCTCCATACCTATTTACCTTCACATGGTGCACATTCATAACACAGGCAGAACATTCATATAAGTTTAAAAAAAAAAAGATATTAAGTAGGCAGGGGGAAGTTCAAGAAGGAATGAGGAAACTGAGAATGGAGGGGTGGTTATGATCAAAATATTATAGATATTAAGAAATTGCCAATTAATAAAAGTTATTAAACAAAACAGAAGATAGGCCCCAGAGGCCTATGCCCTTAAACCCAACTCTCAGGAGACAAGAAACAGATCTTTGAAAGTTCTAGGTCATACAAAGAGTTCAACTCAAAAGATAAAAAAGTTAAGATTGCAATTTGGATATTTTATCAATCTATTATCTAAACTTCTTCCCTAGGGTGAAAATGAGTAATTTTTAAATTTTGTTGTTTTGAAATAGGGTCTCACTGTGTAGTGCTAGCTGGCCTAGAATACAGTTGGGTGACCAGGCTGGCCTTGAACTCAAAAGACTGAATTGCCTCTGTCTCCAAAGTGCTAGGATTAAACACAATGTCACCACAACTGGCCAAAGAAATTGAAAAAAATTTTTTAATTTATTTTTCTTATTTTATCTTTAGATGTAGCTCTGGCTGTCCTCGAATTTTTTGTGTAAACCAGACTGGGCTCAAACTTAACAAAGGCATGCCTATACCTGCCTCTGCCTCCTAAGTGCCAGGATTAAGGACATTTGACAATACACCCAGAGAAAATGGGTGTTTTTAAATAGAATTTTTATAAATATTTTTCATTTTAGTGGATATTGAATACTTAAAGGTGACAGTTAAGGTGGTTCTAGACTTGAGTTCTAAAAACATAAACAAAACAAAACAAAAAAAAGCAAACAAAGATCCAATGAGGTAGAGAGGCAATAGCAATATAGGAAACAACCCAAGAAACTACACACTCGGGCCTTTTATGCTCAAGATCCAGATCATACTTGACAAAGAATACTCAACAAAGGGTCCTGTCTAAGTTTAGTCCTTCCTCTACAGAAACATTTACATTTTGCAGGGTGGAACCTGAACAGTTATCTCAGGAGCACTGGCTGCTCTTCCACAGAACCCAGGTTTGATTCCCACAGGGGGTGTCTACAATTGTCTGTAACTTGAGTTCCAGAGGATCCAATGGTGGACTCCACAAGCACTAGGCACACTGTGGTGTATATAACATACATGTAAACAAACACTCCAGATACATAAAGCAAACAAACACACAAACCCTGTTCCTTTATTTGATTAGTGATATAGCTTAGTAGGTAATGTACTTGCCACCAAACAATGCAAGCTGAACTGGAACGTGAATAAAGGTGAAAAGGAAACTCCAGTTTCCTCTGATCTTAGCATGTAACAGGTATGTACAAACACACACACACACACACACACACACACACACACACACACACACACAAAATAATTTAAAACCCATTTGCCCAGATGTGGGTACCATTCATTTATTCTGCTTTAATTATTGTCTTCCATCTGAATCCAGAATTATAAAGAAGAGTCACACCATCCTCACTTTGTGGAGAAGATCCTTCAGTTCCACTTACCGGGTAGGCATGTAACAGCCCTGGAGCCATAATATATGGATTAGGCAACAATGGCGGGACTCCAGGAGGAAGGTTGGGAGGAGCTTTTCCTGAAAGAAAACATTTTTATGCTGTCATACAATTTACTACCTCCTCTATCCCAGAGGAATGCCACCCACCTAGGCAAAGCTACCTGAAGTTGTAGCAACTGAGCTTCGTGTCGAGGCTGTGACAGTAGAGTTGCTGCCCAGGCTAAGGCCCAGACTACTGCCACTATTCAGACTGGAGGAGACACTGACCACTGGAGGAGGTGCAGAGACAGTGCTGGATGTGGTAGAGAAAGTGCTGGAGGAAGAATGTAGATTCGCCTCACTCTCCACACTTGTATGCTTCAAAGGTAAACAGTAGAAGATAAAGGAAACAATTAGCAACAGGTTAGAGAAGATAAGCAATGTATGATCTCATCAAATCCGAAATTAAAAAAAGCCAACCTAGAATTCCAGGATTCCCTCTGCCAAAATACAAGAAAATTTCTAAGACATGTTCTTCACAGTTGCCCATTGACCATCATTACCTCGTTCAGAAAAATAGCAAATCCCATAGGGACCAATGACATCAATTAGTAAGGGGAAAAAGCTTAGAACTAAAAAGTGTATCACAGCCTTCATTTCCACACCTTGTTTCACTAGTTCAACTTAAAAAACTAAAATATAAGCTAGAAGAAAGTACCAGCTTTGATTTTAAAACTAAGATTTCGTAGTTTTGGAGTCTCCTAAGGAAGCTTTAGCCCTCATAGTTTTTCCTAGGCTCCTATAAACTTAACACCTTTTCCTAAGAAACCCTGGCTTAATCCCTCAAAAACAGAGTTACAACCATAGAGTAATTCACATAGACCCACTTTCATAAAGATGTCCTGCTTCATACCACTTTAAAGAGTTATATTTAAGCATTTCCCAGGTTAAGAACAGAAATAATTATACCAGTTAAAAGACAATTTTTGTAGGAATTTAATCCAGGGCCTTATGACTGTTAATGATGCACTCTATTACAATACTTTTTTTTTTGAGACAGGATTTCTCTGTGTAGTCCTGGCTGTCCTGGATCTCACTCTGTAGATCAGACTGGCCTTGAACTCAGAGATTTGACTGCTTCTGCATCCAAAATATTGGGATTAAAGGTGTGTGAGTATAGCTCCATTTAAAAAAAAAAGGTGCATGCTGTTCTGCACTTAACAGAGAACATGAAGTCCCTGCCTATTTTCTGTAAAAAGGAAAAAAGCAGACTTAATTATGCTCCATTAAGAGCAACTTCTGGACTCTTTTTGTCTTCCCAATATCCTTTTACTCCTTTTCCTACAAACTCAGTTGAGTCATAAAGAAAATTTCAAGTACATCCTACTGGGTGAGCTAGGTATGCTAAATGTATGCCTGTAATCCCAACACTAGAGAGGCAGAGAGAGGCAAGGGGAACTTCAAAGTTAGTCCACATAGAGTTTGAGGGCTACAGAGCAAGATTCTGACTTAAGAGAGGAAAAGCCTACCTACCAACCAACCAACCAACCCAAACAAAAAAATTACATTATGTGCGACAATCTTAGGGGTTAGAAAATTAAAACCACGAATTACACACTTCCTCTCAAGCATCATACTTACCAAAAGAGTAGATGTTGAAGTACGCCCAGAAGATGTTGATGAAGAAAGGGTATTCTGCTGTGTAGATAAAGCACTATAAGGGAAAAAAGGCTGTCATTAGCCATTAACACAATGTTACGGTTTTACCTGAACCTGGAACTCCAATAAGGAATCACCACAAAAACAAAACAAAGGCAGAAAAGAGGAACAAGATGTCTGAGATCATACTGACATATACAATGGCTAGTTTTCAGGGTTGTGAACAATCACAGCAAGATCAGATTCTAAAAGCAGAAAATAAGTCTCCTTTGTCGTCACTTCCCACAAAAGCAGGGCTAATATAGTCTCCAACAGGTAGAGTGATGAAGACCAGACCAGTTGGCTCTGTTACTGAAACTCACAAACCCAACTAAATTCTCACCCCAAATTACCTGCTATGTTGTTGTGTGGTGGTGGTATTTGGAATCTCCTCACTATGGCTCAAGCCACTTAAGGAGGATGAATGCTGATTGGCTGTCGTCAGTAAGGAAGCTGCAGGTACTGTTTCATTGAGAGAGGGTATACTAGAAGTGGAAGGTGATTCAGATTTCACTGCAGAGCCTGTAGCACCTGAAAATAGGAAAACATTTTCCTTCATCAGAAAACAGGGAATATCTATGAGTAAAAAACCAAAAACACAAAAAACTACAGTCCTCAACTACTTGAAAAGAAAAAAGAAAAGTGGAGTTATTCATTATGTTAAGCACAACTCTTTTTGGACTGCAGAGACAGCTCGTGGTAGACTGAAATCCTGGGTTCCATTCCTATGACCACATAAACCACTTGATGACTTGAGTCTGATACCAAAATCCTAGTCAAGAATGAGAATAGTTTCCTGAAAGTTTTCTCTGACATTCATTGAGTACTGTGGCATGCACATGCTTATACTCACAATACCAAAAAAAAAAAAAAAAGATAAACCTAAGTTTCAAAAATCTAACTAAAATAGAGAACTTACTATGTATGGTAGTTCATGCATATAATCTAGCTCATGGGACACTAACATAGAACAATCACCATGATTTTCAGAGGAGCTATGGCTACAGCATAAACATGTGTTTCAAAAAACCAAATATGACTGGAGAGATGGCTTAGCAGTTAAGAGCAAAGGCTGTTCCACCAGAGGATCTGGGTTTGATTCCCAGCATCTGCATGGGATGTGTTATCTCCAGTTCCCAGAGATCTGCAGCCAGTTTCAGGGTATCTGACACCAGGCACATACTTGGTACACAGACACTCACGTAGGCCAACAACCACATACACACAAAAACAAAACAAAAACCTCAAAAGAGAGAAGTTGAAAGCTGACTACTGTGATACATTGACTATGATCCCAGCATTTGTAAAAGTATTAAAAGTATTCAAGGTCAATTTGTGTTACAGCAAGAGTCTTTATAAATTAATGGCCCAGATGTTAACAAGCGCTGCTCTTCCTTCGGACCCAGGTTCAATTCCTAGCACCAACATGGTAGCTCAGAGCTGTCTATAACAAGTTTCAAGGCACCCAATGTTCTCTTCTGGCATCTTCAAGCACCAGGTACTCGTGTGTTACACATGTACACACACTAGCAAACACACACACACACACAGCTGAGCGAAGTGGCACATGTCTTTTACACTTGGGAGGCAGAGTGGGCAAATCTCTTGTGAATTTGAGGCCAGCTTGGTCTACACAACAGGGTCCTACCTTACAAAAAAACGAACAACTCTACATCAACATTGAGTAAACCCACTAAAACCAAGAGGAAAAAGCCTGGAAAACACTTACCTTCAACAGATTGCGTGGTCTGTAACTGCGTGGCCTGCACAGAGCTGAAACCATTCTGGAGCAAAAAAAAAAAAAAAAAGAGCAAGAACAGACAAGCAGACAAGCGTGTAAGAAAGATGTTATCAGTCACTTAATTTAATTTTGGATTTTAGGGAACCTGGAAAGATGGCTCAACTGTTAAAAGCACAAAAAGACCACCTGAGTTCAATTCCTATCATATATATTAACAGCTCACAACCACCTGTAACTCCACTCCAGGGATTCTGATGGCTCTGGCTTCTTAGGGCACCAGCACTCATGTGCACAGCCACTACCCCAACCCAATAATTTAAAATAAAACAGTTCTTAAGACCCACCCTACTAGACAGGTACTCCAAACCACCTTAGGTATATGTTATGCCTTCTACCAGAGTAAGTAAGGTAGGTTTACTAATATATATGCACCCTTAAGTTTAGCAATCGGATCTTCCCTGAGGAAAGGAGAGGTATTTGAGACAGTTTTTGCCATAACCAACAAATCTTTATTGCAAAGAGAAATGTTCTGACTCTTGAGGCTCCTCCACATTTGCTGAAAATAACCAAGTTTACTTTACCAATCACAGAAATGTGCTTTTGTCAGCATCTCAATTGGCACCTCCAAGACTGTAGCACCATTTCCAGAAGAGTGAAACATTAATATTAGAGGGACTTTTTACCCACTACTTTGCTAACCAAGGCCCAGGGAATCATTAAGCTACTACCTTAGCCTGAGTCAGGTCCTTTTGGGGTGATGAAGAGATGGAGCTGGGATACCGCCGCGTCTGTGTGGATCTCTGTTCATATAGAGGGCCCTGAGCATTATTTTGGGAGGTATAAGTTGTAGACTGAATCGGGCCACTCTGATAACCAGACTCCTGACTCTGATTAGATGAAACTGTAGATGAAGACTCACTGTGGAAAAGAAAAAAAGAAAAGTCTTAGGAAATGATGATCATCTATTGGAATAAAATAATTTCAATTAATAACTTATGAAAGACAAGGAAAAAATTTCCAAAATCAGGCACTTGGGAGGCTGAAACACTCAGTAGATCCCCCTACACATCATACCATGAAACCTGTGCACAAGAAAAGTCATCTTTTGATCAGTCTCATCACTGGTAGGATTTCCCAGAGGAAAGGGGGGAAAACAAGCATTTTTTTAATTACGGTTCAAAGATATTCTTAGCTAGGTAGTGGTGGTGCACACCTTTAATCCCAGCACTTGGGAGGCAAGTAGATGCCTGAATTGAGGCCAGCATGATCTACATAGTGAGGTTTAGGACAACCAAGGTTTAGGACACAATAAAATTCTGTCTTGAAAAATCAAAAAACTTCTTAGATTTAATGTATACCAGTGTTTTGTTCATATGCAGGCCGATGTATCATGTGCATCCTGAAATCTGGAATATTGAAGGTTGTAAACTAACATATGGATGCTGAAAATCAAGTTGTCTACATGGTCAACAAGTGAACTTAACCAAGTCATTTCTCTAGCATACCCGTGTGAAGCAGGTTGTCACTAGCCCTGGCTGGCTTTGAACCTCCTGCTCCTGAGTACTAGGATTGAGTGTACCACCATGCCTGTCCTTCTGAAATTTCTCAACTGAAATGTTTTTACTCCAATAGATCATCACTAGTCTCTGCAACACAGCATCTGCTCTCATCTCATCTATTTCCCCTACTCCCATGAGCCACAACAGCCATCAAATCTTTATATGCATCAGTGGCAATTATGACTCAACTGATCTGATCTAGACAAAAGCCAGATATCTGTATTAAGGAAAAATTGATTGTCTATGCAAAAGATGGCTTTCCTTGATAACTACCAGGAGACAGAAAAGGTTTTCATTTATTTCTATGGCTTTTTTAAAAAAAATTTTAATGTTTTTCCTGAGTTCATATTTTTACTTTTCACAAACATAGTCCCATAGCAAACAAAGCACTTTTCACTGCAGGAGATGTCAATGGAGTGTTAGAGGTGCTGCATTTTAACTGGCAGAATCAAACAAACCTTGAGAAGCTAGGGAGATGGCTGTTAGTACAGCATTAGCCATGTAACAATGAATACCTGATCTGATACTGAACACCTACATAAAATCTGGGAAGAAGACATTTATGGTCTCAGTACACCGGGGATATGGAGACACAAGTTTCTTGGAGCTTACTGGCTAGTGAAATTGTCCAGTGAGCTCCAGGTTCAATGAAAGATCCTTATTTGGAAAATGAAGTGGAGAGTGATTGAGAAAGACACCTGATATTGACCCCTGGCCTCCAGATGCGTGCGTGTGTGTGTGTGTGTGTGTGTGTGTGTGTGTGTGTACCTAAATGGCATTTATCTAAATGTTTAAAATCATAGATAATCCTAGTAACAATGTATTTCTTTAAAAGGACACAACAAATTGCTATGATTGACTACTTTTATCCAGTCAGAGATATGTCCTCTCCAGAGGAGGAGAAGAAATAAGCACAAAACTAAGCTACCAAAAGAGGTCTTCTGGGTGATGAATCCTCTACCTGGCCGTGCTGGTATACAGGCTACTAGGAGCCTGGCTTGAAGAGGCGCTCGTGGTGGGGGTGGACTCATAATCAGAAAGGACAGGCTCTGACCCAAACTGCAATGCCCCAAACTGCAGATTTAGCCCTGAGATATCTGCTGAGCCAGGCATCTCCACAGCCAGAGCAGGAATCTATGAAAAAGGCAGGAAAAAAAATGTAACTGTTTAGTACAATATTTTGTAGAAATAAAATTATTCCTTACAACTTTAAATTTCCAAATAAACACTTAGAATAGCTTATCCTAAAATCCCATAACCTCCCTGCCTTAAAACAGCATCTCCCTGAAAAGCTCAAGTACCTTAGACGTCAAGGAGGTTTTCTTCTTTTGCTGTTTCAGTTTCTGCTGAGCCGGCTGAGGGCTGGAGGATTGGTTGTCTGAAGACCCCGGAGACATCTGTGGAGCCGAGGTGGATTTGCTTGGCAGAGGAGAAGAAGGGGGAGGTGGTGCAGCTGTCGAGGTAGCCACTGCAGGTGGCTTCTCCTGAAGGAATACCTCCATCATGGTTGAAGATGGGGTGAATGCCTGACGCTTTGTAAAAGGACTATGCACTGTTGAGTCATTTGCACTCTTCAAATCTGCAAGAAGAAAATAAGTATGAGCCAGTGATATAGATACTTTCCAAGTAAATATTACTGTCCTCTACTAATACTAGGAAGAAGACCCTCAAGATTATAGAACTCCAGTTAGTAAAATGGCTCAGTACATAAAGATCATTGCCACTTGAATTTTTTATTTACTTGACATAAGCTAGAGTTATTTGAGAAGAACTTCAGTTGAGAAAATACCTGACTATTGGCAAGTCTTTAGGGTATTTTCTTAAAAACAAACAAACAAAACAAGTATTTATTTTGTGCACACAGAAGTTTTGTCCACATCTATGTCTATGTACTATATACTTGCCCGATCCCCTCTGAGACCCTGTGGCTGCAATTTATTATTGTAAGCCACCATGTGGGTGCTAGAATTTAATCCAGAATGTTTGGAAAAACAGCCACTGTTCTTAAGTGCTAACCCATCACTCCAGCCCCTGCATTTACCCCCCCTTCTGTCCGTCCGCGTCCATGTCTGTCTATCTCTCTCTTTTTCTGTGTTTCTCTCTCTCTCTCTTTCTCTCTCTCTCTCTCTCTCACACACACACACACACACACACACATACACACACTCCTCTTGTTTTCCTCTTGTCCTCCTTTGTTTTTTTGTTTTGTTTTTTTTGGTTTGAGACTCTTTATAGCATTGGGTGTCCTAAATAAAATTCCCAGTGTAGACCATACTGTCCTAGTCTTCATCTTAAGAGATCCACTTGCCTGTATCAGAATGCTGGGATTAAAAGCATGCATCATACCTGACCTGTATTTTCATGATTAATAACCTTAATAACCGAATGAGAGGGCTGTGTAAGGAAATAAACTAAACAAACTATGGTGAGCAAGTCAATAAGCAGAGTTCCTCCATGGTCTCTGTCTTAGTTCCAGCTTCTAAGTTCCTGCCTTGCCTTCCCTGTAAGTCAAGTAAATCCATTCTTCCCTAATTTACTTTTCGTCATGTCTTTATCACAGAAACAGAAGCATATTAAGACATGTAGCATGGCATACACATCAATCCATCCAACCATCCAGCTACCCAAATTGCATATAATCAGATCCTTTCAAAACAATCACTGAATAATTTCTGTAATTCAGCACAGCTTAATAAAATCAATAGCCAGGTAGTTGTAGTGCACACCTTTGTTCCTATCACTCAGAGGCAAAAGCAGGCAGAGCTGAGTTCAAGGCCAGCCTGGTCTACAGAGTGAGCTCTAGAATAGCAAAGGCTACAGAGAGACCTTGTCTTAAAAAAAAAAAAAAACCTGAAAAATCAATACCATTGCCCTGCCTATATATGTCACATATCTACAAATTATGCAAACTTAAAGTATAAAATTCTAAGATGGCCACAGCCATCAAACTAAAAATAAATCAAAGAAGAATTTAGGGCTGGGTAAGTATCTCAGTCATTAAAGTGCTGAGTTTGACTCTCAGTATCTATATAAAAGGATGGGCACGGTATTGTCACATGCATGTAATCATAGTGCTGGGGAAGCAGATAGAGGAGGAGCCTTAGGGTTTGCGAGCTGTTAAGCTTAAGTAAGATTCAAGAGACCAAGTGAACAAGGTAGAGGGTCTTAGTGATGCCCACCTTTAATCCCAGCACTCAGAAGGCAGAGACAAGCAGATCTCTGATTTGGAGGCCAGCCTGGTCTACCCAAGAAACTTGAGACCAGCAAGGGTATCATAGCACAAACACACAAAATCTAAAGAAAATTCTCGCAAAATCCCAGGTTAATAAATAGAACTAAAGTTTATTTCAATTATACATAGCCTCAAATTTTGATGTTACTTTCTGAACTCAGATTATCTAGACCTTCACTATCTTCTAGACAAAAAAATCTTTATGTGTAAAAGACTTAAGTCACCCATCAACTTACCATACTGCACCAGTGATGGTGATTGTGTTGTTGAGCCCATATCCCAAGAGGAGGTGTTGGTGCTTCCAGATTGAGAATGCTGAGCTGCCAGTTGAGCAAGGGCCTGTGCAGTCTTGAATTGCTCCAAGAACTGGGAGCCTGTTGTACTGCCACCTTTAGCTTCCCCAACATCACCAAATCCTTTCCCCAACATGCTCACCTACGGATCAACAAAGAGATCAGAGAAGTTTACAGCTGGCAACCTTCCTCATCTTACTCACAAAGACAGTCCAAAAGTCAACACAAAATAATGCTACCAAGTAAAGAATAGCAATGCGTATGGTCCCAGGTACTACGGAGAAGTTTAAGACCAGCCTTGTACCAGACCAAGTGTACTGCATTATTATGAGCACACATTCTACAGTCACAGTACCTATATTCAAATTCTGAGTGTGTCTTTTTGGAAAAATTCCTATCTGAAATAGGAGTAAAAGTAGTACACCTCATAAAGTTGTAGGAAGTTTATTTAAGGACAAGCATGGTGGTACATGTCTGAAATCCTAGTACACAGAAACTTGAGGCAGAAAGAATACAATTTAAGGCTAGCATGGATTACATGTCAAGATCCCGCCTCAAAGAATAAAAAAAAAAAACAGTAAATTTAAGCACTTGGGAGGCAAGAAGATAAATCAGCATGAAGCCAATGAGATACACAGACAATGAATTGTCTATTGAGAAACATTAAAATCTATCACAACTTTTTCCACAGAGATAAACCTTTATTAAGTGGAGAATTTTCTAAAGTTTCACATTTTCAAATCAACCAGTACTTGGTAATAATCTAGTAAGATTAATATGAAGGTAAGTATATATATCAGTTGGTATAGTTCACAAAGATCTAGAATTGGTTCCTAGCATGATATAAACTGATCACATGTCTGGAATACTAACACTTCCAAAGCTCAGCAGAGAATGCTAAGTTCAAGGTCCTCAAAGCATGATGAAATATGCTGCCTTTAATCCCAGCACTTGGAAGGCAGAGACAAAAGGAGCTCTGTGATTTTCAGGCCAGTCTGGGCTATACGATGAGACCCTGTCTCAAAAACAAAACAAAAATAGTACAAGGTCAACCTCAGCCATAATGAGTGGTGAGTTCAAGGCCAGCCTGGGCTATGAGACTTGATTCAAAACAAGTAAGTAGGTGGATAACTAACTAAAAAGATAAAACAAAAAGCAAAACATAAAAGGAAGGTAACCATAAAGCAGGTCAAAAGCCGTGATCAGGGAACTCAAAGGCACAGGAGAGAGAACTATTGTTTTGAAAAATGGACACAATGTGCCTATCAAATCAAACTAAAGAACTATATATTCTGTCAGTTTTAGTCAGAAGTTTCTTGCAATGAGTGGTAAAACAAAAGAAAAAAACAAAAACAAAAGTAAAAGAGGGACTAATTAAAAAAAGGAAAGGAGCCTGACAGGGTGGGAATGAGGGTTGGGGAGGATGTGTGTACATCTGTGATCTCAGCACCCAGGGGTAGGCATCAAAGGCCAACATGGTCTACATACTAAATTCCAAGACAGCCAGGGCTACAAAGAGCAATCAATCCTGTTTAAAAAAACAAACAAACAAACAAACAAACAAGGCACAGTGCACATGCCTTTAACCACAGAAAGAGGAAGGGATTAGAGGCTGAAGGAACTCAGTTTGAGGCCAGTCTGGTCTACAAAGGGAATTACAGTATAGCCACAACTACATAATCATGTTTCAAAAAAATGTCAAAATGAAGTGTGTGTGTGTGTGTGTGAGAGAGATTGTCTACTATGTAAATTAATGTTAAAACAACATTGAAAAAAAGTTAATTTACATTAAGCAATTCAAACAAAACAAAGCTAACCAACTGGAACCTTAGTTGAATATTAACTAGCAGAAACAAAGAGAAGTTATAGGGCCAGCCCAAATTTTACACTAATCAACAAGTTCACATGATTTGGACTATTTTCTGTGTATATAACAAATGCATGTTAACACTAAGCATAATTTATTCTTAATAATTCTTTCCTATCACCACAGCAAAGCCAACTAACCATAGATAGACATGGTTGATGATGACAAGCCAAAATAAAACTTTTCTCCATTAGGTTGATTTACTCAGGTATCTTGTAAAAGGATAAACAAATAATACGTAAGGAAAGATTTTTTTCTTCTCCACTTCAGTCTATATTTCAAGACTGTGCAAATGAACATCTCAGAAAATGGGTTGCTGAGATGGCTCCACTGGTATAGTGTTTACCATGGCAAGCCTGATGACCTGAGTTTGATTCTGAAGACTCTCATGGATACCACAAGTTGATCTTTTACTTCCTCTTGTACTTGTATGAATGCAATGGCATGAGTACACATACAAACTCATAAAAAATATTAAAAAAATGTAAAAAACTCTCAAAAGTCTATATGAAAGCAAGAAACTGTTGAAAAAGAGATGGTCTCACACAACTAATCACTATCAATTTTTTTCTGAAAAAGAATTATTTTTCTTTTTAGTTATATATATGGTTCCTACATAAGGAGGAATGCCATCTGTGTGTGTGCCTGTTTTACAGGCAGTTGTAAGATGCCTATTGTGAATGCTGGAACTGAACTCTGGTTCCTATAGAAGAGCAGCAAGCACTCTTGACTGCAAAACCATCCCTCCAGACCTCAAACATTCAAGTACAAAGCATTAAAGATGCAGAAAAATACCAGGCATATGTCACAATTACAGCAGGATTTGAAATGAAATTCAAGACCAGTATAGTGTGTGTGTGTGTATATATGTATGTAGTATGTATGTATGTATGTGCACACACGTATACACACACATATATATGGCGAGACTGCTCAAGAAAAATGAATTAAAAAACAAAAAGTATGCATGTGCATGCAGACCTTACATTAAAAAAATTAAAAAAAGAAACAAACAAAAACTCCAGTTCCAAGGAAACTAACAGTCCAGATGCTGGCCTCCTTGGACATCAGTACACACAGAAAATGAAGTAAATAAATACCCATGATACAAGTGCTATTAAATTTTAAGGAAAATTGATCCTTCCTTCTCAATGAAAAAGAATGAATAGGGCTAGCTCAGTTACTAGATAGAATGCTTGTCAATCATGCACAAGCACTCTTATTTTATTCACAGCACCATACAAATCAGGTGATGTTGGCACATGCCTATAATCCCAGTCCCTAGAAGCTAAAGACTAGAGGTACAACTCTTCCACTATATAATGAGTCTGAGGCCAGCCTGAGACATTTAACACCATGCCACAATAAATAAGTAAAAAGTTAAAGAAACAGTGAAAAAAAAGAAAATAGGCCAGTCACGAGCACATGACTCTAAATCTCTGCATCCAGGAGGCAAAAACTGTTTCAAGATCGAAGCCAGTAAGGCCAGTCAGTGAGTTTCAAGCTAGCCAGGTCACATAAAAGAGAGTTCTCTTAAAAACAACTACTGGTGTCTATTACTTTACTCATTTCCCTAAGGCCTAACAGGACAAGAGCAAGCAAATGGAAAGGATAGCCATAATGTAGAAGCATGACTGAATTCTAAAATAGACTAAGAGCAGCCTATCAAATTTTAATAATTAAATAATTGAGTAGACATTTAAAATTATTTAGCTATGATTTTAATAGACAACAATACCAAACACACTCAGAAACTTCTGCTTGGGATATTGTAGTATTTATTCTACTTATTCAATTTTAAAGAATGAGGTACTGTATGATATGAAAATTAAAAATAAGCCAAGCAGTATAGGTGTCTTTCGCTACTTTTCTCCACCCTCTTTCTTCTATTTCTTCAACCCCCTAACACTAGATAGGAAAGGGATAGAGAGGAAAGTAAAGAGATTGCTGAATCAAGTCAGGGGTCAAAAAAGGGAAGACAATCGTTAGACTGCCTCTGGCTGATTAGGGTCACTGAGTTTGGTACAAACTTGGGGTAAGTTTGATCTTTACCATAATGGTAACTAATCTCTTGTTTCTTCTTTGCACATGACTACTTAACTGTGACCAATACCAAACAATACCCCAACAACAGCCCACCCCACCTCTTGAGGCCCTAGCATTTATATATCCTCTAAAAAGTCCCCAGAATTCCAAACATCGCACAATTGAAGAAATTATCTGCAACTGGCTAAATCACACCCCCACCAAACCAGGAGGCAAATCATAGCGGTTGTGGATAATCTGAAGCAACACCATATTCCAAACCTGAGTTTAAAACAAAAACATTCTTACAAAAGTACAAAATTGTCCCTACAGAGCAGCTAGGCATGCTACTCATGTTTGTACTCTGAGGACCAGCAGACAAAGTGAGACTATATCGTATAATCACTGACAAAGGAATGCTCACATGTATGAGCTTGCTGGGGTTAGTGTAATGGTTTGTTCCATATTTACCATGCTATGATGAGAAAATGTATTCCCTGAAGCAGGCTGTGATATGGCATTCTGCTTCGAATTACTAAACACCAGAGGCTGGGCCAGAGAAGGAGCCTGAGATGGATCCAGATTAGATGAATCATTCTCCATTGAAGATGGTGTCTTCCCCAACAGAACAGCAAGGTCAATTCTAGTTTGAGAAAGAAAGGGATCTTTATGAATGAACATTCTAGCATACCCTGTAAACTTAGATCATGGTAAAATCAACATGAAGGTTATTTTCTGATGCTATAGTCTTTTAAAGTCCTAATATGGTACATTAATCAAAGTAACTGAGTGCCAAGTGCTGCCAAAATAGTTAAACATTTAACTTAATGATAGCACTAATTTAATGAAATATTAAATGAAAAATTCTTCAGGGTTTTTTTGGGGGGTAGGGAGGTGGGAAAATGCCTCTTTAAAACAGAGTCTATGTTAGCCAAGACTTGCCTTATATTTATGTTTCTCTTGCCTCAGTGTCCCAAGTACTCGAATCATAACCATGGGCCATAACATACTCAGAAAATTTTTTGAAGTGGGGTTTCACTATGTAGCTCTAACTAGCCTCGAACTCACAGAGATCCACCTGCCTTTCTCTCCCAAGTACTAAGATTAAAGTTGTGCACCATCACACTTGACACTCCACTCTAAATATCAAATTCTAATAAATAATTTAAAACTGTTTAGCTATGATTTTAATAGTAATACTTACTAATTTCTAAAATATAAGACCATATACTCAGCTGAGCATGCTGGTGCAAACACAGGGCTAACGCAAGAGGACTATTTAAAGTTTAGGACAACCGGGACCCTAAAGAGCAATATTCTGTCTCAAAACAACAAAATACCAATTATTTGATTAATAGCACCTTCAAATGGATTTAGAACAGAGAAGGGTTTAGAAGTTTTTCTCTAAACTTAAAAGTTTACCTGTGATATAAACAAAAGATGGGGTTAATGTGTAGCACAATAGTACAGTATAAACCTAGCATTCACAAGGATCTAAAATCACCCCCAACATCTTATCAAAAAGAGAAAAATAAATTCAAAATACTATGCTCTGTTACTCTCAATGACTTTCAGTGACACTTTATGCTAAAGCAGTGACCCAACTAAAACCAAGAAAATATTCAGCTTTTCCCAGGTCCACCCATATCCAAGGGAGAACAAGCCTTTAAATAAAATACCAATGACTGATGGTTTAGCAAATTCTGCTTACATTAGCTCAACATCTATTAACTACTCAAAATTAAGGATTGGAGAGATGACTCAGCAGTTAAAAACACTGACTACTCTTCCATAGATTCTGAGTTCAATTCCCAGCAACCACATGGAGGCTCACAACTGTCTGTAATGGAATCTGATGGCCTCGTCTGGTGTGTCTGAAGGCAGTGACAGTGTACTCATATACATAAAATAAATAATACTTAAAAAAAAAAGGAACCTATAAGTTTAAAAAAGGTCTAGTCAATTTTACAACACACTTGCCTCTGACCAGCAGTGATTGTCACATTCTCCGCAGGCAGAGGCACTGAAGACACATTAGAGGCAGTAAAGATCTTGGTCTCAGAAAGCTGAAAAGAAAGGAATCAGTTACTCCTGGTGTCAGAAATTTGCCACAGGTAAGGTAAATTCAGTACCAAAAAGGAAGTAAACTAAATGGAAAAAAAAAAATCCTACCATGAGGAATACTGAATGGGTTGATCTCAAGTCTGCTTAATGGTTTTATCCAAGCAAGGAATAGAACCAAGGAACACAATAAAACACAATAGTCATATCATATACAGACTGAACTCACCAGAAGGCTATCTCTGTGCTAGTCACATATATTGAGGAAATCCTTTTTATTTTCTCATAATAAATCCCAACTCCTACCTCTACCCAAAGGACATTTATCTTCCACCATTTTCTCTCCCTCAATGAAAGGAAAAGCATGACCAAGATGAAGAAAGAAAAAATGTTAATTCCTGGCTATTGAGCAGTTCAGGTCCAAGTACTGGCCAAATAATGCCTTTTCAGGAATTTCAGCTATATGCAAATTTTGCATTAATACTGACTACATTATACTTGTAAGGAATCTAATTAGGTAATCAATTACAAGGGATAACTCTTCTTCCTAAATAAAAAGTTATATTACGTTTGTTTTCTTCACTTCTTGACCAAAATCTTTTTGGTAATAAACAGAAAACCCATTGTATCCCAAATACACTCATTACTAATATAAACCAAATTTCAGAAGGTAAAACTTGTTCATATTCACAAAGCAGTTTAGCTCGGCTATAAAAGAAAACCATAGCCCTGTGATGCTGGTGCACTAAAATGTTTTGAAACCTAAGAATGACAACCAAAACAATCTGACAAAGCTGCCTTACTACCTATATATAAAGGAAAGCAAATTTAAAATATTAAAATAAGTTTATCCACAATCACTGAAAACCATAATTCACAGCAAAAGTTTCACTGTGATCAATTTGAATTCTTTTTACTTAGGTAATATGCAAGAAAATTCTTTATAAACCACCCATCTATAAATTTTCCAAGTAGAGCCAAGGTGGCAGATATCCAACTGGATAGTCATTTCAATACAGAGTTGGGCATTGGGTAGTTAAAAGTTTCACAGCCAAATGGATTTTAAACTTAAGGCTTAGGTACCATAACTATCCACTGCCAATTCATTATAGGACTTAATACCAAACATGCAATAGCTCCAAGTACAGTCGTATGGCATTAGCAGCTGTTACTCTGTACTACCTACTATCTGCTTAACTAAAAACGATTTTTCTGCAGAGATAGGATCTGAATGCAAGATTTTCACACATACTAGACAGCATTCTACTATTTAGCTTGTTCCCAGTCCTAATTCCATTGTTGGTACTATACCCAGCCAGTCTATCTTCCTGGGTCAATCTGACAATCAGGTATTGGACTTACACACCTGCACTTGCCCTTTCCATAGTGTTGTTCCACAGAGTCCTGTCCATGCCCAGTCTCCTTCATATAACATATGTGAAATGTTCTGGTTCAGAACACTATTTTGGATGTAAAAGTTTTAGGTCAGAATCTTAGCAGTGATTTTGAAAGGCAGAAATATATCCATTTTCTATCCCTAAACACAACTTAGGGATAGAATACATTAGGTAAGGACTAGCCCAAGAATACCTACATCTTCATTCCAATCTTCAGTTCCCCACTCTTCTGTTGTAGTCCTCCATGCACCTAGGATTGGAGGGGAAAAAAAGGTAAAATAAATTTAAGTGTCATAAAACTTGTTCAGACAACACTACTGCATTAACATTTTGACAAGTAATAGTATGATTATTAGAATTTAGCAAACAGAAAGAAGCTATTGACTTCAGAGATAGGGAAAGACTCTTTAGAAACACCAAAGTAAAAAGGTTTTAATAAGATTATGATTCATAGCCGACTGGGTTACAGAGCTGTAGGAGTGGACAAGGTACATAAAAGGACATATGTATAAACACATCCATTCATCTAAGACCCTTTCCTACCCTCTTACCCGCCAATATTTACCATGCCATGCAGTATCCTTAAAAACCTCAGCTTTGTCTTAGCAGTCATTTAATGAGATGGTAGCAACTAATTTAAAACAGAACATGCAAGCTACATCTATTTATTTTGTATAAAAACAAACAAAACTAAACTCAAGGTAACATGAAGAGAAACAACACCAGTGGTAGAAAACTACAAAAATTTGGCACATGTTTAGTGAAAGGAGAATAAGTAGGTGTGGAAGCTGAACAAAGAAAACAGACAAAAGAATATCTAAAACTTAAAATATCTGTTATTAGAAATGGACCAAAAACAAACAAATAAACAACAAAAAAAAATGAACAGGAGAAGTCAAGGTCATTAAAAGTCTTACTGGTTTAAACCAGGTAACTATATAGGGAACGCTGCATAGACTTGCTCTTTTGGGGGATACAAAGCAAAATTAAAATCAAATATGTATAACAGCTATTATCCTAATCCTGCTTATGGAGAATATAGAATCTGACCTGCCAAGGGTATTGCACAGATCACGAAAGAAATCATTTTCCCCTTCTTTTGAGCTAAAACAGATTGCAGATGAAAGTTCTATATACAGTCAGCCCACTTCTATATATTTACCTGGGCACCTTTGTTGTTCTCTCTCTCTGTGTTATCTATGTATGTTCATATGTGTACACACAAAGGTATGTTTGTGCTGGTAGGTGTTCACATGTAGGTGGAAACTAGAGGTTGATTTCAAATATTTTCTGTGTCACTTTGCTTTACTGAGGCAGGGTCTCTGGCTCAACCTGAAGCTGATCTTATTTGGGTAGTCTAACTGCCAGCTTACACGGAGGATCCCATCTCCTCCCAAGTTCTGGGTTATAGACAGGCCTCTACATCCTTGTGGCTTATAAGTGGTGAGAATCTAAACTCCAGTCCTTATGCTTGGACAGCAAGAGATTTGTCAATTCTCTCTAATACTCCTTTTATTCCTTGCAATTTTTTGTCTCACACATACACATCTCAGAAAGAAAATAAGAACATTTTTGAGAAATAGGATTCTTCTTTTCTACCAGAACACTAATGCAAGCATTTATCTCTACCAGAAACTAGAACTTCCCCCCTTTTTAAAAACACTAGAACTCATCATGTATGAGTAACTCTTGAATTTTTCACAAGAATTAACAAGTGGTTGCTAAGCACAGTGACACATTTTTTTCATCTTGAAACTGGGGAGATTGAGAATCTCCTCCAGGACAACTTGGTCCATACAGCAAATTCCAGGCCTGCCAAGGATACAAAGTGAGATTCTGTCTCAATAGAATGAAAATCTTAAAGGAAAAATAAGAAAGTTAACAAATGGTTGAGTATGCTTCCTTCCAATACTTCAAAGGTGACACAAGAACATCAAAAACTTGAGGGCATGGGGCAAGGAATGAAGGTTCAGTAGGTAAAGCCTTTCTTTGCAGGCATGAGAACCTGAGTTCAAATGCCAACATCAACATAGAAGTTGAGCATAGGTTGGGCATTTGATTCAGTGAGAGCACGCTTACTTAGAGTACACAAAACCCTGGATTTGATTCCCAACATTATAAAAACAACACAAAGCAGAGACCTGAGTCTAATGTGAGCACCAGGAAAGCAGAACAGGAGGATTACTGACGCTTGCTGGCCAGCTAACCTATTTGAATTGATGAGCTTCAGGTGCATTCAGAGAACAAGAAGGTAGCAACAGATAAATAAAAATATTGATCTCTAGGATTGAGGGGCATGCATATATACATGCAGACAGATATAAGTATGCCTGTCTGCATATACTTTTGAGGCCAACCTGGTGGTCTACATAGTAAGATTCTATATCTCATTAAAGAGAAAAAGGAAAAAAAAATTCTAACAGCTACAAAGCCACTGAAAACTTTCAAAACAGGGCTGAAGATATAGCTCAGTGGTTAAATAAATAAATCTTTAAAAAAAAATTTGCTAATAGAAACTATCTTCTACAAGGAAATTCAAGTCACAAATCCTATCCTCTTACTATTATAGTTCTTTCCTTTCCTTTCTGCGTACTGAAATCTGCCTCATCCTCAATAAATAGAGTCCAAATGAGTTAGCACTTAATATAAACCTAGAGTTAGAACTGATTAAATAGTTACCAAACCTAGGTTCTTTGTGCAAAAATTTTCTTTCTGTATGCTGGGGACTCGATATGGATACTTGTGCTTGATGCTTTCCTGTTCTGGAAAGGAAAGCTTCTAAAGAAGCCAGCAACAGTAAGATGAAATGTTCTATTATGGTTTACATTCCCACAACACAAAGCTCAGTCAATTTAAATGCCAAATAATTACTAAATGAATATATTTAGAGGAGGGAAAACTAGACACAGAAGATGAAAGAAAAAGGTAGAAGGAAAAAAAGCAGAAAGACAGAAAAATCCACATATCCACAGATATCTCAATTCATAAAAATCTGTAAAATTATCCGGGGCAATTAGGCACCTGGATGTATCATACCAGGAGCAGTCTCAAATTTTCGGGGATAATTTGACCCCTCAACCCCAATGAAATCAAGTCCTGAAACAAAAAAGAAAAGAAAAGAAAAAACAACCAGTGAAATTTTGCTTGTGAATGAGAACATCTGCCCCCAATACATAATTCCCATTGTACCTGTGGATATTTTAAGGGTAGATTTGAATTATTTCTTAAATTAAAAAAGGAATTTGAAGTTTTCTCTATGAAAACATAAAGGAGATCATGCATAAAGGTATGTCACATCATGAGATGACAACAGGAACATATGAAGCTATCACCAATCCTTTCACACAGGAACCTGACAGTGGCATCATCTATCATCTCATTCCAGTCACACATCATTGATTAGTGAGTCCAGATTTGTAAAATCTGTTCTTTTCTAATCATTACAACAGTCCTTGTTTTCCCAATCAGATTCTTAAAGACAGCTTGGGGGTGGGGTCGGGGTGCACGCACTGGATGGTGGAGGTGCATGCCTTTCCCAGCACTAGAAAGGAAGAGGCAGGCAGACCTGTAAGTCTGAAGCTAGACTGATCTACAGAGTGAGCTAGGGCTACATGAATAAACCCTGTCCCTTCTACCCCCCAGTCCACAACAACAACAACAAAAAAAGACAGCTAAGGATAAGGATTGGGAATGACACACCCACACACATACAACCCTGAGTTTTTTATTCTAAACTAAAAGTTTATCCCTTATTTTCCACTGTTATTTCTTCCAAAGATTAAAAAGCTAAATATATAGGAATGCACTATAGATGAAAAAAATCAGTTATATTTTTAAATATTAAAACTGTTACCATTGCCTCTACAAAACAAGAAAGAAATAAAGCCTACCCAATATATTAAAACATCTCTTCATAGCCAAATGATTAAGGGAATCTACTAAGATGTCCACATTTTTTCAATACCTCAACTTCTGCCTCCACCCATGGGAGAAACTAAAAATTTAAAAAAGAGGGAGCTTGAGAGATGCCTCAGTGGATCAGAAGACAAGGATTCAATTTCCAGCATCCACACAGCAGTCAATAACCATCCAAACTCCAGTTGTAAGTGATCTAACATCCTTTTCTGGCTTGCACAGGCAAAGCATGTATGTTGTATGCAGACATACTTGCAAGCAAATTACCTAACACATTTTACCCAACACATTTTACCGTGTGTGTGTGTGTGTGTGTGTGTGTGTGTATGGATAAATATAGTAAAATGTGAATGGTAACATGTCAGTGAGTCTAAAATTTTAGAGCCCTGTTAAACCCAGACCTCTTTGTAAAAATAAAAACCCACAAGCTCTCATATGCCAGTTCAAACAGCTAAAGTTAGATATCACGAAAAAGAAGGCACTCTAGGTACCAAGCAAAGATAGAGTTCTTGCTTAGCATGCATAATACCCTGATTCAATCCCCAGCACTGTGAAAAAAAAAAAAATTAAAACAAAAACCAAGACACTCTAGATTCTAGGGTTGCTCTCATTAAACCAGCACATTATCTTTTAACCTTAAACATACTTTGGTGTATCCCTTACACTATACCTAGATGCAGCCAACAAAAGTGGTTTTATTCAAATCCTATAAACACTCTACCAAGTGACAAACAACAAAAAAATTATTCAATGGAAAGCTAAGTCCAGTAAGTATCTTCTTGATAAGATACTGGGATATATTTACAAAAAAAAGGCATCCCACCTAAGTGGTGGTAGATCACACCTTTAATCTCAAGAGTCAGGCTTATGTTTCTAGTATGATACATCTCTCGAGGTCAGCCTGGTCTACAAAGTGAATTCCAGAATAGCCAGGGCTACACAAAGAAATCCTGTCTCAAAAAACTTAAAAAGAGAGGAACATTCCTGCCGAGCAGTGGTGGCGCACGCCTTTAATCCCAGCACTCAGGAGGCAGAGGCAGGAGGATTTCTAAGGCCAGCCTGGTCTACACAGATATCATCTTGAAAAATGAAAAAAAAAAATTCCTATTTTGGTATTAGAAAATAAATCAATAGTGTTTGCTGACTCTGAGTTCTGTTAATCTTGGCTAGTATCTTAATCAGTTTAATTTAATTATATCCAAAAGCTGAACTTTCCTTAATAGAGCACTAGAGCAGCCATGTGGGCTAATGGAAGGCCTAACATTTTAGAGTCAAATAGTTCTGAACTCAAATACAAGTAAATTCATAATCTCTCTTTCAATCTTCAGCTTTATCATCAAGATGGTGATGATAAACCCTATTTTAAACCAGGTGTGTGTGCACCTATATATAATTCCTGGACAAGTGGAGGCAGGAGAAACAGGTTTTCATTCAATGTCATCTTCACTTACATAGTGAGCTTAAGGCCAGTTTGGGACACATGTCTAGTCTCAACAACAACAAAATAAATAAAATTTCCTAAAAATAGGTCTGATTTCAGGTTAGGTGTAGAAGCCCTTGGGAAGCTTAGCCAAAAAATTTTGAGTTCCAAGCCAGCTTGCAGATATGTTAAAAACTAAACCAAACAAGTGGTACTATGGGAAAGGTTGTGACTTGCCTTGGTTACTTCACAGAAAGTGGTAAGGTAAACTGATACATAAAATATGCTCAAACCCATGGCAAACCAATACTATACACATTAAATCTTCATCCTTATATTATCTTTTCTATCTCTGTTCTTAAATACTACTCTTTCAGTTTTTAAATCTAAGTATAACGTTAAAATAACAGAAATGCTTTATGCAAAGTTATTTCCAGAAATGAGTACATCCCAATGGTATATTTGACTAGTAAGCACAGAACCTGCTTTTAGTCACTCACTTGTTCCGTCATCTGGTTCAAAGTGTCCAGTGTTGTTCCACGTACTGCCACTGCTATTGCCATAGTTATCATCAGTGCTGGCTGGCTCTGCATAATCAGCTGGGTTAAAGGTTCTAAAAAAAAAAAGAAAGAAAGAAAGAAAGCCTTACATTTTCTAACTTCATTAGCAGACTCGATTAACTCAAATAAAACAAACACAATCTTGTCCATTTCCTCTTAACAAGATCTCTCCTCATTCTATAACCTCACATGCATTTTTAAATCAGCCACTGCAAAACAGCATAGCATAGCTATACACAATGATTGAGATGGTAAATGCATAGTCTGAAAACGAGCACAAACCTACATTTTTATTCATCTACAAATCAGCCAAGTGTCACGGTGCACTCATATAATAAAAACAATGGAGCTCAGTTAAAAAAAGCAAATACATAAACTATTCAATCTCATTTTGGCTAAAGTTCTCTTTGTCCATTCTCAGAGTGAAAATTTAAAACATCAATGAAACTTACCCCATTCCTTGAGCAGAAAACCTTCCTCCTCGCCTACCAGAACTACCTGCAGAAAAACAGAAATATTTTAGAAGCTGATATTGAAAACCTAACCAGCCAAGACATCTTTGTAATAGCCAGAGTTTACTCCCTCCAGTCCCATGGAGCACACCAATTAATCTATGGGACAATCATTACTGTCAACAGCTGTTTATCTGCTGCTTAAACTGCCAAAGGGGAGGACGATAGATTGCTCAGGTAAAGTGCTTAACGTCTAAGCATAAAAACCTCAACCTGATAGATCCCTGGGCAAGCCCAACAGCCGACCAGTGAATTTCCAGGCCAATGAAAATTTGTCTCAGAAAAACAAAACAAAGCAAAAACAAAAAACCCAACAAGGGGTGAGCTAAGATTCTTGGACTGCTCCAGCCAGATGAATTCCATGTATCACTGTGGCTGGTAGAAGCTGTTCCCTTTACCTGGGTTTATGAAACTGCTACTGAAAATCTAAAACCAATGGGCCTGAATGTACAAGAGAGATGAGAATCATTACCAAGTTAGATGCTAATTACCCAATTAAACCTCAGTTGTGGAGTCTATCCATTACCAAAAAATGTATGCCTGATATTGCTAAGTGTAGAAAACAACTTCCCAAATAAATCTACAAACTTATCATAGAAAATTCACCTAAAATACAAAGTGGAATTGGCTAAGATCAAGGAATAGTAAGGAAAGAAAAGCAAAAGATGGACAACTAAAATAAAACCATTCCACCAAAGGTTACTAAAGCCAAAATTCCCAGAGCAAAGAAGTATGTGACAAAAGTATACCACTTTATAAGTTTTGAAATTAATATTAAACCAAAAGGGTTTGTTTTGCTCAAAAATTTTTCATGCAGTGTCTTATTAAGAGAAAACATAATTGACGTTATTAATGAAAAATAGCCAGATACTTGAATGTAGACAACTACGTTCAAGATCCTACAGAAGCAATTTTGAAACCCATCTGATCAGGCCACAAGAGAAAGGCCTCTTAGCCAAGCTGTCAAATTCTCTTGTCTTCAGTATTCTTACTGTTCAGTCCAATCATTTTGGATTATTTTCTTGGCCAAAATCTGACTAACAAGGGACACTGTCATGTTTATGCATGAATGTGAATTTACTCAAAACTTTTGAACATTTGATATTTTTTCTCTAAAAACATTTTGTTTTGGAAACATTGCAGACTTTGCCCTCAATGCTGGGTATTAAACCCACAGAAATTCACATGCCTCTATCTCCTTGGCACTATGATTAAAAAAGTGCTCACTACCACTTCCGAGTGTGTGTGGGTGTGCGCGCATACACATACACACACACACACACAGTTGTGAGACATTGTGTGGATACTGGGAACTGAACCCAGGTCTCCTCTGCAAGAACAGGAAGTACTATTTAATGGCTGAACCTTCTCTCCAACCTTAAGGTTTTTGTTTCTGTTTAACTTTTTACAGGAAGCATTTCTGGTGGTTATCTTCTAATAAAAAGCTGAGAGTCGGGGCTGGAGAGATGGCTTAGCAGTTAAGAGCACTGACTGCTCTTCCAAAGGTCCTGAGTTCAAATCCCAGCAACCACATGGTGGCTCACAACCATCCATAACAAGATCTGACTCCCTCTTCTGGTGTGTCTGAAGAAAGCTACAGTATACTTATATATAATAAACAAATTTTATAAACAAAAAAAAGCTGGGTGGCTTTTTATTTTAGACTTTTAACTTTTCTTTCCTTACTAGTAGTTTGTCTCCTTATTTCTTTGGTATGACATTTTTGAAATGTGTCCAGAATTTATAGTTTATAGTAATTTATTTAATCATTACCAACAAAGTTCACTTTGTTGAAATAACTGGTAAGTTTGCTTAAGCTATTACAAAACTTACTTAGTAAGTACAAGCACAGCACAGTGGCACACATCTTTGATCCCAGCACTCAGGAAGCAGTGGCAGGTAGGTATCTGTGAGGTCCAGGCCACCCTGGTCTACATAGCCAGAGCTGCTTAGTGAGACCTAGTCTTGAAAAAGTCTTAAAACCAGGCCTTGGGATATGACTCGATGGGGTAAAGATATTTGCTGCCAAATCTAATGATTCGAGTTCGAGTTCAATTCCTGGGACCCACAATGGAAAGAGAAGTTCTTTGCCATTCAGCTGTGTCACACATGTATGCCCACAAAAATCAGTAAAAATGTAATTAAAGGTTTTTATGTCTCCTAAGGTAGGGTGATGGACCTTGAGCTGATTAGTAATACAGTGACAGACATTTGCCTAGCATTCCTTAGCATCACTATTGGCACGACATGAAAAAACAAGTCTTAAAACCATGTGCATTATAAGCCAATTTTTAAAAAACTACCCAAAAGAAATAATTGCAAAATTTATGAATAAAGAGGTCTATCACAATGTTGCTTTTAACAAAAAAATATATAAACGAGGGGGCTGGAGGTGGCTTCATGGTTAAGCGTGCTTCCTGCACTTGTACGAACCCTGGATTTGGTACCAGAACCTACAAAGTAGTTCTTAAGTCTGTGATCCTTTTATGTTTTGTTTTTGTCTGTTTTCTTTTGTGTGGCCCTGTCTGATCTGGAACTTACTCTGTAGATCAAGCTGGCATCAAACTGAGAGATCCACCTGCCTCTGCCTCTCAAGTGCTGGGATTAAAGTCATGTGCTACCACATCCTCTCAAGTGCTGGGATTAAAGTCATGTGCTACCACATCCTCTCAAGTGCTGGGATTAAAGGCCTGTGCTACCACATCCTGCTATCTGTGGCTCTCAGTGCAGATCCAATGCCCTCTACTGGGCTCTGGGTTTATACTTCAATGGTAGAGTGCTTACCCACATGTGCAGCAATAAAAAACAAAAACTAACCAAAACAAACAAACAAAGACAAAAAAAAAAAAACCAGAAAATAAATATGCAAAAAACCCTTTACACATCTCTCAGAAACTTTGATCAGAATCAGGGAAATGAGTAAGAGAAAATGGTGAAGGGGAAAAAAAGGAACTAAGAAATCATGAACTCATTGTTTATCACCATGCAAATATAAACTTTCTTGAATAAAAAGTTTAAAAACTATGTGTCTATGTTAGGGTTTCTAAAAACTATGCAATAAAAATTTAAGTTTAAAAATGAAAAGCTAGAAAATACAAAGTGTTTAGGGAGCACTGCCACCAGATGTTGACCTCTGGACACACACACCCCCTCACATATACATAAACACATGCACAAGGCATTTACACACAGTGCTGTTCAAGCAAGTGTACTACATTAACAAAAAAAAAAAACAACAAAAAAAACCCCACAAGGGTTGTCATCTCCCTTCTTTCCCATTCTACCCAACACAAATATATACTCTATTGTTTATTTGCCTGTCAACCTTACTAAGGTAATTATTTCATGCCTATTTGCTACTTCCCTCCCTCAAAACTGTCACCTCTGCCCCGGCCACGGCCTCTTCTGCCTCTGTCTGTGCCTCTTCCAGAAGGCCCTCCACTCTTAGTGCCATCCAATCCATTTTCCTGGCCCCGAACTGAAATATAAAACACACACAGACAGAACATGATCAATTAGGATACATACACACATAAACATTGTATTGAACACAATGTCAGGGAGACAAAACTAAGAGAACATGACCTGGTAGGATGGAACATGAAGGTCACTCAGTGATGAGATATAACAGAGAGTCGAGTCAAGTAACTTTACAAACGACTATATGATTGCCATATAAGTGACTATTGTAGGAAAGGCTACAAGTAAAGGATGCCAAAATCTTAACAGATGATGGCAAGAAATGCAAAATAGGTGATATAACAGTTACAAGCGCCTGCCTAGCAGGATCCCAACACATCCCTGAAGTCTAGACATTACTGACCCACAGCTGGTTTTGATAAAGCCCCATGCATACACTCTCGTCCACGGCTGGCACCTCTCCCCCGTCTTGGTGGCCCACCACGTCGCCGACTATAGTCTCTGTCCCGGTCTCGATTTTCTTTTCCTTCTTCATTAGATTCAGTTTGTCCACCATCCTTCTGTCCCGAGACTCCTTTCTTCTTCCCAACCATCTCCCAGGAATGCTAAAGAAAAGTAGAGCACTCATGTCTGATCAATATGGACTAAAATTAGTTCACTAAGGATGAAAACTAGAACAATTACTTTTTCAGGATCCACAGTTAAGAAATTTTGAGGCAGGCAATGTGATCCATGCCTTTAACCCCAGCACTCAGGAGGCAGAGGCAGGTAGAGCTCTGTGAGTTCAAGGCCAGCATGGTCTAGAGTGAGTTCTAGCATAGCCAGGGCTACACAGAGAAACTCCAAGAAAGAAAAAAAAAAATCAAAGAAACAAAAATGGATTAGTTTACTTCTGTTTATATGCAGAGTACAGATAAACTCAACTTTACACTTAGTGATGCCAAAACTGAAGAATTTTTGTTTAATGAGGTGGGAAGTAGGGAACCATGGGACAGGATAATTCCCCTACCTTAGCTCCAAAAGTTGAGATAAAAGATGTTCACCACACTGCCTGGTTAACAGATGTAGGGATCACTTCCAAATTCTATTCAGTTCAGTAGCTCAGGTACATTAGTCTAAGAACCTAGGGACTGGTCTTTACCAAGCACATTCCCTAAACTAGAAAAAAAAAAATCTCTCTAGATTCATCAACACATAGTTTAAATTCTTTTTTGTTTGTTTTGAGACAAGGTCTCACTATGTCATGATAGCTGGCCTAGAACTTATTATGTAGTCCAGGTTGACCTCTAACTCAAGAGATCTGACTGCTTCTGCCTCCTCAGTGCTGGGATTAAAGGCATGAGGCACTACATTGGGCTACATTCTTATTCATTATCAAATTAAGTAAAACTTAAAATTGAAAGTTTCTAGATGTTACTAATAGATGCAAACTGGATAAGTACCATTTGTCCTAGCATATTTTATGAAACCCATAAATTTAGAAGGAAAACAGTTATTTCTCTCTTATAAAACAGGTTAAAATGATTATTCTTATGCACATCTTAATAAGATAAAGACTTTAGTTAAAAATAAAGTGAAATATAGGGCTGAGGGTTAAGGTACAAGGTTCTCAATAGTAGAACAAACACAAGTATGAAAGCCTGAGTTCAATCTAAGCACTATCACTTCAAAATTCAAATAAAATTTATAAAAGAAAGCATTATTATCACATTTAGATCATGTAAGTATTCAGCAGGGGCTGGATCAGTGGTCAGAGGGTTAAGAATATCAGTTACTCTTCTGAAGGATCTAGGTTCCAACAATCCAGTACCAACACTGCAGTTCACACCCATCTGTAATTCCAATTTCCATGGAATCTGATGCCCTCTATTAGCCTCCAAGGACACCAGGCATGCAAGTGAACCAGACATACCATATTTGCTGGCTAAATATGCATATACAATAAAGTTGTTTTTCTTTTTTTAAATAATGTAACAGCAATTTTACCAAGACAAGTATTAACCTAAAATGTAGCAATTCCTTCCTATACATTTTCCCAATGATTTATTTCACAGTTGGTATGTAGCAATAGTGGCTGGTATGTCATTTGATGCTCACTGAAGCTTCAGTTCATAAGTCATAATAATTCTACACCTAAATCTGTATCATGAACACTGAAAACTAGACTAACGAGTTCTGATAAATTTTAAGGATTTTTGTTTTTGCTTTTGAAATGAGAACTTACTATGTTATCCAGGTTACCCTGGAACCTACTACAAAGATATAGCTGGCCTCAAACTCAGAGATTCACCTGTCTCTGCCATTGAGTATTTGGATAAAGGTGTACACAACCACACCCTGCCAAGTTTTCAAATTTTATATTAGTCTGACTGAAATTCTGACAAGTTTACAGAATCTGTGTAATAGCCAGGCATATTGGCGACGTCGTTAATCCCAGGACTCAGGAAGCAGACACAGGTGGATCTACTGAGTGAGCTCCAGGACACCCCAGAGCTAAACAAAGAAACCCCATCTCAAGAGGAAGTCTGAGGTGTATATATAAACTGAAGGCAACAGTAAGATCTGTAAGGTAATAGAATTACTATTATGATCTTCCATAGATACTGCTATTTTTCTTGAGTGATTTTATCCACTAAAAAATATTCAATACCACGAGTACTAACTCCTCATTGGTTTTATTTATTGTAATTGATTTAAACATTGTATAAGTGTATGTGCTAGCTTATTTTCCTTTTTTGATAGAGAAGATCAGATTTGTATAACTAGACGGAAGCCACAAGAGGTGAGATAAGAGAAATAAGATATAACTTCTGCAAAGAAAAATATAAAACCTTTTAAAAAGCATGACAACAGGTGAGATAGTTTGGCAGGTAAAGGCACTTGCTTTGAAAACCAACTGACTGCCAACCTTTGATTTCCACATGCACATGTCTACCCCTATATATATCACACAAACAATAAAAACTAGACCAGTAAGGGGCTTTTTTTGTGGCTGTTTTTTTTTTCATTTTTTGAGTTTCCTTATGTAACACTCCTGGCTGTCTAGCTGACCTGGTACTCTCTTTATCGATCAGGTTGGCCTCAAACAAACTCTGCCTCCTGAGTACTGGGATCAAAGGCATGCACCACCAATACGTTTTTAAAAAATACAAAATAATAACATTAAGAAAGAGTATCCCATAAACAAAAACAAAAAATAAGTTTAAGTCAGATCTGGTGGAATACACTTGTAATTCCAGCAATGAGGGGCTGAAGCTGAAGGGTATCAAGTTTGAGGTTTATATTTTAGTTCTGTACACACATAGAGCTGGAGAGATACCAAGTGGTTAAAGTGTCTGCCTAAGTCTGATCTCCAGCATGCACATATAAACATGTAACTTCTTTGAGACTTTCTTTCTGTAGTAGGCAAGAGTTGACAGAGATTTATTAACTGGTCAAAGTGCTGAGAATAATAACTGTCCTATGTCAGGCATCTTCTACAGCACCCCTTTCCAAGGCTCAAGAAACGTAACAGAACATAGTTAAAAGAAGTTAAAAGCCATAGGATAGGAAGGAGAGTCATGAAAAGCTGTCTTTTGGACATGATATGGGAAGACACATTAACTTATATCAACAATGGTGACCTGGCACAAGACTGGGTCCATCAACATTCCATCATGGATGGGAGAAGGGCACGTAAGGCCCCACCCCTGCTTGAAGAGACAGACAGACAGTTAATGGTTGCTGGAGGAGGGGGAAATCATATTACTCAGCAGTGTAAGCACTGATAAATTACCCTTGCTCAAGTAAGCAACTTCTAATCCATATTCATGCATGGTAAGCCTAATTAAAGGTACACATAAAGGCAGTAAAGTAGAAGGGAGACATATTGGAAAGGAGTTTGGCAGGAGGCAGAAGGGGATAAAAAAGGCTAATGAGAGAAATATGATCAAAGTTATATACATAAGAAATTGTGAGATAATATAGTTAAGTTGGTATTTTAACGGATGAACTCTATCCCAACCAAAAAAATCCTCAGTGTAAGATCAATAGTGAAAATGTTTCAAAATGATCTATTCACATAAAATTAAAGTTCTCTAATAAGTGCTATAGCAATATCACAAAGGTAATAAGGCAATGTTCTACTGTTAAAGACACACAAGAAACAAACTCATTTGGTAGAAAGGAGAAATAAAAGTAGCTTGTCTAAATTCTAAGGCACATGATCTTCTAAATTATTCTTCATCAGATCCAAGAATGTAAACAAGTTATAAAGCTCGTCTTCTTAATAGTACAACAAAACCAAGTTCAGGAATGAAACACCATGTTAATATAAAGATAATAACCATATAGGAATGTCCTCAATTTAGAAACCAGCAATTTGTGACTTCCTGTCAGCACAAATATGAAAAGAGAAATCTTCCCTGATTAGTAATCAAGACTGTAAAGTAGCACCTCTAGTTCAAAGCAACATAAGCCTTCTAAGTCTTGAAATCAATTATCTGGAATGAACAACTTATTCCAGACCAATTAGAAGAGACTTCACTTTCTTTCTCCCTATGACTCTTATGAAGAAGATGTGTATACATAAGGTACAATATTTGTAACCTGCCAAGATCTCTATGGATGTTTCTTATTCTATTTAGAGAAAAGGCAGGTTGTTTTAAGACCATCTGCCCACTAGCTGATTTTAGAATTATTACTAGTCTCCCAACCCAGACCCTGCATTCTCAAACACTTTATTAGTACTCTACCGTGTCTGGATTTCCTTCCAGGAGAACATTGATGGCTCTGTTGACATCTCCATTGCAGTCATGCAAAGCAATCACACATTCATCCTGGTTTTTGCCTGTGATATCAATCAACTGAAAGAAAAAAAGTGGTAACCATAAGCAATTTTATACTGTTACAAGAAAAATGGATGAAGGGATGAGATATCAATTACATGTCAAAGAAGCAACCTTAAAAAGGAAGACATGTAAAACATTTTGTACTTCCAAAAGAAAAATTTAAGGCCAGAGACATGGTTCAGCAAGTAAAGGCACTTACCACAAAGTCAGATAACATAAGTTCAATCCCTACAACCTACATGGAAAGAAAAAACCCAGCTCCCACAAATTATCATGCTGCCTCCACATCAAGTACCATAGCTTGTGTGTACACAAACACACCCAATAGTAAATGTTAACAAAAGGAAACAACAACTATGGCTTAGAGATGGAGGAAAAAATATTCAGAATACGCCAGGTAGTGGTGGCGCATGCCTTTAATCCCAGCACTTGGGAGTTAGAGGCAGGCAGATTTCTGAGTTCAAGGCCAGCCAGGGCTATATAGAGAAACTTTGTCTTAAAAAAACAAACAAACAAAAAATATCCAGAATAGTTAAGCATCAAATGGAGAATCAGGTTGAGACACAGGAGCCTCTATTCTACATATTATTTCCCATGCTTCCTAGATACAAGGGGCTGAGAATACAGCTCAGTAATAAGGTATGAATTTATCATGCCAAGATGCTGGGTGTGTCAGAAGAAAAACACCACACACACACACACACACACACACACACACAAACAAAGTAAGAATTAAGATAAAACAAGGTAGCTATCCAAAGGAACACAGTATAATTGCAATGAAGTAAATTATTTAATGATCTTAAAAAAAAAATCAACAAATTATTTTTCCTGTTGTGTATGATTATATATATATATCAGGAACGTATGTACCACAGCTCATATATAGAGGTTACAAGACAGCCTTGGGATCAGTTCTGTATTTACACCTCGAGACAAGTCTCTCTCTTGTTCACCACTGTATAAAACAGATAGGGATTCTCCTGTCTCCACCACCCATCTCACAGTAAGAGCACTGGGATTACAAATGCATGCTCCAAAGCATGGTTTGCCAAGCTTTATGGGATTCAAACTTAGGTCATCAAGGACTTTCCCCTCTTAGCCATTTCCTTACCCAGGATAATTATATTCAATGTAAGCATCAATAACATTTAATCCTGATTTCATTCTGATATTTTCAGAGAAAACTAGCAGGACACTCACTTGTTTCACCTTCTCCTCAAAGTCGGCATCATTATGGTCCGAAATCATCTGTGCAAGTCGAATTTGCTCTGCAGTGGCCTAGGGATTGAGACAGAATCAAGAAACCTTAATCAAGGGTAGGAAATAAACTAAGATCTAAGTAGATATTTACCCTTTACCAACCCAGTTGTGTCTGTCTGTGTGTGTGTGTGTGTGTGTGTGTGTGTGTGTGTGAGAGAGAGAGAGAGAGAGAGAGAGAGAGAGAGAGAGAGATAAAAAGAAAAAGATAGAAAAAGAAAATAGGACAAAAGCAATAGGCTGCAGATGAAACTCTATAGTAAAGCACTTGCCTAGCATGTGTGTGGCTCTAGGTTCAATCCTCAGCAATCTAACTCACCTACAAAATCTAAAGCAGCTTGGTCTTGTGATCCAAGACTGCACCCCAGTTACTTGAGAGGTGAAGGCAAGAAGATGGAAAGCTCAAGGTTGACCAGAACTACAAAATGAGCTCAAGGCCAGTTGGGGTAACTTTATGAAACCCTGTCTCAAATAAAAAACATAAAAACAAGACTGGGGAGATGTTTACCCAGACTACTCAAAGCTATAGGGTCACTTCTCAGTACTACAAAATTTAAAAACTAAACAAAGGCAGTGGTAGTGCACGCCTCTAATCCCAGCACTTGGGAGGCAGAGGCAGGCAGATTTCTGAGTTTGAGGCCAGCCTGGTCTGCAGAGTGAGTTCCAGGATAGCCAGGGCTACACAGAGAAACCCTGTCTTGAAAAAAAACAAAAACAAAACAAAACAAATAAAAGACACTTAAACAGTGGAGGGACGAAGGAGGATTTGTGGAGGGGTAACCAGGAAGGGGGTTATTATTTGAAATGTAAACAAATAAAATGAATTTTTATATATATGACACTTAAACAGAATGGCAAATACAGGGTGAAGCTGTAAACTAATTTAAGACCTAACTCTAGAGAGCAATGAACCTTTTCACCAATATTCATAGCTCAAGGAACTTTCATCTTGGAAATATCTGTCCATCAATTCACATTAATGTATTTGTAAAGATATGTGTAAACAAGGTTCCTATTTCTTCAATTGAATACTAACCACTTACTTGAAATATTATTAGATTTAACCCTAAGATATACTCAATGTAACTTATGAGTACAAAGTATATGTAAGACCAGGAATTTTACTACCATAATTGAGTGACCTTTTTGTTTTTCAGTGTATCACTACTTAGCTCTGACTATCCTATGACTCATGTAGAGCATGCTGAGTGCTTGGATTACAAGCATGCATCACTACACATCCAGCTACCCATAGTAGAGATTTAAGTGCTAAAATTCTACTACAAATTTACTTGGAAAGGCTAGTAAATAAAAATATTTAAGGGAGTCAGGCAGTGGTGATGCATGACTTTAATCCCAGCACTTGGAAGGCAGGGGCAGGCACAAGATGATCTCAGAGTTCAAGGCCAGCCTAGTCTGCAGAGTGAGTTCCAGGACAACTGAGAAACCCTATCTTGAATACAAAAGGGGAGCAGACCTGGTGATACAGACCTCTAATCCATGTACTCAGAAGGCTGAGGCAAAAATATCACAAGTCAAGACCAGTCTCAACCCCTTAGTGAAACCTGCCTCAAAAAAATGGAGCCAAGTGTCACACAACTTTAATGCCAGCATTAAGGAGGCAGAGGCAGGGAGATCTCTGAGTTCAAGGCCAGCCAGGGCAACACAGAGAAACCTTGTCTCCAAACAAACAAACAGACTATGAAGACAGTCCATGGTTAAATTACACAAAACCTGACACACAGAAGATTTTTAAGTTTGAGGTTAGCCTGAACTACATAGTGAGTACCTGGGCAGCCAATGCTACCTACCAAGACTCTAGAGGAAAAAGAGGAAAGAGAAAAAAAGGGAAAGGGGAAAAAGTTAAGTCAAGGAGCATACCTGGAAACCTTTAGTCTAGTCTTATACAATCAATATACTGGACCACTGTGCTTAATTCAAGTCATTAACTCATACACATAACACTTGTTATGGATTTTGTGATTTACAACACATCTAAACCAAAAATAATAGCCAAGGTTAATTTATTTCTCTAAAACTTAGCAATGAGCCAGGCAGTGGTGGTGCATGCCTTTAATCCCAGCACTTGGGAGGCAGAGGCAGGTGGATTTCTGAGTTAGAGGCCAGCCTGGACTACAGAGTGAGTTCCGGGACAATCAGGGCTATACAGAGAATCCCTGTCTCAAAAACAACAACAACAACAAAAAAAAAAAAAACCAAAAAATCCCACTTAGCAATGCTCACCACCCCTTTGAGCATCGAACAACCTTTTCATTGAGGTCACATATCAGATGTCCTACACATTAGTAACAATTCATAGTTACAGTGTCAAAATTAGTTATGAAGAAGCAAAAAAATTGTATTTGTTTATAAATAAATTAATATAGGAGTCACCAAAACTTAAACTGTATTAAAGGGTCACAGCATTAGGGAGGTTGAGAATGATTGCTCTATGGTCTCATTTGTTAATTTACAAGAATAGTGAAGACGCTAGTTTCTTGTGGGAAAGGAAAAAGGTAAGGCCTCAAGACCTTAGGAGAAAATAAGAGAAGTCAAAATCTTTCAGGAAAAGGTTATCATGACAAATATTGGCTAAAGGGAATAAGTAATGTACTGTTCAACCAGCTCTGATACTGGAAGGAAAACAATCATACATAGCACAGTGTTCAAAATGAAGCCCTAAGTCTCACAATATTAAAAAATAAAAAAGTAAACATGTTATATATCACAGAGTATCACTGATAGTTATCAGACCAAGGAATAGCTAACAATAAGGAACCTAAATCAACGCCCCAAAGCACAGACTGATGCTACACTGCATGGAAACCACTATCAGGTGGTATCACTCATCCATTCACATCCTTGGGTTCATTACCTGTGGCCGCTGCTTGTGCTGTGTCTGGTTTTGGTTTTGAGGTTGTTCCCAGTTTCCCCGGGCTCGGTTAGTGCCCACCGACGTCATCATTTACAGTATATACAAATAACAGTATTTACAAGGAAGAATACTGAAGAGGAAAAAACAGATGGTTAAATGTAGGTAAAAGGTTTAAATTCTATTTTATTAGTACTTTACTATTTTCCTTTTTTTTTTTTTCCGAGACAGGGTTTCTCTGTGCAGCCCTGGCTGTCCTGGAAGTCACTGTGTAGACCAGGCTGGCCTCGAACTCAGAAATCCTCCTGCCTCTGCCTCCCAAGTGCTGGGATTAAAGGCGTGCGGCACCACCGCCCGGCACTTTACTATTTTCAAAGTACTTTGCTATTCTCAAAGAAGCAAACCAAAGAAATTCATCTTTTTTTTTTTAACCATTCTTTTTTCTACTGGTGCTGGGGATCAAACTCAGGTCTTTACATATGCTAGGCAAGCTCTCTACAGCTTAGTTACATTTTTCAACTCAAGATCCACCTTTTAATATATATTTTGGGTTTTAGTGTGACCTGGCCTCAAACACACTGTAGCAAAACTGACCTTGAAAACCTAATCATCTTTCCTGTACTTCCTAAGTATTATGACCACAGGTATATGCCACTGAAAGAAACATTTTTGTTATAGTATGATAAATGTCTATTATTACATTTTTGTCCATATGCCTCAGTGATAAAACATATGGTCTGTATGCATAAGGTCCTAGGCTAGGCTAGGTAATCAAACCCTACACCCAAAAATGTATAAAAGAATATGTGATGTTTGTTTGCAGACAGTATGTAGCCTTGGCTGGTCTCAAACTCACAGCAATCCTCCTGCTTCTTCCTCCCAAGTGCTGTCCCATGTGACTTTTTAAAAAGACATTAGAAACATAACTTGATTACTGCTATCTTGCAAATAAGCAAAACTCATTATCAATATTAAAAAACTTTCTAAGCTGGGCAGTGGTGGCACATGCCTTTACTCCCAGCACTTGGGAGGCAGAGGCAGGCGGATTTCTGAGTTTGAGGCTAGCATGGTCTATAGAGTGAGTTCCAGGACAGCCAGGGCTACACAGAGAAATCCTGTCTCGAAAAACCAAAAAAAAAAAAAAAAACTTTCTAAACATGTGAAAGTATCTAAAGTGTCTTTGACAAAAAGAAAGACAATTAACAAACCCTAGAAAATAAATGCCTTCCAGGAGTTGGGCACAGCACATACCTGTAATCCCAGCACTTGGAAAGCTGACCAGAGAGGATCATAAATTTGAGGCCAGCCTGGGCAACACAGTATGATCCTGTCACAAAAGATAGACAGACATCAAAGAAGGAAGGGAGGGAGGAGAGAGGGAGGGAAGGGAGTGAAGGGAGGGAAGACCTTCTAGATTAGTCTGTAAGTCAAAGAAATTACAATTTTATAATAGTGTATGAACTGTGGGCATAGCTTAGTAAAGGACCCAGGTTCATAACCATAACGGGACTAGAAGGAAAAAAAATTACCCAGTACACATTAAAAAGTCATACCCTTACACTGTTTGACAGGCTGTATGTGACTTCAACTTCTTAGGAAAAGACAAATTTATAACTAGCCTTTTATTTCCAGTTTTAGCTCTTCATGACAAGGGCATGTGTTAGTCCTAGTGACTACCCAGAGTCTATTTCCTAGACAGTTAATTCCAACACACTGCCTTTGCAGCTGTTTCAGTTGGTCTCCTATATATTTTCAAGTAAACAGAATGGCAATTACTCTTCACCACTCACCTTAAAACAAAGAGAATCCCAAATCTGCCCCCAATCAAACACACCTATCACCAAGTTTTATTTGAAAGGGTTTCTAGGAAATGACTTTTGATACTGATTGCAGGATAGCTTCACTTTTTGAAGAGACATAGAACGTAAGAGTCTTCCCCAAACTACAACATAGATTCTGTCCTGTCTATCAAATAAGTGTTCTACTAAATTCAAGTTCTCTTTCTTCACATTGTTTTGTAATGTAATCTCAGCTGCTGCTTTAAGTAAACAAAAGAAACATTCATCATCATGATAGAGTGCTCAAAATCAAGTTACTTTTCATTGTTTTATCCCTTTCCAATGAAGACAAATTTATACTTTCCTGCTCTACATTTTTTTTCACTAACGAAACATTATACAGGGTAATTCTAGACTGCCCAGCAGACACTGGATTTTGAGGTCAGGAGAGTTCTAAAGAAATATGCAAGGATTAAGTAGAGACGTGAACTTCACCTGTTTCTTGGATAACACAGAGAAAGCTGGCTTTCCTGTGGATAAATCCTTCACCAAGTAGTGTCAATAGGTTGCACAAGTCTTAGTTTCTGATGTGGTTATTAAGAACAAAGACTTCTACCTCATTCCTCACTGCCAAATTAAGTTTTAACAGGCACAGCACTAATTTTTAACCAGTACCTCTTCCCCTACATACATGTACAAAGACCTGTAAATAGTATAGTATTAGGTCACTTTCCCAAGCTAACATTATAGCTGTTTCAATAGTTAATTTACAAAAAAACAAGTGTTGTTTAACTAAGTACTGGTGGATCCAAAGCAGCAGTATTGGGGGTGAGGGAGGGTAGAGGAAAATGTTTTAAAATTGGCTGTAAGATAATCAATCCCAGTCTACTCCTGGTCCTGTGGTTTAAAAATGCTGTATGGTTTCTACTCCATGTATATGAATTTTTGAGAATTATAAATATAAATTGATAAATATAAGCTGTAAGATTAGTTGTATAGATCACTGCACAATTTACAGGTTATATGTAAATATATTACAGTCATATTGAAAGATATGTTTAATTAGCCAGCAAAAAAAAAATTCTTTTGATTAGTCTTGCTTTTAACTTCCATTTCCCTCTTTGGAAAAACTCTGAAATGTGTAACTAAGAAAAATTTAATCCCTCATTAGTAACAATGAGCAACAGGTCAAAAATAAATAATCTGGGCAAACCACGTAAGGGCACAGAATCAGCAAAGACGAATGAATACCCAGAGTTATACAGTGAAAGTGAATGGCCTTGTTTTTTGAACTCGTAGAAAACCTAAGTACTTAAGGGAAGTAGGATGAGAAAGAAGTATTGGAAACCAAGGGAACACTACAGAAACAAGTACAGGTTTCAACAAAGAAGTGCCCTTGACTACATTTTGAAAGCCAGCTACTTAAAAAAATAGCCAGAGAAATTTTACTGAAAAAAATAAACAATATGTATTTATTGAGAATCTACTACTTGTCCAATACCTCAGGAAATACAAAAGCATTGTGACTTAGTTGCTGCTCTCAGGGAGCTTACAATCTAATTTGAGAAACAATTCAGACATTCTGAAGTTGGACTGGGATGGGTAAAGTTTCTAACAGAGAAACTAATTTCCCTAGACCTGTGTCCCATTCCCCAACCACCTTCAACCTAATAGCAGTCTTCCCAGTTAGGAACACTTGGGACAACAGTACATTTAGCCCTTCCTCACTATTTTACACGACAGCAGTATCTCCCATTCACAACAGAAACAATCATTGGGACAATCTATAACTAAGACAGTGGTGTAGGACCCACAACACAGTTTTATCAACAGATACACATCCAATTCTTTTAATCTCTAATAATGCTGGCTGTCAAACTGACCCATATTCCCTCCCAGCAAGTCACATCAGATATCCATCCCCAACGCAGAATATGGGAGGTGGAGACAAAAAAAATGATCTCTCCATTTAGTAGTCACAGTGAGTCAAAGGCAAAAAAAAAATAAAAAAAAATAACAAAATCGCCTTTAACTGTGTTTTTCTTTCCACAACAACCTACATCAGAGGTTGCTAAATTTTAAGAATCGTGGAAAACAGTCTCTTGTTTGTGACATCACTTTGCAAAACAATTTAGGGGCTGTCCACCAGGTGAAGGGTCTCAAGAAATTTGGAATTCCATTCCCATTATGAAAAAATGAACAAATGCCCAGTCTAGTGACGTCCCTTAGGCGTAACACAATCCACAGGGGCCTCCATGTCCAGCTTCCCAAATAATTGCTTGGGTACCCAAAACTACAGTATAGACAACAGGAAGTCAAAGACTGCAGCAAAAATATATCCCACGACCAGGGTCGGTAAGAAATAAGGCAGGATAATAAGAGGGGCTGACAAAGAGGCTGGAAACGAACAGAGAGGACAGAAGCCCACGCGCGGAGGATGGGAAACTCACCCCCCTCCGCGCCACATCTAGAGCCCATGGGGCCATTCGCCTCTCTACCTCCCACCCGGAACAAATTAATCCTCCGCACTCCAAACTGAGGGCCACATGGGGGAGTTTGGGGCAGCTCCACCCCATCGCCACCCCCCTCCGCCCCCAAACCAGGCCGGATCCGGATCAGAGGCCCATAGAGGACTGGGAAGGGAGGAGGCCTTCTCCATAGACACTGACCCTAGTAGACAACCCTACCTCAGGCTGGGCCCAGGCCTCGCTCGCCCGCGCTCTTTCTCGCTCTCCCCCTTCAGGCTCTAGCCGCATGCCCCCCCCCTTCGGCTGCCCCAAGCCCCGCCCCGGCCACGCTCCCAAATCGAGGCCCCGGCTCTGGCGCGGCCCAGTAGGCCGCGAACCCAACCATAAACAAAACCCCCGGCGGCCAACTCGGAGGGGGGGGTTGGACGCCCGGGTTCACAAGACTAGAAGGGAGGGTGTACAGTGGGGAAACACACAGCGTGGGGGGGCCTACCGCGGGAAGGGAATACAGAAGGGACAGAGGAAAAGGAGGGAGGATAAAAAGGGGATCGCGGATTTAAAGGGGCCGCGGACAATACCCGGCCCCGCCGCGTTGCCGCTGCCGCCGCCGCCGCCGCCAACGCCGCTGCGCTCCCAACTTTACCTCAGTCTCCTCCACACTGACACCCCGGGCCGCGCCGCCCCTGTCACGTGATATAAGATTCCCTCCTCCCCACCCCCTCCCTCCTTTTCCCTCTCGCGCTCGCTCTCGCGCCTTCCCCCTCCCACTTGCCTTCCTGCGTCCCTCAGCACGTGACGCGAAAGGGCCGCGCACGTCAGCGTGCGCGCGCCTCCCCGCCACGAAACACAGCTCTTGAGTTCCGCGCGCCCGCCCCGCCCCCGCCCCGCCCCGTACGGCTCCGCCTCCATCACGTGACACCAGTACGGCCTCCGCTTCCTCTTACTGGCGCAGTTCCGCGTCTCCGCACTCCCAGGTTCCTTTGCAGACATGAGTCACGTGGCGGGGGGTGGGACGGGAAGGTCCTATGCTAAAACTACCGCCCTCATCCACCATGTTTTCTGACGGACACTAGCCTGGTTTTTCACCGAAAGCCATATGGAAATGGCCGGAGAGCTCCAGGAAATCTAGGAGCCCTGGCTTCGGCTGAGCCTGGGCTAACGCGCGAGCGCGGCGAGACTATCATAGCAGGTGTTCCTGGAGAGAGAGGCGATGGCGTCTAGTAGTAACTGGCTTTCTGGAGTGAATGTCGTGCTTGTGATGGCGTACGGGAGCCTGGTGAGGAGATCCCCATTCTATTCCTCTGTAGCATTTGTATGAGTCTGGACCCTCCTCCTAAGCCGTTCTCTGTCTTCGTTCTTCAGCCACTTAACTCGCTTTGTTTCTGGACCTTCGAATTGTATCCGTAGACTGCCTGAGATCTTTAAGTCAAAGCCGCTTGCCCCGAGAAAGAACCCTCCCTCTTAAATTGTAGGGCCCAGTTTAACAGCCTCCCTGCTACTGGCCCCAGTTCCACCTCCGACCTTAGCCACCTGGCTTCGCCCCAAAGCATCCAGCTCTGAAAGCCTAAACCCAGGGATTTTGAAAGTGAACGTTTTTAAAAATTATTGTTATTACTAAAATGGTTCTAATCTTTTTGGGCAGGTATTCGTACTGCTGTTTATTTTTGTGAAGAGACAAATCATGCGCTTTGCAATGAAATCTAGAAGGGGACCTCATGTCCCTGTGGGACACAATGCCCCCAAGGTAGGTCATTAGAGTGCAAGGTACACCTACCTGGTTCTTTGACACAAGGAGATTTTTCTCTGACTTTAAATGATGACTTTTGTTCATATACTTACTTTCATTTGCCCCTTCGAAAACTAAGCATAACTGTCTGCAGACCTGGCTCATTTGCTCACTGCTGCTCCACAACTTGTACCTTAAGATTTAAACCAATTCAAGTGTAAAATTTCTTATCCTCAACTTAAATTACCAAATGTTTCATGTTGCTTTAGTTTAAGCATGTTAGGAATAGTTACAGCTCGTTACAGAGTTGTGAGAAGGGTCGCCTTTGCAGAATTTTAAAAATGCCCATTGTACTTGCTTAGAATGCAGAAGACTCTGGGTTTAATTCCCTGACACTACAAAATGTAAGGGGCGGGGCAGTAATCAACTAGTTCCACCTTTCAAGTCAAGCCTAAAGTCAAAGAAAGAAATTACCTAGCAACTTTTTAATTTTGTTATTGTTCTCTGTTTTGTATTTTTGAGACATACTGAACTCACTATTGTAACCTAAGATGGCAACCTCAAAGCAAAACTATTTTTTTTTTTTTGTTTTTTCGAGACAGGGTTTCTCTGTATAGCCCTGGCTGGCCTGGAACTCGCTCTGTAGACCAGGCTGGCCTCGAACTCAGAAATCCGCCTGCCTCTGCCTCCCAAGTGCTAGGATTAAAGGCGTGCGCCACCACCGCCCGGCCAAAGCAAAACTATTGTAACCCACCATACAACCTCAAAGCAGCCCACCTGCCCAAACGGGACAAGTGCTGAGATTACCAAAATATTGTGCCACATCAGACTGCACCTAAAATTAAATAATTGTGCTGGGTGTGGTAGAGCATACCTTTAAACCCAGCACTCAGGCAGAGACAGGTGGATCTCTGAGGCCAATCATGTCTACAAAACTTGTTCAGGACAGCCAGGGCTATGTAGAGAAACCTTGACGTGAAAAACCAAAATTTCTTGACTTTAAGAAAAATGTCTTCTAATGAAACGGTGTCTATTGATAAGCCTGTTGTGATATATAACTACCATCTGACATTAAAACTCAGGTTTCAAGGTTGGGCATTTGGGGCATATGCCTTTAATCCCAGCACTCAGGAGGCAAAGGCAGGAGGATCTGTGATTTTGAGGCCAGTCTAATCTCCAGAGTGATCTCTAGGACAGTCAGGACTCCACAAAGAAAACCTGTCTACAAAAAAACAAAATCCCTTAGGTTTCAAATAGCCATCTCAAACCTAATATATATGTTAGAAATCTTTTGTGTGTACGTGTACACTTATGTGTAGATAGGTATGCATGCATGTGTGTTTGTATGGAAGCCATACTGTGGCATATTACATTTTCATCAGCTGCTCTCCACCTTGATTTTTAGAGGCAAGGTCTCCACTAAGGTTGGAATTTGCCAGTTACGCTATACTGCCTGGCCTTCTGCCCCATCTGTCTCCTTTGAAGTCTTCTTGTTGGTGGTTGGTATTTTTCCAACTGGACCTCCTGTATCTTTGGCTAGAGCTGGATATGTAGGTAAACATGACATTGACCCTTCTGCTTTCAGTTCTGAAATGCGAAGGTTATAAGCATGCACCACCACTCCTGATTTATGTGGTGCTGAAGAACCCAGGAATGTGGTACATGCTAGACAATTGCTCTACCAGCTGGGATGTCATCCCTGCTCTAAATCAGAATCCCTACCATCTCCATCATGCTTTTACTTTTAATAAGACACCAAGTGATTTTACTAACTTCCTTTTCTTTGACTCTCCCCATTACCAGCATCAGGCTCTAGACTGAATTTCATAACTTTGCAGGTACTGTCACTGACTAAAAATGGTCTTCACTTGGCTCTCTTATTCATCCCTTTTTGAGACTAAAGTCTCTTATAGGCCAGGCTGGCCTCTAGACACAAAGTTGGCCATGAGTTCCTGATCTCCTACCTCTATTTCTTGGCTGCTGGAATTACAGGCATGTATTGAAATACCCAGCTCCTTAGTTTAGATGGTAGTTAAAAAGTTTTTTTCCTAAGGAGAGGAATGTGTATTACATAGTTTTGCTTGGTTTGTTTTGGTTTTTGTTTGTTTGTTTGTTTTTCTTTGGAGACAGGGTTTCTCAATGTAGCCTGCCTGGCCTGGAACTCACTTTGTAGACCAGGCTGTCCTCAGAAATTCACCTGCCTCTGCTTCCCGAGTACTGGGATTAAAGGCAGGTACCTCCACACCCTACAAATATTACCTTGAGTTTGTAATGGCGGCATTGTTGACATTTGTCGAATGTGTTGGTTAAAGTGTGTTGGTTAAAATGTGTTTTTTTCTAAGCTGAGCAGGGGTAGCACATACCTTTAATCGCAGCACTTGGGAGGCAGAGGCAGGCGAATTTCTGAGTTCAAGGCCAGTCTGGTCTACAGAGTGAGTTCCAGGGCTATACGGAGAAAACCTGTCTCCACAAAAACAAAAAAAATGTGCTTTCTTTTTCAATAGACTATAAATTTCAGGATTTCTGACACTTTGGTTGGAGGTGTTCTCAATAATAGCTCACACAGTGATACACCTAGGCCAACACTTCCTAATAGTGCCATTACCTGGCCAAGCATATACAAACCACACCATTCTTTGATTTTTCTGTTTCATATTCGTTTATATGTGCTGTCCCCTTTACAAGATAGTGATGATGTATTCTTTTCTGAATATACAGGACTTAAAAGAGGAGATCGATATTCGACTCTCCAGGGTTCAGGATATCAAGTATGAACCCCAGCTCCTTGCAGATGATGATACCAGACTACTGCAGCTGGAAACCCAGGGGAATCAAAGTATGTGACAATCTCCTGAAGGATGTTTCACTGTGGGGTCCCACAGTTCTAGAATTCCTCTTAGAAGTTTCAACACCTATAACAAAACTCTCTAGACCTAAATTAACAGATATATGCTAGATACAAGGAGGCAGTTTACTGTAATCTTGGAATATTTTGAGAGTGATCACTAAGACTAGTCTTTTTCTCAATAGGTTGCTACAACTATCTATACAGGATGAAAGCTCTAGATGCCATCCGTGCCTCTGGTAAGTTAGCTGATAGATACACTCTAGGATCTAAACCTATGGAACAGAATGATGAGACATTTCTTGTTAGGATTTATTTTGAGAGTACTATATTAAAACAAATCACTGGGTATCCAGGTGTGCTGACACGTACCTATAATCCCACAGCTCAGGAGTCAGGCAGGCAAATCTCAGTGAGTTAAAGGCCAGCCTTATTCCAGGGCTAGCTACATAGAAAGATCCTCTCTCAGAGATAAATCACCTCAGTTTGTTCTTTCTGTCTTCTTCCTTCCTTTCTTTCACTTTCTGCCTGTCTCTCTTTTTTTTTGGAACAGGGTTTGTGTGTGTGTAGCCCTGGCTGCTGTCCTAGAATTCAATCAATGAACCAGGCTGACCTCATGCTCAGAGACCCACCTGTCTGTCTCCCGGGTGCTAGGATTAAAGCCTCGTACTTCCACCTCTTGCTGGCTAATTATTTCTTCTCCTAAGAGTTTGAATTATTTTGGTATTTTGGTTTCGGTTTTTCTTAATTTGGAGAGTGGTCACATAGCTAAGGACGACCTTGATGTTCAGAGCCTCCTGCTTCTACCTCCCAGGTACTAGATTGTGAATATTGTGCTACCACACCCAGTATATTTGATGCTGTCAAACCCAGAGTTTCTGGTGTGAGAAATAAGCATACGAACAACTGAACTATATTTTTAGCCTAGTTTATGGTTTCTTTTTTTTTCTTCCTAGTTTTTGTTTTGGAGAACTTGTTGGTTTGTATTGATTTTTTAAGACAGAGTCTTGATATTAGCCTTGGCAGACCTTCAACTCAGAGACCTACCTGCCTTTGCCTACTAGCACTGGGATTAAAGGCATACACCACCACACTCTGTCCTTAATTACTATTTTTACACTACATGTATTATATGCTTGCATGGGTTTATATGTACTATTTGCATGCAGGAGGCCAAAAGGAGCAATCAGATCCTCTGGGTCTAGAATTCTGGATAGTTGCAAGCATCCAAAACCGGGCTGCTGCAAGTGTATTGCAATAAGTACTGTTAGCTGCTGAGCTCTCTAGCTTCCAGTTTGTTTTTGACTTTGGGGTGGGGGTGTTTTTTGTTTGTTTGCTTGCCTTTTTTTCCTTCTCCTCCTCCTCCTCCTTCTTCAAGGGTTTTGTGTTGTGGACATTGTGGGAGGTTTTGTTCTTTTGTTTGGTTGGGTTTTTGATTTGCTGCTTTGTTTTTGAGACAGATCTTGCTATGTAGCTCAGACAGGCCTTGCATTGAGTATCCTCCTGCCTTAGCCTCCTGGAGGTTGCAAGGTTGGGATTATCAGATGTGCACTACACTCGACCTAGCACTTGATTCTGTTCTTCTCCTGAAACGTTTAGTTTCATAAATTGAGTGATGATAATTATTTTCCCCCAAAAGAAACGTAGCATCCGCTTTTTCACTAAGTCCAAGGGATGGCCAGTAGCACAGTATAAAAAGGATGTTGATGCTATTAGATACCATTGACATAGAGTTGTGTAGCCACTACCGAAATAACCACTTGGGCATAGCTAAGACCTCTGATCTTAGCTCTATTAGAATTTTTTTTTTTGCAACTCATTATTCATGTCATTAGACACAATCTTCTTATTAGTGTATATAAACTTTATAAAACACAGGGTTTCTTGATGCTAATTACAACTATTTCTAAGTTTGGAAAAGACAAGGAGCAGAGGTGTCATTGTGCTGTTGTCTTCTCAGAGATCCCGTTTCATGCTGAAGGCCGGCACCCCTGTTCTTTAATGGGTAAAAATTTCCGCTCCTACTTGCTAGATCTTCGAAATACTAGCACTCCTTTCAAGGGTGTTCGAAAGGCTCTCATTGATACTCTCCTGGATGGATATGAGACAGCCCGCTATGGGACAGGGGTAAGTTGGGCTTTTGGTTTTCCCTTCAAGGAACTAAAGAGATGAAATGCTTCAGACAAAGAGATTGATTTTTTTCTTTCTGTTTCCTAAGGTCTTTGGCCAGAGTGAGTACTTGCGATATCTGGAGGCCTTGAGTGAGCTGGCTACTGCGTGAGTATGGTGGGGACCTCAAAGAAGGCTAGTTAGACATAGATGTACAGTAAGGAGGAAAATCACAAGGTCTAGGCCAGACCAGGCTGTAGCTAAATAAATAAGTAGATAAAAGTGTAGAAGAATACAGACATGCTAGGCTGCTGTCATAAGACTTGCCAGGGTTAGATACAAGTGGATATTGTGCTCTATAAGCTATTGAGAGAAACTTCACATTTTGTACATATCTTGGGTTTTATTCTTGTTTTGGATTTTATTTTTTGTCTGCCCCACTAAAATGTCAAAATTGTCTGAGCATGGTAGTGCAGGCCTTTGTTCTCAACACTCAGTAGGGAGAGGTAGGTTAATCTTTAAAGTAGATGGCAACCTGGTCTACATAGAGAGATCCAGACGGTCAGGGCTACGGAGAGAAACTGTCTCAAAAAGGCTGCAATGATGGCTCGGGCTAAGAGTACTAGCTGCTCCTACAGACAACTGGGATCCAATCCTAACCATCTGTATGATGTCTTATAGCCCTCTATAATTCCAGTTACAGTGGATCTCATACTTTTTCTGGCTTCCACAATGACCAGGCATGTATGTAGTGCACAGACATATATACAATCAAGATATTCATACTATAAATCAAAATAAATCTTTATAAGAAAAGTAAAATGTCAAAAAAAAAATGGAATAGCAGGATGGAGAAAATGTCTCAGTGGTTAAGAGCACTGACTGCTCTTCCAGAAGACCTGAGTTCAATTTCCAGCAACCACCTGGTGGCTCACAACATCTGTCATAGCGTCCGATGCCCTCTTCTGGTGTGTCTGAAGACAGCAACAGTGTACTCATATGAGTAAACAAATCTTTTTTAAAAAAATAGTATAGATAGCAAAGGAATGAGTTTTTTCAGCACTTAAGAACTCCTCTGTTCTAGGGTCCTTCTCTTTGTGCTTTGGTCCAATAAAAGTAAGATTTTTTTTTTTTTTAACCATGTAAAGCAATGTAAACTTGTCCTTAAAGAAAGTCAGTTTTTAAGCATTTGTTTATAAACGAATCTGACTGGTGAATGTTTTAAAGTAGTTTCATTATGCCACTTAGGCAAATTGTGACTGACCATGCATATTGAAAAAGGAAAGCCAATCTAAAGTTAGTTTCCAGGGTCTGAGGATATAACTCAGTTGGTAAAGTGCTTGCCAAACATGCACAAGCCAGGGCATGTGACACCAACTTCAGATGTCTTCAGGTTCCTGCACATATGTGGTGCACATAAACTTGCAGGCACATACACACAAATAAGAAATCTCAAAAGAGGTTAGGCAGGAAACCTGTTAAAAATTCACTTGAAATACAGATGCTCCAAAAAAAAAAAAAAAAGAGCCGGGCGGTGGTGGCCACGCCTTTAATCCCAGCACTTGGGAGGCAGAGGCAGGAGGATTTCTGAGTTCGAGGCCAGCCTGGTCTACAAAGTGAGTTCCAGGACAGCCAGGGCTACACAGAGAAAACCCTGTCTCAAAAAAACAAAAACAACAAAAAAAAGAAATACAGATGCTGATTTCACTGTGATCTAAGTAGTCAGAGGATATAGAACGGTGGTTGCTAGGACCTGGGGAAGACAAGAAAGCTTTATTTAATCAACATAAACTTTAGTTTTGTGGCGGGCAGTAGTGGCACACGCCTTTAATCCCAGCAATTGGGGGGCAGAGACAGGAGAATTTCTGAGTTCAAGGCCAACCTGATCTACAGAGTGAGTTCCAGGATAGCCAAGACTACACAGAGAGACCTTGTCTCAAAAAACAAAACAAAACAAAAACACTTTAGTTTTGTAAAATGGAAAGCATTCTGAAGGTTAACTGTACAAAATTATGATTGTACTTAACTATCAAAGCATATACTTGAAAATAAGATACATTTACAGCTGGGCAGTGGTGGCGCATGATTTTAATCCCAGTACTCAGGAGGCAGAGTCGGGCGGATCTCTGAGTTCCAAGGCCATCCCGGTCTACAGATTGAGTTCTAGGGCAGCCAGAGCCACACCGAAACCTTGTCTGGGAAACAAGGTTTATTGCTGTGTATTTCATTAGATATTTTGTTACTTTGTTTTAATTTTGGCCTTTTTGAGATATGGTCTTTTCCCTACAATTCAAGACAATGATAATCCTCTTACCTTTGCCATCTTGAGTTTTAAGATTATTGGTATGTGCTACCATATTGGCTGACTTTTTTTTTTTTTTAAATTCTGGTTTCTAGAAAGGTTTGATGGATAATAATGGAAGAGTATAGGCTTTGAAATGTGATAAATCTGTCTACCTTTATGATATCATAAAAGTTAATCATTGGACTCTTGGTTCTTAACCTGCAAAGTTGATGTTACAATACTGACGATACTAGGTTGTTGGTAAATGAACTGTGACAAGTCACCAAGTGCTATGTGTCTTATAATGTGGTGTGTACCCAATAGTTTGATTTTATTTTTAATATTTCCTTCCGTTTGCACTGGGAAGTTACTGACATACAGGTGTTAAGGCAGTCAGCAAAGTTACAAGCTTTCTGTAAGCAGAGCATAATGAAAGCTGGAGCTAGATGTGTCTACTTTCCTGTGGGGCCAGCCTCCCCTGCATAGTAAGACCCTTTCTGTCCCTTCTCCCTCTCCACATCCCGAGAAAGGATTATGCTGGAAAGAAGTACTTAATAAAATTTAGGTTCTCTGATATATAAATTATCAAGTTGTTTTATTAATAGGTTGTTTGGGCTTTGTGGGGGTTTTTTGAGAAGGGGGGGTGGTCATTTTGTGGTGCATGGAGTTGGAGCAGACTTGCTATGTAGACCAGACTGGCCTTGAATTTGTGACATCCTTCTGCCTCCTGAAAACAGGTGTGTGCCACCATACCTTGTTTAGTAACTGGTAAAATAGATGATTTTTGCTACATTTGTGGGGTGGAGTAATTTCTGAATTGTATTGTTTTTAAGATTCATTTTTCATTAGTTTTAGTTATGTGTAAGTATGTGCAAAGGTTCTGGCCTGGAGCTAAAATTACAGACACCTGACATGGTTGCCAGGACTTAAACTCTGGTCCTTTGGAGGAGCAGTATATGCTCTTAACCACTGAGTCATCTCTCCAGCCCCTTTTCTGCTAGTTCTCATTCTATCCATGCCTGCTATGTATTCTTCAGGGTCAAAGCACGAATTGGGAGTTCTCAGAGACAACACCAGTCAGCAGCCAAAGACCTAACTCAGTTGCCTGAAATGTCACCAACAACAATCCAGGTCACATACCTGCCCTCCAGTCAGAAGAGCAAACGCCCTAAGCACTTCCTTGAACTGAAGAGCTTTAAAGACAACTATAACACACTGGAGAGCACTCTGTGATGGAGCTGCACACATGCCAGATGTGCGGCGCCCCATACCTGGTTCAGCAGACCCAGACTTTATTGGCCAAAGCATTCTTACAGAACAGTATCTAAAGGTCATTCCCAACCCTTCCTGATAGTGGCTAAGACCTCGGTATCTCCCAGTAGCACTTCTTCTGGATTTGAATTCAAATGTCATTCTTAACATTTCTGTTGAAGCATCCTTGAAAATCTTCGCTTGATTTTGGCTGTAATTCACCTACCCTGTTCAATGCTGTTTAGTCCCAAAGATGTAAGTTGAGGTGAGGTGTCTTCTGTGTCTACTCCATTGCTCTCAACTGAATAGAAATATTTGGGTTTAGAGAATCTCAGATTTGATTGGTGGAAAAGTCAGTCAGGCCCTCATGGGGAAAGGAGATTGAGAATGTGGGTAGAATGTCCTCTGGGATTTTGGTGCTCCATTTAAATCAAATGTATTGTGACGATGAACACGACTTTCCTAAAGTGGAACGATCTGTCCCCACCTTCACCCAATACTTATGACAAGTAGAAACGAACGTTCTGGCACTTGGCATAACCTATGCCAAGATAGTGAGACAATGTGAAGAAGTAGTTTCCTCTAATGTCAGTGTATCAGTCTCAGTTTACAAAGTACTTAATAAAACTATTATAAAACCATGAATCATTTCTTTAGAGTGGTCTTTAGAAACACAGGCATTTGATGTGTGCTTACATTTCCCTTACAGGACATAGGGCGTGGAGTGTCACTGCCAGAAACTGATTGGACTGTGTGTCTGGATCTAAACTACTGATAGTCTGAAATTCCAACAGAAGAAATCCTGATATAGGGACTGTGTGGCTCGTGCTTATAGCCTGGTCTTGTCACTAATAGAAAGCTGGAGAGCCAGGATTCCCTTCAGGTCACTAGGGCAACGGGCCCAAGTAACCAGTCAACTACCAGGACTAGGGTCATTGTTGGATGCCTAAATGTTGCCATGACTACTGAAACCTTGGTGACCAAACTAAACAGAAAGGAGAGCCTTCCCAGTGTCCCCAGACTTAGCAAGCATATCTGTAGTAGATATGTCTGCAGAAAAAATTACAAAACTAGAAGAGGTATGGAGGGTTGGAGGAAGGGTTGGAAGTTGGTGGAGGAGTTTCCCTTGATATGGTTTCCAGATTATTTTACCCGACGTACACCATTCCCAAGAAAGGCCTTTGACAGCATAAGGGAGAGTTAGCAATATACGAGAAACTGCTTCTGGAGCAGAGTGGCTATTCACATAAGTCCCCTCTGGCCCCTGTATTTTCTCTTCAGTCTATTCTGAGAGGTGTGAAGCTTTCCCACTTGGCCCTAGGAAACTGACTACTACATTCCCCAAAAAGTGGGTGCTGGTGGTTCTGGTAATCAAGATCAACAGAACTCCCTTCTCTTGCAGAATTTTCAAAGAGCTGTGGCACTTAAGAAGACTGTCAACAGGTAATCTGTTTTCATCTGCTCTCATCAGTTTGTCCTTTCTGCTCTCCTCTCCCTGAGTCACCACCGAAATCTGCTCTCTGTGAGGACTCCGCCAGGAGAACACGGCAGAGAGTTCAGCAAGAGGAGATGAGCATGGTGATGACCAGTAGATGAACCTTTCCTTTTCTGCTCCTGCTTCCTATCCCCTGCAGAAAAGGCACAAGTGTTTGTTGTTTTGCCTTTCTTTTGTTGAACGTTCTTGTGTTTCTTGCCTGGTTTTGTACTAATACGTCAGGTATTTCAGCAGTTGGTGAACAAGTGACAATCCCCGGAAGGTTGAATGCAGATTTCACCTGCTGACGTTCTGATGTGTGTCACTGGGGTGTATTGAATCCAGGGCTTTGTGCATGGAAGCATTCTACCACCAGCTGTCCCTCCAGGCTGGCAGAAGCAGCACCGTGGGGCCCATACTATAACCTCAGAACTTAGATGCGCATGAGTCTGAGGCCAGCCTAAACGACCTTGTGACTGATAGACGCACAACCCCAAAGGGAGGCCCAGTGGTCTCCAATTTCAACACTACGGGGCTCTCTTGAGTTTGTACCCAGACTAGTCCACATGATTCCAGGGTAGCAGGACTTTATAGTGGAAAGCCTTTTAAAGGAGGGCGCAGATGGCTCAGTGATAGACTGCTTGCCCGGCTTGCACAGGACTTCGGTATATTTTCCAACAGAGAGGGCATCAGAAGTTCTGGATTAGCTACAGTGTGAGTTGGAACCCAGTTTGAGCTACGTAAAAATGTTTTTGTTTTTTTTAGTTGCTAGGCAGTGGTGGTGCATGACTTTAAACCCAGCACTCTGGATACAGAGGCAGGTGGTTCTAAGGATACACAGTGAAACCCTGACTGAAAATACAGGGTGAGGGGTCTGGGGGAGGAACAGTGAGCTAAGACCCAGAACTAGGTGACACAACTGAGTTTCCTTTTCTGTGTACTATAACAGCTGATCTGCCTCTGACTCTGTTCATGGCAAAGATTCAGTAACTTACACACTAGATTCTAAATCACTTCAAAGCAGCCACATTAGTAAGAGTGTGTCTTTACTAACTCACCTGTTTCATTCGCACCCCTAAACCTGGGACAGGTGGCGGAATTTTCATGCTCACTGTTTGTGGCAGATGACATTGAACCAACGGAGAAACCTCTATGCTGCCCTAAGGATGAAGGATACTATGGAACAGGAATTAGCACTGTCTAACAAACAGCTACTGGTGGTGAGTTCTAGGGGGCAGCCTGGAGTCTCCCCCTTTCTTGCTCTGTGTTCCTGCCAGCCAGGATATCAAACTCCTCACTCTTGACTTAACCATATCATTTGCCTCTCAGATTCTTTTTCATTATTTTATCAGAGCATTACTTTAACATCAAATGTCAAAGCTCTTCTTCAGTAAATAATTTTTACATTTTCATTGTTTGCAGGTACTCTTTTAGTTGTGGGTTATTAAAGCTTTGTTTTCTTGGGTTCTTGGGGTTGGGTTTTTTTTTTTTTTTTTTTTTTTTGGTTTGTTGTTTGTTTTTCTCCAGCTGTAGCTGACCTGGAATTTGCTAAGTAGGCCAGGCTAGCATCCCTGACTGAACTCAGAGCTCCACCTGCCTCAGCCTCCTGCATGCTGGGATTAAAACGCATCACTACATCTAGCCAGGGGTTTTATTTTATGTATTTATTTGTAAGACAGGGTCTGGCTCTGCATCACAGGATGGCCTGGACCTTGCAGACATCAAGCCTTTCGTGTACTGGAATTACAGGAGTGTCCCACCTGCCCAACTGCAAGTGGCACGTTTCCAATTCCCAGCGCTGTTTTCATCCAGTGAGATCCTAAGTTGCTGCTTTTCCTCCTGGGTGACAATTGTGACGTCACTCTTATTTTCTTGAGTACCTAGCAGATTTTCTAGTTCATGGTACAGTCTCAGCGAAATATTTGTTGAACAATGAGTCTTCAGCCAAGGGAAGGGAAATTAGGTAGGCTTCCCCTCCACAGGTTTACACTGTCTTCTACTGCCTCCTTTTATGTCCCAGCTAAGTCCAGGTCCAACAGAACACAAGGATGGGAAAGCCAAATAGAGTCTGAGAAGAGATGTTGAAGACCCAACACCAAACACTTTATTGCCTTCCCTATCAGGTCCGTCAAGCTGCCTTACATGAGCTGTTTGAAAAGGAATATCGACAGTACCAGCAGGAACTCAATCGGATGGGCAAAGCTTTTTATGAGGAGAGACTCTGACAGCTGCCGACACTGTTCTTCCACCTCACCATGCCTGCCAACCGAGCCTTCATTCTTCACCCTAAGCTTCCCAAAACACACCTGGACCTGGAACTTAAATCTCCTTTTCACTGTTATGTCAACTTAAATGTTGCCTCTGGAAACAAGAGTGACGCCTTGTGGTCAGTGTGGAATATGCAGTTTGTTGTACGGGGAGAGAGATTATGTACAGTGTCTGATTTTAAAAAATCTGACTTGGTTTAACAAATAAAGGTTCTTAAAGGTTCAGATTTAGACCACAGGGTTTATTCTCAGCCTTGAGTCTCAATTCGTTTTTGGTTGCCATAATTTTACTTCCTAGATTGTGGGCACTACCTCAGACTTCAGTTTCACTGATCTTTCCTAAATTCGTGGACAAATAGCATTAAACATGGCTATTAATCTGTAGGCACTGTGGTGCTTGAGTGTCAGGAGGCCCTAGTTTTTTTTTGGTTTTTTTTTTTTTGTTTTTTTGGTTTTTCGAGACAGGGTTTCTCTGTATAGCTCTGGCTGTCCTGGAACTCACTCTGTAGACCAGGCTGGCCTCGAGGCCCTAGTTTTATGTTTAGAAGTCATCTCATTATTGTGAAACCATGGGTTGACCTCAATTCCCCTTCCTACCTTACAAAACTGAGATTCCAAACTCTGATCCCTCCAGGCATTCAGCTTGCAATGGATCAAATGCTAAGTATGCAATAGGTGTGAGGAGCTGGAAAAGTATATCCATTCTCAAGGTGTTTGACACTGAAAATCCCGGGAAGTATGAACACATGTGCCTTCAGGTCATGATGTAAATGACATTCAGAGAACCCCCCCCCCCCATTTCACAGCCTGTAGCTGCCGTAAGAACTTGTCCTCTGAAGTAATGGCTAATATTTTAAACTCGGCTTCCATCAATAGTGCCACTACTCTGGCGTGTGTGCCAAGGGATCTTTTCCTACCCTCAGTTTTGTGTGGCTGTCTCCACTGCAAAGTTTACACTCTTCATCCTTTCTCCTTCCAGTCTGTCTCTAGCCTGCGTCCCTTATATCCCTCTATATCCCTCCCATGAAGACCATGGAGAGGCAAGCAGGATACAAGGAAAAGCACAGGCTTTAGGGTCAGGTAAAGGTTCACAGTATCAGAACCTCATTCCTCTTCTGGAAAGGACAGACGCTCCTAGGATTTTCCTCAGAATTAAATAAGTAGATAGCACAAGTCCAGTGATTGGCCTAAAATAGCCTCATTATATTTCCCTGTAACCCAGACCCCATTTCTGTGGTCCTGTGGCTAACGCACATCCAGATAAATGTTGTCTTCCTTTTTTTAAATCACATACTCCTCCCTCTGTGCCCTCATTGCCACTGCTTCCTAATCCCTTGTCATTAGTATCTAGTCATGGACACCCTGATCAAATGAGTTGGAGCTCACAGGCTGGTGGGGAGAGCAGGCTTTGAACAGGCATTAGAGGTGTAGCATGCATTTTGTAGATGAAGCCACAAAACACCACTTGGATTTTGACTGACAAAACTGACTGAATTTCCATTCCTTCTGTCTATCCTGACCTGTGTTAGTCTGGTCTATACCCTCTTCGCCTCTTTAAGCTTTCTTCTGATTTGTCTCCAGGCCACCTGGTTATTAACAGATAGTGTGGCCTAGAGTTAATAGAATGAACAGATCTGTTTTTCAATGTTGGCCTTGTTGCTTAATTTGGCCTACTGCAAGTTTTAATATTTGGGGGAGGCTGGAGAGATGGCTCAGTGATTAAGATCACTAGTTACTCTTGTAGAGAACACAGATTCAATTCCTAACATCCATATGGCAACTCACAGTTGTCTAGTTCCAGTTCCAGAGTATCCAATGCCCTTTTCTGGCCTTGGCAGGTACCAGACAAGCTCATGGTACATAGACATACAGATAAAACACCCATGCAAATAAAATATTTTTAAATAATATTAAGTCTGAGTTTTGGTTGGTTATCTATGAAATGAAAACAATCCCAACCTTATCGGGTTACTGTGGGAATTAAATAAGATTCCTAGAAGAAAGTACACATAATACCTAATATAAACAGGAAGCCATATTGCTGTCTCCCTACTCTATGGTACTGTCTTCCCTTCTTTCTACTCCCACTACACTTTATAACTAACCTCTTCAAGTTCTCTCTTCCTCGTTCATTTGGACTCTGGGTGCCCCATCCCGTCTGCCTGCATCTCTGACCTTGGCGTATTGCTTCAGGGATCGTCAGTACCAGGCCATCTCCATTATTGGCAGGTTGGCTCTCTATAGCACTCATCTTCCCTGACCCTCCCTGCCAATCTGTGTGCACTCATCACATCGCTCAATCATACCCCCACCAGCCCATGCTGCTGCTGGGGCTGATGTCACACCCTGGCCTTGTGACTCGGGACTTAGGCCTATCTGAAATAGCTGCCTTAAAATCCACTTGCAGAGCTCTGTGAGATGGTGCAGTGAGTGGATAAAGGTGCTTCCTACTAAGCATGATGACCTGAGTTTAATCAAAGAACCCACATAAAGGAGAGAACAGATTCCTGGAAGTTGTCCTCTGACCTTCACATGGGCACCATGACACAACCACAAAAAAGTATAAAAGTAATAAAAATAAAAGGAAAGGTAAAGTGCTTTCGTCAGTGTGTGATGTTTCTTCCAAACTGTGCCACCCAGAGTCTTCTAGAAAGCCGCACTTCTCACACCAACATGCCCAACCTTTCTCTGTTCCTATAGTACCCTAAACACTAATGTCTTCAATTCTGTTTGGGTTTGTTTTTAAGTCAAGTTTTCTCTATGTAGTCATGGTTATCCTAGAACTTACTATGTAGACCAGGCTGGCCTCGAACTCCAGAGATTCTCCTCCTCTGCCTTCCAAGTGCTGCAATTGGAGGTGTGTGCTACCTCATCTAGCAAGTCTTCCATTCTTCATAGTCTCCTTCCAGCCTCTCTTCCTCCTTTCTGTTTCCCATTGTGGCCAAGGCCCTCAGGGGGAAAAGTAGAACTTTAGAGATGAGGAGTAAGGGTAAGTGGAGGGCAAGGATATAAATATTCCATACATAAACACACACAGACTTTGGGAAGTACAAAAGAGAAAAGACAATACCGCAAGCACCTAACTTGAGACTTAGGCCCATTTAATAGTCTTTCCCTGGAAGGCAAGTGCCACACCCAATTAATTAGAATTGATTGGGTGTTGGAACACACTATTGATCTAGATCAAAGTCACTGTGAAGGTGGCATGTGGGGGAGGGGAGATGTCAGGATTAATTGGAGCAAGGACATGTGGAACATGCCTGGGGACTGATAAAAAGTATTCTCCCACCCTGCTCTTCCCATTGCTCCCAGTTCCCGTGCAGCTATAACTTGGGCTCCTTTTTGCCACAGTGAGTGAAACATCTGACAAATGATACTCATCAGACCCAATTCTCTCCAAGAGAAGGAGAAAAAAAAAGAAAACCAGGTTGAATCCCTGTGAAGGAAGAGCCTTGGAGAAGCCAGCCCTGGAGCTCTGGTGATAAAAAACCTTAAAAAGGAGTGGGATTCCTGAGGGTTGCAGGCCACCTCCTGCTAGTCTGGAGCTCAGACCGAAGCCTGTGAGTGCAATAGCTTTTCTGTTCTGGATACCCGATGGTACCTGGAAGGAGGATGCCTTAAGGACATGAGGAGGTGACAAGGCACCGATGGTGAAAACACAGCCCCACACTTCAGACATTCCCCATGACTCTTGTTAACTTGAAGCTGTGAAGTTGGAGTCCATTGAGAAGATTGAGAAGTCTCATGGGAGAAATCTGGGAAGGTTAGATGTTTGATTGGAAAGGGGAAAGCAGAGGAGATGGAAACCCCTAACCTTACCCCTCCCCCAGCCCCGGAAAGCCCTGGGCAACTGAGGTGGCATCGAAAGGCAGGTGGCAAAGCTGTTGAGCTGCTGACATGGTGATCCTCTGGAAGCTGGTGCTGTCACACAACAGGGAGAAGAAGTTTCGTGTGGGAGCTTTGGGAAACGGTAGGTGCCCGGATGTGAAGCCCTATCCAGTGCTGTTGCGTTAGGAAAACGTGATCCAGCACAGTAGAAGAGGGGTTGCGGTGGGGACGGCATGAAGGGCAGAGAACCAAGACCATATCTGGGGAGTGAAAGACCAAGGGTCAGTGCCCTTGAAGAAGATGTGTTTCCTCCGTTCATGGTTAGGCTCTGGTTTGTCTCCCCTAACCTTTCTTCACAGTGAGGGGAGGGGCAGATCACTACCAACGTTTGCCTGCCTGCTTCTGTGTGATATGTTTGATATTGGGTTGTTAAATTACAAACCAACTAAATGTCAAGCATATTCTCACAGCAGTGAGGAGACTTGGTACCACCTCCTCTGCTCCTTCAGGCCCTGGGGCTCTGAAATTGTCTGTCTGTCTGTCCGTCTGTCCGTCTGTCTGTCTGTCTGTTTTGTTTGTTTTTGAGACAGGGTCTTTCTATGTAGCTCTGATGGTCCTGGAGCTCACTATACAGACCAGGCTCGCCTCACACTCACAGAAATCTTCCTGCCTCTGCGTCTCTGTCTCTCTGCCTCTCTGCCTCTCTGTCTCTCTGCCTCTGCGTCTCTGTCTCTCTGCCTCTCTGCCTCTCTGCCTCTGCCTCTGCCTCCTGAGCACTGGGATTAAAGGCACATGCCACCATACCCAGTGCCTGTTGTTTTTTGTTCTTTTTTGTTTTTCTTAAAGTGTTAGTGATGGAGCCCAAGGCCCCACAGATGCTAGGCAAATACTCTACCACTGAGCTATAGCCCCAGGTTGTTATATTTTGGTTGATATGTGTGTGTATGTATGTATATATATATATATATATATATGTGTGTATATGTATATATATATATGTGTGTGTGCATATATGTATATATATGTGCATATATATATATATATATATACATATATATATATATATATATATGGTTGTGAACCAGTGGTTTCTGGGAGTTGAACTCAGGACCTCTGTAAGAAAGCAGTCAGTGCTCTTAACTGCTGAGCTATCTCTCCAGCCCTGTGATTTTTTAAAAACTAAATTTTTCTCCACAGCTCTTCTGAAAGAGAAGTATATGAAGCCCATGTTAACCCAGAAAGCTCATGTGGAAGTGGGAGAGAACTGAGACTTAAGGATCTACTCTTTCAAAAAAAAAAAATAAAGTCATTTAGCCTGTGGGGGGGGGGGAAGCATCTACTCTTTCTATATCTTGCCCCTTATGGTAGAGTGGATATCTCTCCTCCTTTTCTTTTATTCTTGCCTTTTTCTCCTCTCTACTGCCCTCTTCTCTATCAACCCATGTCCTTTCTCTGGTTCTCTCTTGTCCCCTTTCCCTGACTTCAATCAGGGGGTACTTGTTTTCTTTGCTTTCTTCCAGCAGTTAGCTGGCAGCCTACCCACCCAGTCTATTAGTAGCAGTCTGCTCTTAACATGGAGGCTCTCCTGAGTGAGCCGGCGCTGTCCTTGCCCCCGCCCTGATGCTTGATTCAGTTCCCACATTGCTGTGGTTTAGCCTCGACACTAACTATCCTTGACATTATGAACTAATAAGAACCACTTCTATTTACCCTGCTAGCTCCGGTCACCTTGAACAGTGTCCACTTCTCTGGCATAGATGGGTATATGGCAACTGTGGATGGGATCAATTGCCACCTGTCAATAGCAAGATTCCAAGTGGAATTATGAACGTGGCTGGCACTACACTGGGGGAAATAGAGCTGGTGGTGATGACTATAACGGCATGGTGGACAGTGGGCTGGGCCGAGGGGCTACAGAGGGAGCAGTTGAAGAGGAAGAGAGGAATGCAACAGTCTTCAGTGCGTACGTGTGGGTACGTGTGGGTACACGTGGGTACAAAAGCTCTATTTCAAGGTCGCTATGAGAAAACATGATCTTGTTCTGTGACCTCCTTGTTTCTCATCCCACTTGATACCCTGGAATAGCCTTTCAGATCCCAGGCCTTCTACTTTATCCTATGGCCTTTACAGATTAATGTCTCCTTGCCTAATAGAGAATTCCAAAATAGCACAGCAATCCCAACTGTCAATCTAGGGGAATTGTCAACGATCATGAGTGTCCTCCCCTCGTTTGTCTCTCTTGACCATGCTCCTTAGATACCGGGAATCAAAAGACCAAACTAGTAGAGTTTGGTCCACATCCAATACAGCCCAGGAAAAAAATGAGAGATATGCAGGCTACTAGGACCCCTCTGGTGGCTAGAACTGCTAACGTACCCTTCTGGGGTTCAGTGTTCTTCCCTCTTCTGTCCCTCCACTTTTCAGAACCCACAGAGCTGCCAAGAATGAGTGGAAAGTTTCAAGGTCAGGAAGAACCTCCCACCTCCCCCTCTTTCCATTGTCTAAAACCAGCCTCAGCTGTTCCTCAATCTTTTTTTTCTTGCTGGTGATGTCAGTCTATCAATGTGTCTGACCCCGTGTCCCCCCAGGGGAACAGTGAAGGGACGGGAGGGGCTAGAAAGACCATGTTAGGAATAAGAGGCGGAGCTGCAAGCACAGATAAAGGTTCAAACTTGGGGAACTTGGGGTGACCCAGGTGGCAGCCTTCCTTTCTGGCCCTAGCCTCCAGTTCTCCAGTGTTCACAGGTGAGCCCACCAACAGTCACAGCTCATGATGGAGGCCATCAAGAAAAAGATGCAGATGCTGAAGTTGGACAAAGAGAATGTTCTGGACCGGGCAGAGCAAGCTGAAGCTGAGCAGAAGCAGGCAGAGGAAAGAAGCAAACAGGTCGGCGCCCGTGTTGCCCTTTTTCACTCGCTGATTGTGAGACGGAGACACCCGGGCAGTGGTGGCACACACATGTGATCCCAGCACTCGGGAAGCGGAGTTCCAGGGCAGCCAGAGGGCGGGGGGGGGGGTGGTTCATGGAGAGGCAGTGACTACTGGGCCAGCCTCTTCTTTGGGTGGGAGGAATGCCCCAGTCTCAATGAAGCCCCCCCCCAAACATCTAGGGCAGCAGTTCTCAACCTGTGGGTTAAAACCCCTTTGGGTCATTGACCCTTTCACAGGGGTTACCTGAGACTACCAGAAAACACAGATTCTTACATTATGATTTAAACAGTAGCAAAATTACAATTATGAAATAGCAATGAAAATAATTTTATGCTTGGGGGGTCTCAGCACTAGAAAGGTTGAACACCACTGCTTTAGGGGATCCCCTTTAGACTGTCCATATGACCTTGAGAAAGCCAGTGGCCTCTTCTGTGCCACAGTGTACCTGCTGGACTTAAGTAGAAGTAGACCACTTTTTGAAGAATGTCTTACTTCTAGAGCAAGAGGTAAGAGCATGACCTCTCTCTCTCTCTCTCTCTCTCTCTCTCTCTCTCTCTCTCTTCCTCTCTCTCAGTAACATCACAGAAATCTTCCCCACTAGATGCTTATCATTCAATAGTCTTGCACGAAAGCTCCGGATGACTAGGTCACCTTGGGGCCAGACATTATAGGGTCTGAGGTGAAGCCATAGCCTAACACCTGGAATATGGCTGGAGAAGTGTGTCTCTCCTGGAGGCTGGGCTCAGCAGTCTTTAGAGTCCAAGTATGCCCAGTTGTGTTTATGTCTTTGTGTGTTACTCTTTGGGCTCCTACAGCTAGAGGATGAGTTAGCAACCATGCAGAAGAAGCTGAAAGGAACAGAGGATGAGCTGGACAAGTATTCTGAAGCTTTAAAGGATGCCCAGGAGAAGCTGGAACTAGCCGAAAAGAAGGCAGCTGATGTGAGTATTGGGAGATGGCTTACTTGCCTTCTTGCCCATAGACTGTGGGTACAAATGCCAACATAATACTTTTGCATATAACAACACGCTGGCATGCTCTTCTGTTGGAATATACCTTCTTACTCAAAGACATGTTGAAATTGAGAACATAATTCAGTGGTAGCTTGCTTTCCTAACATGCCTGGATCCCTGGGTTCTACACCAAGCACTGGAGTGTGTGTGTGTGTGTGTGTGTGTGTGTGTGTGTGTGTGTGTGAGAGAGAGAGAGAGAGGGAAGTCTCATTTCTGTACTATTCAACCTCCTTCCCAGTAATCTAATGATCTTTTCCAGAACCTGGACAAAGGCAGGGCCTCCACATGGTATCAGGTGTCCACTTCCTCCCCCATGCCGCATTCTTAGCTTTTGTGTACAAGGTTTGGCATGTGCATGTGTGTATTAATAGGGAACTTCTCATCTCTCAATTACCCAAGAAAGCCTGCTTAGATTTCACAATAGAAAATGGAGGTCACACTGACCCTGGCCCTCCCTATATGGGTTTATTTGTCATAGTCAAGGTGGACATTTGCCTTTATGCCATAGAAATGCTACAGGGAACTCTGATCCTAGGAGAGCAGTGAGGTATCAAGGGTTAACTATAACAGAAACCGGGAAACAGGCAAAGGTAGCACCCCCAGATCTTACTCTATGGTCCTGAATAAATTACGAAGTTCTTAAGGGCTTTTATCCCCTCTTAAAACTAAAATTAATTGTCATTACTCACCTTCTATTACAGTTTAGTACCTACTTTCCTTCATTGTCAACCTTGATGTTTGCTGCAAAGAGAAATAGGAGACTACATAGGACATTTGCTTTGAAGAAAAGTACCACAGGACTGTTTATTTTTTATTTGGGGTGCTGGGGATTAAATCCAGCTCTCTAGCCAGCTACATTTACCTAGCCCATAGGGATCTTAATAACAACAACAAAAGGATATGTCAGTTACACAGGCATTTTTCAGCCTAAGGGTTCCAATGTTATTTTAAATCACATTTGGTTTTAGAAAACAGCTTAAAGGACAGCATGGATCACTCACAAATGCTTTTAGACCGTCACATTTAGTCTTTGCCATGAGGCATCTGTTCTTCTCTGGTTCTTCTCTTTCAAGGCTCAGTGTAGAGAGTGTTAGAGTCCACAACGCCAGAAATTAGTGATGCAAATCTGGTGACATGCACTAAACGCAGCTGCCTCCATGTCTAAAGTCTTGTCCAGTACAAACTGCTACCTCCCTGTGCCACCACTACCTGGCTAAAACGATTAGACGTGTAGAATTGTGTCTTAAAAATGTAAATCCTCAGCCGGGCGGTGGTGGCGGACGCCTTTAATCCCAGCACTTGGGAGGCAGAGGCAGGTGGATTTCTGAGTTCGAGGCCAGCCTGGTCTACAGAGTGAGTTCCAGGATAGCCAGGGCTACACAGAGAAACCCTGTCTTGAAAAACCAAAAAAAAAAAAAAAATGTAAATCCTCAATTTAATCATGTCCCCTTTGTTACCTTCTCACATACTCAGTAAGTACCCCTCATTGGTATGCACAAGAACAAGAAATTGGCTGGGCATGGTAATATATGCCTTTAATCCAGCTCCTGGGAGGCACAGGCAGGCAGATCTCTGTTTGAGGCCAGGCTCATATACATGGTGAGTTCCAGGACAGCTATGGCTATATAGAGAGACCCTGTTTCAAACAGAACAAAACTAAAACAAACAAACAAACAAAAAAGAGGGGGGAATTTGTTGAGACAGAAGCAGGAAGAAAGGCATCTTTTCTCCAAGTACCACCTGTGTGTTAGGCCAGGCCACAGTGTTTTATAAGTAAAGTATTATTAGAACATATTGTCTAGTGGTTTTTTTTTTCTGTTCAATAAAATAATTGCTGTAGAATCCACATGACCTGTAAAGCCAGACATTCTATCTGACCCTTTACTAAAAACTTGCTGACCTTTGTTTCAAAGAGAACAAGAAAGCAAGGAGAGTGTTTGCAGCAGCTGAGGAGAGCATGGACCAGGGAAGAGCGCTGAGGTTTAAGTAGAGAACGAAAATTGTAATGTGTGCATCATTGTGGAGAGGGTGCTTTGTCTAATACAAAAAGGGCTAACAGCTCAGCCTCTGACTTGAAGATTAATAAATAAGTAAATGGGGGAATGAGAGAGCCAATAGCTATGTGTCTACACTGGTAGTTCGGTTATCTGAGATGCCTTCCTGAATGTGTGGGATTTTTAGGGCTGCTTGAACAAAGAGAGGGCACTGGTATGGCAAGGTCAGCCTGGGTCTTGTTTTTACTTCCCAGAGTTTAGCTACTATTATAGTTTTAAGTTGTAGCAAAATATACATACATACAAAAAATACACAGTTTTTTTTAAGATTTATTCATTTATTTCATGTATGTGAGTACACTTCAGACACACCAGAAGAGAGCATCAGATCCCATTACAGATGTTGTGAGCCACCATGTGGTTGCTGGGAATTGAATTCAGGATCTCTGGAAGAGCAATCAGTGCTCTTAACCTCTGAGCCATCTTTCCAGCTCCAAAATATGCAGTTTTAATCATCTTTAAGCTACAGTTTGGTGACAGTAAGAATATATTTAAATTTTGTGCAACCATGTGTAAGATCCTTGTGTGCGTGTGTTGTTTATATGTGTGTGCTTGCCTGTGAGGGTCTGGAGGCAGAGGTAGGCGTTGGATGCCTTCCTCTGTATCTCTCCACCTTGGTTTTAGAAACAGGGCCTTTCACTGAACCCAGAGCTCATTGATTAGCCAGGCTAGTTGGTCAGCAAGTCCTGGGATCTGCCTGTTTCTGTGCCCCACCTACCCCCAGTGCTGGAATTGCAGATGCAGAGAACCATAGCTGGCTTCTACTTATGTGGGTGCTAGGGAACTGGACGGAGTTCCTCACGATTGTGCAGCAGGTCATCAACCTAGCCATAAGATGCTCTTAATCCAAGATGAAATCAGAAGCTGTTTAGCGACAAACAGAGGAAAGAGGAATGCAAGGGTAGGACTCAGGACACAAGAGTCACAACACCCTTTTTTAGGAACATGTGTTGAGGGGATAAGGAAATAAGAGACAGGGATGGACAGAGACACCTGTTGATATGTTGTATTGTTTGTCACCAAGAAAACAATGGCACTGGTTGGTCTCCTCACTGCCAATCCATCATGCCTCTGAAAGCTATTGGGAGCCAACCCACCTGCTTCCCTAGATCAAGAAGAGATTATCTGTACAAAGGAACCAGCCTCAAGAATGCAATTCGATGTTGTCTCAACTTTGGTTGGCCTTGTTCAGGTCTAAGGGTTCGGGGAGGCACAACAGTGCCACCTGCTGGTCAGCACTCAGATGACAAAGATTTTCACCAGCAACTCCTCTGATGAGACTTTCTCAAAACAAGCTTGAGAAATACTTAGGCCATCAAAACAATTTTCCTGCATGTCAGAACCTTGTCTTCTGCCTTAGTTCCTGGGGAAGTGAGCAGTAATCAATGTTCACAGGATATACTACTGAGAAAAGTATTATTTGTCGAAGTTGGTTTTTGTGAATAGTCTCATTGTTCAGCAGTCTTTTTCTTTTTTTCCCCAAAAGAAAAGAACATCCCGAGACCTAGAACCAGATACCGGGAGTAGTAAGTGTTTTGCTGAATCCAGAGACTCCACAGAGCTAAATCCCCAGCCTCAAGTTAATATTCTTAGTTCTAAATCCTATTCTATATCCTACTTCTCACGGGAAGTGAAGAGGTTTATCAGAGGAGGGATTTGTCATTATTAGTTACTGAGAAGGCAGTAGAAATCCAGAGAAATAAAGATAGGATGTGATAGTTCACAAGTGAAATTTCAATTCTTAGGAAGCTGATAAAGAAGGGTCCAAAGGTTAAGACTATCTAGAGCTACAAAAATGAGTCGGAGGCCAGTCAGGACTACCTGAAATACAATCTCAAAGAACAGAAATAAAACAAAGTAAACAAAACTAGGGAAGCAGGAGGTGGAGAGATGGCTTAGTGGTCAAGAGCACTGGCTGCTTCTCCAGAGGCTCCGAGTTCAATTCCTAGGAAAGATAGGGTCACAACCATCTATAATATGATCTGATACCCTCTTCTGGCATGCAGGTGCACATATAGATAGAGCACTCATACGTAAAATAAATAAATGAATCTTTAAAAAAAATCCTAGAGAAGCAAAAGGAAAACAAAAATAAAACTCTTTATAGTTGTACTTCCAGAAATCCTGAAAGGTAGGGCCTGTAGAAGTGTTTTTAACTCATTCCTTAGAGTACCTGAAAGCCAAAGTAAAACTAATGAGAGTTACTACAATTTAGAGGTCAAACTCCACAGTAGTTTTCCAGACACTAATATGTTGCTGTTGCACCAAGGATATAAGAGCTGTAAATATCTTGTCTACATGAATATTAAATTACCAAGTCCTAAATCATTCCAGAGGTCAAAGGGGGTAACATGTTAACTGCTCATTCATACGGACTCTCTCAAAAGCAACAGGGGACAAGCCTGCTATTCAAACAAAAACACTTAAGTTCAGAGCTGATCCTGATAGAATGCCAACTTGCCCATCTCTTCCATCTGCAAGTTCCTTTATTGACTTCCAGGAAATGGGAGAGAACTGTTTCAACAGTTTGGGGGGTTGTTGAGACAGGGTTTTATGTAGCTCAGACTAGCCTTGAATTCACCATGTAGACAAGGATGACCTTGGATTTCTGCTCTTTCTGTCTCCACCCCATAAGTACTGAGATTACGGATACATGCTACTATGCTAGTGTTAAGTGCTCCTGGAGATCCAACCCAGGGCTTCGTATGCGCTGAGCTAGTTCTCTACAAACTGGGCAATATCTACAGCCCCTCCTAATAGATTTTCAAAGGAGCTCACTGGGACTCCTTGCAAGATGAAGGCTAGAGTCTTCTAGGCTTGTCTCAGAAGCTGATTTTGGAGTCTGTCGTAGACTGAGTAGAAGTAGAAGCATATGAGATATTTTATATTGCGGAGCGGAGCAGACACAGTGGTAGGAAGGCACCGGATAAGAGAGGGGTCAACTGCGTAAGTGTTCACGACAGCACCCTTTTAGTAAATGGGACAACCATTGTTGGGAGGCAGCCTGGTAGGTGAGGCTAGACTATGAGGCGCCTCTCAGTTACCTTGGTAGCCCTATCAAACCCTGCCCCCCTTTACTGGTCTAAGGAAAGACCGCTGAGTGGTCGCCTAGGGTTAGTCGGAGACTCCACCCTTCACATTCGGCCCGCTGCCCCTCTAGTGGACTGCGTTCCCGCCTGCCTGGCAGGGGGAGGACGAGCGGTGGCGGCGGCGTCACATCCGGGCGGGTGAGTGAGTTCCGGTATTTCAGGGCGGAGCAGGCGGAAGTAGGGTGAAAAGCGGCTACAACGCCGAGCGGAGGAGCTAGGAGCCTGATTTCCAGAAGCAACTGGGTAGGCACCATGGCCGGGAGCAGCACCATCGAGGCGGTAAAGCGCAAGATTCAGGTTCTGCAGCAGCAGGCTGATGATGCGGAGGAGAGGGCCGAGCGCCTCCAGCGGGAAGTGGAAGGAGAAAGGCGGGCCCGGGAGCAGGTACGCACGGAGAGCCGAGGCGCAGCAGGGAAGGGATCGGCGCCCCTCTGCTGTGCTCAGCTCCATGGAGCCCTGGAAGCCCGGACTAGTCGTGGAGCCCTAAGGTTGGGTGGGACTCGATTACGATGACCCGGTAAGCGGGTGCGGAGGGAAACTAAGTGCTTGCGCGAGCAGGCTAGACCCTGGAAAGAATCGAGCCCCGCGCGAAGCGGGCTGCCCTCTCCCTTTTCCCCCCCAGCTCATTCATTCGGTCCCTCGGAGCCGGGCGCGGCCAGGGGAGGGGCCCAGCGGCCTTTCCCTCCCCCACTTCTCTGCGAAGGGTGGGGACCTTTTACTCTTGCTTGAGGTTTCCGGTCTGGGGGGTAGAAGTGAGTGAGTGCTCCTCTGGTCTGGGAGGGGCCGAGCCTAACCTGTGAAAAATGAGGGTGGGAGGTGGGAACCGCCGGAAAGCCCCCGACCTGGCCTACTGGCAGCTTTTCCGCTCCCTCCTCCTGCTCAGGAAATGAGCCAGCAGTTGGCTGAGAGGAAGCGCGGTTCCCTCCCTCACTGGCGGAGCTTAAGGCCACGGCACCATCTCCCATCCTGGAACTTGGGGACCTTTTTTAACTAACTGGTACTCCCTACCCTCACTTGTTGTGAAGTGGGAGAGGAGATGGTACTCCCGCCGTTATTAGCAAATATCGGAGCTAGCAAACTTACTAAACCCTTCCCATCATGACCTGGAAAGGCAGGAACTTCTGCCAGGCCAGAAATGGGAGCAGTACAAATTTGACTTAGAACATTTCTCCCAAGCTGGCTGATAAGGGAGTGTATAGCAGAGAGTCAAATGCCACGCCAGTTTCAAGGTAGGAACCTTGATTCTGACTGATTGAAACACTGGAGGATAGGAACAGATTAGTGAGAGGTACTGGTGATTTCGGGGGAGTCTGTTTTCTCAGCTATCCAGTACGGTGGATTTTGTTCAACTGGAAGTGTTAGTGGAATGAATGGATTCCTGCTTAAGACCTAACGAAAAAGAACTCGTGTGTGGCTACCGGCTTTCTTTATTGCGCTCTCTCGCGCTCGCTCTCTCTCTCTCTCTCTTCATTTGAGGAGTAACAATATTTGAGGGGGCAGAAGGGGTGAGTGTGGAAAAGGAGAGCACAGCTCCCTTCCAAGTTAATGTTTAAACGTTATTAAAACTCTTTGTGACTGGGCATGGAGGTGACAGCTTGTCTTCACATCGCCCTTCCCTAGGCGTCCAGTATGGTTGTTTTGAGACAGGGTGTCCCTTTGTATTCCCAGCAGTCCTCCTACCTAAGCCTCCCGAGTGCTGGAATTATTATGGGCTTGCTTGGCCACTCTTGGCATGCCTGCAACTTCTCTTTATCGGGTCTAGGGAGATTGCTGTAGAATGAGGAAGTCCACAGAAGGGAAATGGAGAGTACAGTGGAAGGGATTGGCCATGTGCTGCAGAGTGTTAGGCAGATGTCTAAGTGTGGGAGTGGTTTTAGGGTAGGTAGGGTGTGTCTTTCTGTCCTAGAGTTTGGTCTTTTTCCTTGTAGGCACATTTGGCACTCCTTTCTTCTGTGTGATGTCTCTGTGTTGATAAGCCACAAGAGTGAGTGAGTGCACATGTTCAGGACTTACCAAATGTGCTTCTTTCACAGGTCTCCTGAGGAAGTCCTCAGAATGGGGAAGTAGGGTGGTAGTTAAATATTGATGAAACTAGTATCTTCTTTGTGAGCTTTTGACTTTTTGCACTCTCGAACTTTGAGCCTCTACTGAGGAGTCATACTAGGAAGGGGGAAGTCACCTCTTCTAGGGCCACTGTGGAATGTGGGTTTTGTAGGCTCCTCCTGCCACAATACCTGGTAGAATCCTATGTTGTTATATTAGTAGACTGTCTTTTTCCACTTAGAGTGGGCATCCAAGCTGCCTTTGTTGAGCTAGATCTGACCAGAGCTGAGAGGCAAGTTCTGAGGTCAGATAGGCCTTTTATAATATAGCTCCCTGTGAAGTTTTACTTTCAGTTTTGAATTTCCTTTGTATTTTGTAAGTGGGTTCTATTGTTTTTGGTTTTAAGCATGCTGGGGTCAGACCTTGGGCCTTATCCCAGACAAGCTTTCTACCACTCAGCTACACCCTGCTTTGTCTAAACTTCAACAGGTGACAGCACAAAGTTTAAATGCGCTTATTGTTAACGATAAAAAGATGCATGTGTAACATAAAAATTTACCTACCCTGGCTGGCCTTGGGTTGCTGGACCCAAGTGATCCTTCTGTTTTGCCTCTGGAATGGTCTCTCCGGTGTTCAACTGCCATGCCTGCATCTTGACTGTAACCTTTCTTTATTACTAATTTTATTCACATGTGTGTATGGGTGTCTGACCCCCTTGAGCTGGAATTGCAGGTAGTTGTGGATACACCTCCCACTCCCACCACGTAGTACTGGTACCGGGAGCCAAAGTCTGCAAGAGCTGCGCTACCTACTGAGCCATCTCTCTAGCCCCAGTGTAGTCATTTTTAAGTGAATGGTTCATCTTACCCTTTAAAAAAATATTTCTCCAGCCGGGCAGTGGTGGCACTTGGGAGGCAGAAGCAGGAGGATTTCTGAGTTCCAGGACAGTCAGGGCTATACAGAAAAACCCTGTCTTGAAAAAAAACAAAAACAAATAAACAAACAAAAATCTCCAAGTTTTCCATAGTGTTTTTGACTTTTCATTTTGTTGTGCCTTAAAACATTGGAAGTACCACCGAGGGAAGGGGAGCGGGCTTTGAACACAGTTTCTAACTTTGAGCCTTAAATTCATGGTCTCTGAAGTGGTAGGGATGTTAGGATATTTGGATGTACGCCCGTGTTTGTTTGGTGGACGCATAGGAAGCATTGTGACCTCTCCTTGTGTTAGAGGTTTCGAATGCTTTGGCTGCTGGTTGCCTCTCTCTGCCCCCCATTTCAGAGCACACTCTTCCAGAAGAGGCAAACAACCCTTTGCTCCAAGTGCCTCTACCTAGACTCCACCTTTGTTGACTCTGGGGCGGAGGATAACTCTAATCCCTAGCCCTTGGTAAAATTGCCCCAGGACAAGCTCCCTGGGAGAGCCCTGTGTGGACACAGGGCACAGCAGTCCTTCCTTCACAGGCCTGGCTTTTCTAGTAAAATCTCTTTGAATTACACCTGTGACTTTTCTCTAAAACGGGAAACCCCAGTGTGGCAGAGTGCCAGATTTAGACTTCTCCCGTCTGTCCTTGGCCCCTCTCTGCCTTTGCCTACCAGCTCCTCACATTAAGGGATGTGGTATGCTTTGGGACTCTTCTCACATTATTAAAAAACTATTGTCCAGTATGCATGCCATAATGTGTGTTGAGGTCAGAGCACAACTTTGGGGAGTCCACTCTCACCATTACGTGGGTTCAGGGGATCAAACCCAGGTTGTCAGGCTTGCACAGAAGGACAGCCCACTGTAGCATTTGAAATAAATTTCTGTCATAGACAAAGCTGCCGGCAGCCATCTTTTAATGTGACCAAATGGCTGCTGCCTTCCACCACCCAGATTTTGCCTCCTGAACAATGGAGACTCCTGTTACTGTTGAATGGAAGACCTCACACCGCATCCTCTTGTATCCTCTAAATTGTGGGGAGGTAGGCAGGCACTACTGGGCATTAGGTAAAATCTAGAATAATGGGGGGGGGGGGCATAAAGGATAGTGTTTCTGAGTCCCAGGCTAGCCTGCCCAGGACCTGGAGTGGCCTGCTGACCTGAGTGGCGTGTGTAAGCTGTCTTCTGTATTCCTCTGGAGGGAGTAGCAGATCTTGATTTTTGCAGTCTTTTGTTTCCTTGTAAAGAGAACTGCTCTGCTATAGGGGAAGTAGAACTTTCTGTCTTGAACCTACCACCCTCTGGTCTGTCTAAAGCTTAATCTTTGGTTCTTGTTTTAACAAACAGGCTTGCTCTTAAAAGAGCACCAAGAGGTATTTTCTCTTCCTCTTTTTCCACCCTTGTGAAGAATTCAATTGTAAATGTAGGAGAAAGTGCCAGAGCCAGCTTGTTGCCATGGAAACTATACCCTGCCCCCATAGCCTGTTATCTTATTCCAGTTTGGGTAACTAGGAGCTGGAAGGGGACTTAACATTTCATGTGCTTCCTGCAGATCCAGCTGAATTTTTCCCTTTTCTTTAATTTTTCCCCCCTTAGGTTTATTGATTTTTGTGTGTATGAATGTTTTGCCTGCGTGGTGTATGTATGTGTACCTTGTATGTACCTGGTGCCCATGGAAATCAGAAGAGGGCTTTGGGAGCCTCTGAAACTGGAATTATGGATGGTTGTGGATCACCGTGTGGGTGCTGAGAATCAAACCTGGGTTCTCTGTAATAGAACAAGTGCTGTTAGACTTGTTAACCCTCTCTCCAGCCCCTCAGGCTGTAGTCTTCATGCTTTTGTTCTAGCTGTGGATAGGGTAAGTACTGTATGTTTCTGTGAGTGTGTCACAGCTCCGGCCTGATGGCCTGGCTTGCTCTGGACTGGTTGGGCTTGTGAGGATATATCTGTGTTGTCTTCCAGACGTCTGTTTTCCTAGAAGAGACAGAACTAGAGAATGCTTGCCTTTGTGGTGTTCTGAATGGCATAGTTAGGAACACAAACGATTTCTTAGGAATTTCAATTTATGTAGACTTCTCAACCTTCTTTTCCTGTATCCTGGTCTCCTGCCTCCTTCCCAGTCTCTCAACTCTCTTATGTTTGTATGGAAATTTTTGTTTCAATCCTGATTGTTTGCAGGAATCTTATCCAGTTATATCCCTCCCTATAGAGCTGATGGCCCAGATTCTTCAGCTGCTACTACCTTTGACTGTTAGGAGGAAACCAGGGTAATAGAATTCAGTCACAATCTGGGCTGGAGAGGAGAGCCAGAGTTCACCAGGATAGAAGCAATTGGACGTCAACATGTGCAGCAAATATATTAATATATTAAATTTGGTTGTTGTTGTTTTTTTTTTTTTTTTAATTGAAACGGGGTCTCCCTGGGTAGCCCACGTTGGCCTTGAACTCATGGTCCCTATGTCCCCATCTCCAGAGTTCTAGATTGTGGCCACATATAATCCCATCTATGAGAACACTTTCCAGACTGACAGTATGCTAGCTATGTCTCTTTTTGTTTGTTTCTCAGTCATAGCCAATTCTAGATTTCCTTGAACGTGAGCTTGTACTTTGCTGTATCTGAAGCCAGGGAAATTACTGTTAGGAATTGTACTGAAGTCCAGTGACGCTTAGGAGGTTGTTAGAGGACTAGAAAGGCCGTCAGCCAGCCAGAGGCGTGGCAGTAGGAGGAAGCTAGACTTCTTGTTTGTTTTTATAAGGGCATACCCTGCAGGGTGGGGCGGGGGAAAATAGCCCAAATGAGTGTGCACGTGGGACAGAGTAAGTGCGGAGGTCAGGACGATTTGTGGGGACCAGTTCTCTTTGTCTCCCATGTGCTTCCCAGGGGGAGAGCTCAGGTCCTCCGCCTTGGCATCCGGTACCTTTAACTGTTGAGTCATCTTTCCAGCCTGAGAGATCCCAATCTTTTGTCCTTTCCCTTTCCTGTCTGGAAAGCTGTCTGGAAGGCATTGGTTGGTCATCTTCCTGGTGTGTTCGGGGAAGGGGATCACGAGGTTAACAACTTAAACTGCAAGTTAAGTTAGTATATATAGAGAAAAATTACAAAATGATAGAAATGCTAAATGCCAGGTATCCTGGTATATGCCTGTGGTTCTAACACTCGGGAGGATCTGGAGTTGAAAGCTAGAAAGAAGTAGCTGTAATTGAAGAAGTCTGTCTCCTCTAGCTGCCTTTTTTTTTTAAGGTTTATTTATTTATTTATTATATATGTAAGTAGCTGTCTTCAGACACTCCAGAAAAGGGCATCAGATCTCGTTCTCATTACGAATGGTTGTGAACCACCATGTGGTTGCTGGGATTTGAACTCAGGACCTTTGGAAGAACAGTCAGTGCTCTTAACCACTGAGCCGTCTCTCCAGCCCCTCTAGCTGCTTTTTTGAGACAGGATCTCACTGTGTAGACTAGGACTAGACTGGCTTCAGACTCACAGAAACCTACTTGCCACTGCCGTGATTGAAGGTGTGTATCGTCACACCTGGCTTTGTTGGCTCTTCTAGGTTCTGGGATTTGAATTGAGTCCAGAAGAGAAAAGATGATACTGTGTGGATAAGGAACTGAATTTTAGAATGCTCTGCAGGGTTGAGGGTACGTCCTCTTTGTTAGAGTGCTTGTCTGACATGCACAAAACCCTGGGTTCTATCCCTTGCACAGCATAAATTGGACATTGTGGAACATACCCGTAATCCCAACACTAGGGAGGTACTATATGGCACGTTCAGGCCAGCTTGGGCTACGTGAGATTAGTTCACATGAGCAAAACATTTCCTGTATAGCAAATGGGAGTTCTTAGATAGGAAAAGAGAAAGCTGATTAGTAATCATGTATGTTAGATCTTTTAATATTTAAACCACAACAAGATCTACCTTGCTTACATGCCTGGGTTCTTCATAGTAGTCAGGTCTACCCTTCTGTCACTGTTGGTTCTTTTCACCAAAAGTTGATTCTTTTCCGTTTCCCACTGACTCAAGGCTGAAGCTGAGGTAGCCTCCTTGAACCGCAGGATCCAATTGGTTGAAGAGGAGCTGGACCGTGCCCAGGAGCGCCTTGCCACTGCTTTGCAGAAGCTAGAGGAAGCAGAAAAGGCTGCTGATGAGAGCGAGAGGTAGGTGAATTCCAAGAGAGTAGGCCGGCCGGTGGGCAGCTGAGTGGACCAGTCCTCACCTACCTGCCTGAGGTGTCCTGAGTTCCACCCTAGCACTGCAAACAAATAGTTGATAGTGGCTCTGACCTGGATTTTCCCCTAGACCTGTTTTTTGTTTTGTTGGTGTTTTTGTTTGAGGCATGGTCTCATGTAACCCAGACTGGCTTCGAACTCTTGAGCCTTCCACCTCCACTTTTTAATCTGGGATTGCAGGCCCATGTCAGTGTACCCTGGTCTAGACCTGCTTTTGTTTTTGCAGACTGAACACAGCATCTCCCCTCTATGCTAACTAAGCACATCCTCTACCACTGACTTAAACTCCCAGCCCCTGAGACCTATTTTTTATTTAAATGGTAGTGATTTTATATTACTAGTATTATTTTGTAATGTGCAAATTGAACTGTGGCCTTGCACATACCAGGCACCTGCTCTATTGTTAAGTCCTATCCCTAGCCCAAATTTGTTTGTTTTATAAGAAAAAGTTTTCAACTAAATGGTACAGGTGCTCAAATGCTACTGAATTTCTGATTGGGTATCGAACAGAAGTGGACTGGGAAGGGTGTGGTTTTGAGTGTTTGGGATGGATTTAATGCACAGCTCAGAATGTCATTGCTGTGTTCATTCTTTTGTTCTGTTTCCGGCAGAGGTATGAAGGTGATTGAAAACCGGGCACTGAAAGATGAAGAAAAGATGGAACTCCAGGAAATCCAGCTAAAGGAAGCAAAGCACATTGCAGAAGAGGCGGATAGGAAGTATGAAGAGGTAAGTCACCTCTGTGGTGCAGGCTCTGCAAAGACAGGCATGAGGGGATATCGCCCTGGCTTGCTTGAGCTGTACTGGGGTCTTTTCTTCTAGGTGGCTCGTAAGTTGGTGATTATCGAAGGAGACTTGGAACGCACGGAGGAACGTGCTGAGCTGGCAGAGTCGTGAGTATTTTGTCTCCAGATCTTGTCAGCTCATGCTTCCTGCTTGGGCACTAATTCCGAGTAAACTAGCCTTCCTTCCTTCGACCTTGTTAAACAGGCCCGGGAGGGTGGTGGTCCTCTGTAGTGCTTCTAGCCTCAGAATGGCTTTGGGCTTTCTCTTACTTTGACTAGTAACAGGGAACAAGGCTTGCTTATTCTTGGGAAGATTCTTAAATGGAGGGACCATTGAGACTAATATGGCAAACAGCTAGTTGGAAGATCCTGTTGGGTCCTTCCTTCTTGGCCTGATTTCAGACCTGGTCTTGTTTTTGCACACTTTGCCAATCTCCCTGGGAACTTGAGAGCAAAGGCTTTAGAGAAATCACCTGCTGCCTATTGGTACCAGCTTGGCCTTGTATAACAAAGTCAGCATGGATGAGAATCTGTTGTGCTTGCCCTGCATCCCCGTCCTCTTCAGACATGACATACCATGACCATGGCGGTGTTTTCTTCCCATCTGTTTGTTGATTTGACCCACCCCACACCCCATTTTGCGGCTTGTTTTCTTGCTCTTCCTTTTTTAACCTTTTCCCCACAACCTGGCTTGTGCCATTCCCGTGACTCACTAACAGCCGCTGCCGAGAGATGGATGAGCAGATCAGACTGATGGACCAGAACCTGAAGTGTCTGAGTGCTGCTGAGGAAAAGGTACTAACCCCGAAGCCCACGCACCCCCTTCTCTGTGTGTGCTGTGGTGTCCTTTGGTTTGGTTTGGTTTTGCAGCTGCCTCCCTCCACCAGTTGATTTGTTGAGTGCGTTCTCATCTCCATGGAATGCTCCATTCTTCCTTTCCACTTCTTTGGCATCTCTCATCTCTTCTTTCCTAGTTGCTTCACTGCTTTCCCCAAGGGTCTCTGCCTCCCCTGGGTGATTTGGGGGGTTGTTTGGGTTGGGCACCCATCCCCACATCTACACCCAAGTAGCAGTCGTAACTTTTCCCTGGTAGTGAGTGATTTCTCTCAAGTGTCCTTTCTTTATCAGAGCCAAACACTCCGAGCACAGGAGAGCCAGGTCCTGGCATACCTGTTCCATGGTAGAGGGAGGAGGGTTGATACTTGCTCAGGTTACCCAGAAACTTCCTCCCTGATAATGCAGTCCAGCTCTCTCTACACATAGGTTCAATTCACATCTGTGTGTCTCTCTCCCTTTTTTTTTATTTCTTCCTCTTTCCCCTTTCCTCTCCTTCGGTATTTAAAATATTCACAGTAAGTGTTCTGAGCTGGAGGAGGAGCTGAAGAATGTCACCAACAACCTCAAGTCTCTTGAGGCTCAGGCGGAGAAGGTAGGGCTGGTTTGTGAAGATGACAGGCTTTGAGGCTTGGGCCCAGCCCTGCCTGCCCTTAATGAAAGACATACCCATTCCGTATAACCAGTGGAAATCGGTCTCTTCTTTCCCACCTTTGTCCATCAGTGTAGGTTAATGCCAATTCCTATGTACCCGCATACTCAGGTTTAAATACCTCTGATCCGCAGTGCCTGGAGTCGTGTGCTCCTTGAGCGATGGCTGCTGTGCTCCCCATCAGTTATAAGGCCCATTGGATGGGGGCAACAGAGCGCCAGCTCTTGAGACCTGTCTAGTAGCAGTCAAGACAGATGATTGCCACTTAACCATCATGAGGGAATGCTTTAACTAGATTCCTGCTGGTTAAGTTGTAGAAAGGAAAAACACTTTGGGTTGATAGGAATAAGATCAAAATTTAGGTCTGTTAACAAAAGCAGAAAAAAAAAAAGATCCTAGTGGAGTTCACTTTGCAAGTTTTGTTTGGAAATGGTTGGGTTTTAGAATCCATTGTCAAAAACTGGTCCTTGCTTTTAGTCCTGGACCAAATCAAATCCAGGAGAATGTCGATGGCTTATGTAAGATTAATACGGCTGTTGTGTGTAAGATAGTCTCTACTCTGAAATTTGTATTCTGCTTTTCTTAACAGTACTCCCAAAAAGAAGACAAGTATGAAGAAGAAATAAAGATTCTCACTGATAAACTCAAGGAGGTGAGCTGAGGGGCTGACCCACGTGGAAAGATATACAGCATTAATACTATAATATATGTCGTGAGCCTTGTTGGCCTTGGTTCTGAATGGCTTAGAAGCTTGAGGGGAAGAAATAACCATCTTGCATTCTCATTGTTGATCTCATTCTGATTGTTGATCTTTCCTCAGGCAGAGACCCGTGCTGAGTTTGCTGAAAGATCGGTAGCCAAACTGGAGAAGACCATTGATGACTTGGAAGGTATGGAGCACATGCGGGAGTGGGAGAAAGGACGGCCTCACCTGGTAATCTTGAGCCTTTTGTCCGTCCGTTCATCAGAGAATTGGTGGTGACTTGGAACCTTGGATGTGTCCTGTCCTGTGTTCTAGCTAGGCAGAGTTCCTCGGGAGTTTTAAATCTTTTCCTTTATAGTAAGTCCACTTATTTCTATAATCTGCCATCTTTCCTTTGAAAAGATGTAATGGCTGTATTTATCTCCAGTGTAGCAATCTTAAATGTCTTAAATCTTGACTCTGTGAGTTGAAACGGAAGCCATGATTTTTAGAAGGTCGTGAAGCTGTGCGTGCCACCCTATGGCCACTTTGGGTATTTCTTTTTATCGTTCAGGCTGGGTGACACCTGTGGGAGATAACAACCAAGTCTTACAGCCTGAACAGATTGGACACTCAGGCCTTCTTGTTCTCGTAGTTTGTCAGCTTTGTCTGTCCACCTTAACACAGAAACAAGTCTTTTGCTTTGAGAACTTCCTTGATCCGCTCTTGGTAACTGGATGTTCTTTGAAAGGGTTTGGGGAGGCGGCCGTGGAACCGTGAATAGTCATCACCCTGCGGAGGCAGAGAGGAGTCACTAAGACTGCGCTTTCTCCCTTTTCTGTCTTCCTTAAGTGTTATTATCACTACTTCAGAATTGGGTGGGAGAGGTGTCCTTGGGTGCCTGTAATAGCTGGCATGTGTTCAGGTTCTCAGTTCTTGCTGTAGTTGACTTGAAGAGACATCAGGAAATTGGCCATTGGGTCAAGTAGATTGAAAATGGCCAGGCATGGCTGCCAGAATTGTTTTTTGTTTTTTTCCCCTAGAATAGTTTGTTTTTTCTTCCTGGTTTTAGACCTACTGTCACATTTTTCCTATTTTCTTTTTTTTTTTTTTGTTTTTTTGGTTTTTTGGGTTTTTTTTGGTTTTTCGAGACAGGGTTTCTCTGTATAGCCCTGGCTGTCCTGGAACTCGCTCTGTAGACCAGGCTGGCCTCGAACTCAGAAATCTGCCTGCCTCTACCTCCCAAGTGCTAGGATTAAAGGCGTGCGCCACCACCACCCGGCTACATTTTTCCTATTTTCTAATGATTCCCTCTCTTCATCTGCTTCTGATACCTTTCACTTTATCCCTTCCAACATCCCTGTGGTTCCTGTGCCTGTCCAGACGAGCTCTATGCCCAGAAACTGAAGTACAAGGCCATTAGCGACGAGCTGGACCACGCCCTCAATGACATGACCTCTATGTAACTATCAGGCAGCAGAGTGGGGTTGGGATCCTGTTGCGCGGGTGAGGGTGCGGCTTCGCAGACTGGGTTTGGGTTTTGTCCTTGAGTCTGCAACCTCCACCTACTTGCAAACAAACCTTGGTGCTGGTTATCTGTTTGGCAGAACCTGGGAGGATTTAATCTTGATGTAATCTGTATTCTCTCTTATTCTCCCATCTAGTTCTAACAGGGTCTTATATAGCCATATTGACCTGAAGCTCCAAATTCTCCCGACCCACCTCAGCCTCTAAGGTGACAGCCATATGCACTGTGCCCAGCTCTCCTTTGCACTGAGTTTTCGCTCTGGTTTCTCAAAGCTAGGCATGGTGACATACAACTGTAAGCCATGCCGTCTGATGCTGAGGCAGACGGATTGGTTCCAGTTCAAGGCCAGCTAAGGCTGGGTAGCAAGATAGAGTCTCAAAAGCAAAACATAGAAGTCATGGTGGTGCTCACCTTTATTCCCGGTGTGAGCAGTGGGGTTTCTTGAATTCGAGGCCATCTTAGACTATGTAGTGAGTTTCAGGACTGCCAGGGCTATGTGTAGAGATTCTGATCTGTGCCCTTATACTAAAGTTTACGGGGCATACCCAGGGTAAGAAGCAGCCAGTTTAAGAATTGAGCTGAGTCCCAAAGCGAGCCAAGCAGTAAGCAGCACCAACAGTTTTGGGGGACTTGACCTGTTTGCTGGGATCTGTTTATTCTAACCTGCACCATCTTCCCGTTAACCCTGGGAGAGTGCTGCAGCCTGTGTGCCTGGCTCTCCTGCCGCTCTGCCTCAGTTGAGCCAGCCCTTCTCACCTGGAGTGTCCTTTTTCATACAGATAAACTGTCACCGTTTCTGCTCTGTTCTGGATCTACCCCCTTTCCTTGGGGAACCCAACACCCCACTCGCTCTGGATTCCATTTGGGTCAGCCTGGCTGGTTCCCACAGCCTTAGGGCTGGAGGGCCTGGGGGCGGGGGCACAAAGCAATTTACATATTTGCTTTCCACCCCCATATTAAAAAGTTAAGCTGCCAGAGCCTCATGCCCCCTTGCATTTGTGATCTTGACGAAGCTGTTGCTGCACATACGAAGGAGCCCTGCCGGTGTGATGTGGGGACAGCCGTATTAGGCTCCCCTCTTCTGACTGCTGGATGAGCAAAGCTACTTTGTGTGTGTGTTTTTCTTGACACTTAAACTTGCTGATTGGAGTCTTGTCGGAGTGACCAGTAAATGCTCCTCATGGTAGGAAGTCCAGTGCTATTTCTCAAGTCTTACTTCGGCGTTCTTACATAGCCCGCCTGGACATTTTCATTCTTTTAGCCCCTCTCCTGTACCATAAGGTCATTCATTGACCATTGAATTAGCTCCTAACACTCTGCCCTTTTGCTAAAGATTCAGACACTACATCCTCTGATCCATCCTTACAATTAAATAATTCTGTTATCCCAACTCACAGAAGAATGTGTAACATGGTGGGTTGGATTCGTCTTTAAGCCTTTCTCACTCCCTTGAGGCTGCTGCCATTTGTCCTACTTGTTCTCTATGAGATAGATAGGAAGCGCACGGTAAATGATGGGCAGAAGGGAAACAACCAGCCACGCACATTTCAAACGCCATGCACATGAGGGTACTGATTTACTATTAAATTTCTATAGCGAAATTCTTCTTGGTATATATTGCAGAATGGAATATCAACACTTCACAGCTGTTCCAGTTTATACAGCAGATACATTTGGTATCCCAGTTAAGTACTGCATAGTATTTCAGTTTCTTAGCAGAGTACATGTTTGAAACTTCCCCTTTCAGTATCCAGGGCTGTGAATATGGCACAGGGAGAGAGTGTCACCCAATGTACACAAGGCTCTTGAGTTTGAACCCCAGTACCACAAGGAAAGAAAGGGAAGATAATAGCTAGGCAGAGAAGCTCTCTACCAAGCCAGCTTCCTTTGCTTACACTATTCCTGCCACATAGCCTTTGAGATTAAGTAGAGGTTGATTTATTTGGCGGGTCCTGGTGTTTTCTAGCTATCCTGTCCTGATAGATATGAACTCAGCTGAGGAACCTCCTGCACACGGGTTGCTCTGACTCTAAAGCACAAGCCCAAAGCTAAAGCTGCCTCGGGAGCTGTGGATAGTAAAGTTTGAGGTGCTAATTGGGAGGGGCACTGGTCTCGTGGTGACCCCCAAATTGGAATTTTTAAGCTCTGTCTTTCTGAGTGAGTTTTATACTAGCCCTGGATGTCCTAGGACTCAGTCTGTGCCCACGCGCGCCTTGAGCTCGTGGCTCTCCTGCTCTGCCTTCCAAGACAGGCACCACCAACTGCGCAGAGGTTACATGAGATCTGTTCATTGTTTGGTTTGGTAATACAGAATTCTGAACCCAGAGGCTTGAGGCTTCGACACAAGCATTTACCACTGAACTCCATCTCCAACCCCAGGATTGGCTTTTAATGAGCAGAATGCAGTTTGGAGATAGTACCCAATATTGTAGTTACAGGAAACAAAGTACACAAGCCTAGCTGGGGAAGAAGAACACAGCTGTGAAGGTAGGCTGGGGGCAGGGTGGCTGCAGAGGTACAGCTGGGAGCTGCTTTGTCGTCAGTAACTGATGGAGATGCCACTGTAGTTTATGAACAAGTGTGTGCTGTGAAAAGAATAAGAGTTGTTGCATCTGGCCATGGTGGGGAAGCCTGCACCCAGGAGACTGGAAGAAAGATCAAAAGTTCAAGGCCACACTAAACAGCATAACAAGACCCTGGGTCAAAAATAAACAAGGCTGGGTGTGGTGATATATGCCTTTAATCTCAGCAGAAGGATCTCTTGAGTTCGAGGCTGTCCGGCCTACATATCAAGTTCTGGGCCAGCCAGTATAGTGAGATTCTTTTAAGACAACAACTTTTGCTGGGTGGTACACACTTTTATTCACTTCATGCACTTAGAAGGCAGAGGCAGGCAAACATGAGTTTGAGAAACACTGCACAAAAAACAATACAAAAAACTTTTTCCCAAGTAAAAAAAAATAGTACATTTGGTGTGTAGGTATACATGTATACTGGATTGAGAACACATTAGCAAAGTGTGCTTGCCCCAAGTTGCAGATGTTTGCATATCATTGTGCCAGCTAATATTGGTCTGCTGTCTTTGTTGTCTCAAATCGACTCTTGCTTTTAAAATGTTTTAAAGTTCGAAAGAAACAGCATGCACACACCACTAACCAAGAATATGCTATACGTCGGGAAATGCTAGGTTAGGTTGCAGTTTTATCTGTTTAGTTTTCTGAGCCAAGGTCTCTCTGTGTAGCCCAGGCTAACCTGAGACACAGCAATCTTCTCAACTCAGCTTCCAAAGTGCTGGGTAATAGGCTTGCTCAGCCTTGGTAAGTGCGTGGTAAGATAAACACTTTGACAACACCTGACAACTAAGAGTTCAGAGGTAGTTAGGTAACTGGTTTTGAGATTGAGAAAGTGATGTAGGGAGCTAATGTCTTAGTTTGGGATTTGGGAAGCAAGAGAAGCATATGTCTGAAAAACTGACAGGTATGCAGGTCCCAAGGCTTCGAGGGGAGGAGCTGATAGAGATTTTGGAATCCAAAGGGATTGCAAGGTGCTTTAAGTTGCACAAATATCTTAGAACCATAAAGATGCCAGTCAATGGTGCTACATTCCTTTAATCACATCACTCGGGCAGAGGCAGGCCAATCTACATAGCTCAGGACAGCCAGTGCTACACAGAGAGACCCTATCAGAGCGCGCAGGAAGTCAGACGAACTTGTTTGAAGGGATACAGGAGAGGGAATGGCGGCTCTGAACTGAGTGGCTCTCATCTCCAGCAACAGACTGAGAAGGAAGGAAAGTGCAGTGGGCATCCACTGCTCCAGTAATCTGAGGGTATGTCTGGAGCATTGGGCTCTACCATAGGCAGATACCACATTCAAGGAGAGGGCATTAGTGAAAGAAGAAAAGCAGTAAATACACTTTAAAGTGGTCGTGCCCAGTAGAATCTGATCACTGATGTCCAGTATGACAGCTACTAGTTTCCTTGGCTGTTAAACATTGTCTTGTGGTAAGGCTAGAATTCAGTTTTATTTATTCTTAAATGAATAAAGTTCATTTAAATTTAACTAATCCCATGAGACTGTTGCTCAGAACAGTCACAGTCATTGGGTCTTAGTCAGGAGTTTGAATAGCAGGATGAAGGTTTGAGATCCTGCCTCAAAATACAAGTTAAAAGCAATCTGGGGGCTATATATAACTGAATGACCCTAGCACCATTTGAAAAGCAGAGAGAATGAGCTAAGAAAAATAGAGATTGAGAAAAAGTTAGCTTCTCTCTCTCTCTTTTTTTCTTTCCTGTAGTTTCCACTTTATCCCATTGGCAGTTCTCTTTCTATAAGAAAAGTGAGGGCACACCTGACTGCTGTGAGGTTGGGTCCTTTCTCTCACACTCTGGTTTCTCGGGAGCTCTCCTGCTTCTTGATACCAGCCATCAGAGCAAGCGCTTGGCTCCTTAACAGTTTTCTCTCTAAAGCCAACAGAGTGATGACTGAGTTTCTTTTGCCCGTTTTGCCCTTGTTGAGATGAGGACCCCTGGAGCCTAGGGGTGGAGCCTTCCATGCTTACACTGTAGTTCCTTCGGTTCTTTTTTAAATTATGTGAGTGCGGCCCCCCATGCAAGACATGACATGACATGCCTATTTGCATATGGAGGTCAGAGGAAGACTTGCAGGGATTGGTTCCTCCCAGATCTCCAACTCAGGGCATCAGACTTGGCAGCAAGTGTCCATTGAGCTGTCTTGCTGGCCCATTATTAGATTGGGCATGGCCAGAATTGAGCCAGAGTCCTACTTTGCCCTGTTTTGGTGCTGTCAGGAAGTAAGAGCTTTAATGAACTAATAATATCTCGTCTTGACAGTTTAGTCATTAAAAACAGAAACAGCCGGGCGGTGGTGGCGCACGCCTTTAATCCCAGCACTTGGGAGGCAGAGGCAGGAGGATTTCTGAGTTTGAGGCCAGCCTGGTCTACAAAGTGAGTTCCAGGACAGCCAGGGCTATACAGAGAAACCCTGTCTCGAAAAAACAAAAAAAAAAAAAAAACCAGAAACATTTTTTACAGTGCAGATTTTAGGGAGCTCTGGCAGTAAAGTCTCTTTCTTTATCATTTCTGTAACTGGAACCAACTGTTAAAAGAAACAAGATCCTGGCACTTAACCTTCTTTCAAAAAACGGGTGTGGGAATCAAACCAAGTTAGGTATGGATGAGACGTAACCATAGAAGCGTAGGCTGAGGGGGAGAGCCGAGGGCTTGAGCGTCTACTGTTTGTCAGGAATGTCTCCTGAGTCAGACAGGCCCAACACTGAGCCTTAGAAGCTCATTGACTACTCTTGTTCTGTCATGTAGGGTAGGGTAATTCTTGTATACACAGAAAGATTCTGCACATTAGCATATTGCTGTCTTCTGGCCAGTAGAATATCTGTAGAACCTTCTGGTCACTGTGACAGCCAAAGCCTGTCTTGTCTGGCCAGTCATGGAGACACACATGTATAGTTAAAGCACTCAAAGGCAGAGGCAAGAGGATTCCACAAGTTTGAAACCAGCCCAAGACACATAACCTTTGTTTTAAAAAAAAAGATCAAAAGACCTCCTGAAGCATGCCTTTACAAATTCCCATATTCTTCCCTGGGAGAGAGGAGGGACAGCGCCAGTTACTAAGTGGTCTGTCTCTATGATCAGGTCCCAGCAAGAGAGCAAGGCCTAGCTTTAAAATGAGACCATGTCTCAAGTTGAAATAAGCTCTAAAACATAGGAAGTTGAACTTAAACTAGAAGAGCATCGGTGGTGGTGCATATCTTTAATCCTAGCAGTGGGGAGGCAGCTCTGAATTGGAGTCCAGCTTGATCTAAAGTGAGTTCCACGACAGCCAGAGCTATATAGTGAGACCCTGTCTTACAGGGAAAACAAACAGAAAAGCTCTCACCTGAGCTTCAGAGACTGATAGTAGGGGTGGGCCAAGAGTAATTTAGCTTTCCTGTATCTCTGGGTTTAGGATTATCTACAGCTACAGGGTGGAGTGGTACACACCTATAATCCCAGTTATTTTTGGAGACTATAGCTGCAGCATCAGGTTTGAAATTAGCCAGTGTAACAGAGCAAGATCCTATCTCACTGGGGTTTGGGAAGAGTCTAAAATCTTTATACTTCATTTCCTCTTAAAATTTGTTCTAAGTAGAAAGCCTAGATAAAGGCAGTGGACCCGAGTACTGATTAAATGTACACTATGAATACTAGAGTGTCTTAGATTTTCTTAAGATTGAAGTACATAGTACTGGACATCACATTTATATGCAAAGCAAGAGAGAAATCTAAACTCTCCTGCACTCAACTTCCTTACATTTCACTTGCCTGAATTGGAATCTGTGACCACCTTTGGCAAGGAGACAATATAATGTTCTTTAAATCAATTGTATTTTATTATTTTATGGGGGTGTTTTGACTGTTTGTATATCACATGTATGCCTGGTGCCTGCAGAGGCCAGAAGAAGGCATTGAATCCCTGGGACTGTAGTTACAGGTGGTTATGAGGTGCTATGTGGGTGCTGGGAATTGAACCCAGGTCCTCTAGAAAAGCATCCAGTGCTCTAAACACCATAGTAGTCATAATTAGCGTATAACCTTTAAGTGCTATGTATACTGCTGACTTGAATAGGTCCTATATAAAAGGGGAACCTGAACATGAATTGGGGAGGACTTTAGGGTCTTTGTTATACTACACTCCGTATGAAGTATGAAAATGAAGGTCGAGTGGGTGAGATATGTATGCATAGTGCTCCCTTTGGGTTTTCCAAGCCCTCATGGCTCAATGCCTCTTTCTAAGTGCACTGTATCTGCCATGTGACCGTCCCAGCCCAGGCACAGATTCTGTGAAGGAAGTGTGTTTTCACATTCAGAATGGTCCTACAGCTGAAATTCTTACTGTATTCCTTGTTGGTCTTTCCACCAATGGCACACTCTTCCTGCCCTGGGTCCTCATACTCTCCTGCTGAATGGTGCATGCTACATAGACCAACTAGGTGAAAGACGTTTGCCTCTGCCTTCTACTAACCTCCCCTTTTCTCTCTCTCCTCCCGTTTCTCCTTTCCTCTTCCCCCTCTCTCTGTTGCTGCTGCAGAGCGTCTCTACAGCCAACTTGAGCGAAACCGCCTGCTTTCTAATGAGCTGAAGCTAACGCTGCATGGTCTTTGTGACTGACGGGCAGGGCTCCCTGATGCCCAGTAAACCCACACCACTGACCTGGACCCACCAAAAAACTGATTGCCTTTTAAAAAGTTACTGTTTGCCCTAAGCAAGTTGCTTTTTAGTGAGGGCAGCTAGACTACCGTTGATTTCCTGGCAGCCCCCCATCAAGTTGCAGTGGCTATTTCTTTCTATTCTAGAAGAGCTTGTGGGTGATGAAGAAGGGGCCTGGGAGACTTTGTGCGGAGCTCGGAGCCGTTAGCTGCAGCCCTCTCCCTGTACACTGACTGTAGGGCTTGCTCTCCTGCATGGATATTTTCTAACAATAAAAGCACTGACTTCACAAGATGTTGTAACTGCTTCATCTGCAGGCCCAGGGATGGGCCCTTCTGACTGGGTGGAAACAGGGATGGGCAAGAAGGGTGTGTGGTATGAAAATGGGCCTGACTTGCGCGTGTTCTTCCCTTCCCTGAAGCTCCGTGGTTTACTTGCTAAGCAGGTTAATGCTTGGTGTCCTACCACTGGCTTTCTTCCTGATAGTTTTCCTTCTTGCTGCTTTTGTGTTTAGTTGTAAGTCACTGTCCGGGTCAGCTCTGTTGATAACTGCTAAAATCTCAGTGGGGCTTTACTTACAAGAATGCATCTGGGTAATGTTCTTCTTGACTTAAACCTGAGGATTCCTATCCTCCCCACTTTGAAGAAAGTACCTACATAGAAGATTCCTGTGCCCTTTATGTGAGATTTTGATCTTTGTCCTTGCCTGCAGTAGTCACACTCTACTGTGGTGTTTCAAATAGGTATTGATTGACCTGTGGACAGACCCAAAGATCGGGTGGGTACCTTTGCTTTGAGCCTCATCCTTTTGGGGCTGAAAGCTGAATGACTTTTGGTTGCCTGCGGGAGGGAGAGGAAATGGCAGATAAGCCCAGCTCCTTCCCCCCAGGCAGGAGAGAAACTCTTTGACTTCAATAGGCAACCCAGAGACCCTACAGAACCCTGGGGAGCAGTAGCTGCCTTCTGTGCCTTCCTTGCAACTGGAGCAATTCTCAAAATGGGGAGAACTTGGAACTTTGTGTAACTTCTCTTCTTTATTCCCACTAGATAAGCTGAAGTGCACCAAAGAGGAGCATCTCTGTACACAAAGGATGCTGGACCAGACCCTGCTGGACCTGAATGAGATGTAGAGCTCTCCCTTCCCTGCCCTGCGGCCGCTCCTCCCTCTGACCTTGACTCCGCCTGAGGCCAGCCTCCCTGAAGCTGACCCTGAAACTGAGGGCTGATCTTTTTAACTGAAGGCTGCTTTCCCTCCTCCTGCCACCCCCTCTACCCCTCTTGTCTTTTTCACAAAACTGTGTCAGCCTCTTCCCAGAGTTCCAGCTGGAGGGGCTGCACACCTTTGGGAACAATATTTAAGGGAATGTGAGCACAACGCAAAGTGTCTTCAATGCAGTTGTGATAATGCACATTGTGATTACTTTTTGTCTTAGCAACCATTTTTAACATTCCAAGCACTTCTGCAGCTTGGAGCAGCACATTTTAGCCTAATGGATACTGTCTCGCCATGGAGGAGAAACACAGGAATGGGCCTGCCTTCCTGAGAGCCAGCAGAGTCCAGGCAGGCTCCACTGTGGGAGACCTCAGTGCTCTGCACCAAGTCTTAGCCAAACAACGGGAATTCTAGGAAGTTAGCCAAAAACAAAAAACAGTTCCGGGCTGTGAAGGTTTTCAGCTTTGATATCTTTGAACAACTTTACACTTATTTTTATTTTTTACTTTTTCCATCAGATGTGACCAAATAAGACGTCTGAGACAGCCCCACCTCCCAGGGCTGCATATTAGGCAAGTGTGCTACCATTCAGTCCCCAGCCCTGAGCCCAAACTTGTCTCAGTTCTACCCCTTTCCTGACTGCTTAAAAACAGATCATGCTGCCCCTTAGTGCTGTGGTGACCTCTTAGTGTTCACCTGCCCCCGAGGGAGACAGAGAAGGAAAATTATGTTTGTGCCACTGATTTAGCCACATGAAAGTCATCTCATTGCCCTTTCCTGAAGCTGCTGTCTCTAAAGTGCCATCTCATTGTGCTTTGTATCAGTCAGTGCTGGAGAAATCTTGAATAGCTTATGTAAAAAAAAAAAAGTTTTTAAATTTTATATTATTTTGAAATTTTGATTTTGGGGGGTTGGGTTACCTTGGCCAACCCATTGGCTGTGAGAAGTCTTTGCAGTCTGTGGGCTAGTGGTGTGCTGATCTTTCCAAGTGTCCCCAGCCGATTGCCATGCTGAGGTGGTTTCTCCTGTTAGGTGGGCACCCTGCAGATTCCTGGCTTGTTTGTCCTCTCCTGCTCCGACTGACCGGAGAAAGAGAACCCGCAGTGCAACTGTTTTGATACTGAATATTGACAAGTGACATTTTGAAATAAAGAACCAGTCCCTCCATGATCAGACCTATTTGACTTTATTAAATGAAGTGTACTTTCTCCACAGGGCTATATGGACCCCATTAACAGTCTTTGTGGTTGACAGCAAACAGATTTAACATAGAGCACACAGAAAAATAACATGGGTTCAGAATCTGGCTGTGGGGGTTAGGAGGTAGCACCCTTGGTAAAGTGATTACCCAAGCATAAGGACTTGAGTTAGGTTTTCAGCACCCATATAAAGACCAAGCACAGCACACCATCTGTAGTCCCTGCCCACTAGACTAGACTAGACTAGACAGGAGCATCCCTGGGGCTTCCTTGCCAGCCAGTTAGCCCACTCAATAAGCTTCAAGTTCAATTCAGACCCTCGGGCATGGCATCATATGCCTTAAGTTCCAGCACTCAGGACAAGTTGTACTCCAAAAATATTGGTAAGCTGGAGAGGGGCCTCGGGAATTGGGAACACCTGCTTTTACTGGGGAGAGTGCTGACTTGGCTTCCGATGACTCCAGTTCCAGGGGACCTGAGGGCCTCTGCACGTACAAGCTTACACATAGATGCATTAGATTTTTTTTTTTCAATGAGACAGGGTTTCTCCTGTGGTCCTGTCTGTCTTGGAACTCACTACATAGACCCAGCTGGCCTAGAACTCAGAACAGCTTGCCTTTGCATACAAGTGCTGGGATTAAAAGGTGTGCACCACCACCCCCAGCTCCTGAGTTCCTGGGTGTGTCAGACATGAAGGCTGATTGCCCTAATTCCAGCAAGGGTGGGGCGATCAGGGCAAAGATGGGATTACTACAAAGTTGAGGCCATTCTGGGCTGCATAGTAAATTCCAGATCAGCCTGGACTATAAAACAGCCTCTAATCACAGGGAGCTAGTGAGATGGCTCAGTAGTTCAGGCCACCTGCCAGCCAAGCCTAACAACCTGAGTTTGATCCCCAGGGTTTACACAGTAAAAGGACTGACTCTTGCTGGTAAGCCTCTGATGGCTACACTCATCTGTGGCATGCAGCTACCAATGTGTAGTCACACACACGCCCAAATGTTAAAGGCAGGGTGGAAGTATGTCTGGTTTCAGTCTTTAAATGCCATCACTTACAGAATGGAGGCAATGTGAAGACATCACATGATCTAACAAACTGAAGTACACATTTGTCACCACAACCATATGAACTCCATGGGTTTACTAACCTCCTTCAGACATAATGTTGCTCATACTCCTGAGTATTCTTTTGAATACTTGGAGGAAACAGGGATTTTAAGATTTATTTTGTTTACGCTCTGTGTGGGGAGGGGATTTCATGGGGGCCAGAGGCTGACATCGGATGTCTTCCTCAATCAGTTTTCTCTTTCTTGAGGCAGGGAGTCTCACTGAGTTTAGTGTTCACAGATTTAGCTAGACCAGCTGACGCTCAAGCCCCTTCTGTCTTTGCTTCCCCAGTGTGCTGGAATAAGAGGCATGCTGCGCCCTGGTTTTATGTGGGTGCTGGGAACTCAAGTCATTTTTGTGTGATAAGCACTTTGCTGGACAACAGTGAACTTTTATTTTTTAGACTAGGCTTCTTGATCCTCCTGCCTCAGTCTCCTGATGACGGAGGTTATGGGTGTGTGGTACCACATCCCACTAGGAAACAAGCACTCCCAGAGAGCATTTTGCTGAGTCCGGTTGTATGAGACAATGGCTTTTCGAGTTGTTTCTGAGGCCAGGTGTCTGGCGTTTCCTGCACTGTGGCGTTGAAGCAGGACATAAATCTGATTCCCGGTAAAAAAAACATACTTGCCTTGAGAAAAGCCAGCTGTTTATGCTAGAGACTGGAATTTTTTCCATTTAGAACCCTAGACTAATGCTGACTGGAAATTTCTTTTATCTTTTTACAAGAAAGGGTTTCTCTGTGTAACAGCCCTGGCTGTTCTGAAACTCAACTCTGTAGACCAGGCTGACCTCAAACTCAGAGATCACCTATCTCTGCCTCCCAAGTTCTGGGATAAAAGTCGTGAGCCATCACACCTGGTTGGAAATTACTTCAAATATTAAAATTAAATAACTTGTTTCTTGCATTTAGTATTGGGAGTTGAACCCAGACCTTTGTACACACGAGCCATGAGTTTTGCCCTAGTCTCTCTACTATTTTATTGAGTGGAGATGGGAAGCTCTGTTTGGGTTTTTAGACCTTTCTGTCTGGACCTTGTTAGTAAAATCTACTCTTGAATACTTAGTAAAGTGGCTCTTTGGGTCTCTGTTCGAAATTTCGATAAAGTAGCTTTTTGGGCGCACTTAAAAAGTACCCACAATTCCTAGCAAGAAAGCACCCGCTGACGTTGTGGCTGCGGATTGGTTGGTGTTGGTGCTGGCCACCTGTAGTTGAAGCTGAGACCAGGCAGTCGCCATGATTGCCTTTGGGGCTCCTCGACCCCGAAGCTTCAGGCTCCTTTTCTCCTTGACTCCACACCACTTCTTCCTGTTTTTAATTGGGACCCTGGCCAACAAACTCAATGTGCCTCAAGTGTTACTACCCTTCAGCCGGGAGCCAGGCCGGGTGCCCTTCTTGCTGGAGGCTCAACGGGGCTGCTACATCTGGTGAGCAGGGTGCAGAGATCTCGACCCCACAGTGAAGAGGAAAAGAATTGCAGGAATCTGATGTGGTCCCACCGTGTGGAGGGACCTGTATGTGGCATCCTTAGGTGGGATATACCCTAAGTTGTGAGGCTTTTTAAGGAAAAACAAAAAAACAAAAACAAAACAAAAAAACCCAAACTAGGAAGGGAGTCCACCTCCCTGTTGAGACGCAACCGTTGGCATAGGCAAGCCCGTGTCAGAGAGACACTGCCGGCATTCATATCCTTCAATTTGAAGGATTTATGATGGAAACGGAATCAGGTGAAGTGAGAGCCACGTTAGGAGACCCTGACAACAATCACCAAGCTAGAGTAATAAGACACGATTCATCATGCATGGAGATGAGATCTGCCTGTGATATGAGAGTTCCCCCTGTACAAGTGGAAGTCGAAGATGGGTAGTCTGCTCTGGAATAATGACTAAAAACTTCCGAGTATAAAAGAACTCAGTGGCAGGTTACATGGCTATCTGAACTGTAAGGGAGTTTAACCAAAGGAAGCCTTTAGATACCAGAACATTTATTCTAAGTGAAAGAGACTTCCCCTTACTGTAACTTTGCAGATCGGAGGGTTGGAGTAGAGCTTTGGGAATGGTAGTCAACCCTCTACTTAGCTACATCCCAAGCCCCTTTCTTGCCTTCTAGGAGAAGCAGTGAGGTTTTTATTTTCATTCCAGAGTACAAGAACTTCAACTCTTATGAAGTATAAGGAACTTAGTCTTGTTGGCAACTCAGTGTGATATTCATCATTCAGGAATCCTTCTAGTATTGAGAGCTTTCTATCTCTCTATCTCTGCTAATGATTATTTTGTACTTTTGTTTGGTCTCCGAATGTAGGCAACTTTCCATTTTAGATAGCTAGGTTTACAGGAAATTATTTTTCAAGGTAAGAGGAATCTTTGTCTTGTTGTGAACACAATGCTATTTTCCCACACTGTATTTTTTCATATTTTGGATTTCTTTCTTTTTAAGATTTATTTATTTTATATAAGTGAGTACACTGTTGCTGTCTTCAGACACCCCAGAAGAGGGCATCGGATCCCATTACAGATGGTTGTGAGCCACTATGTGGTTGCTGGGATTTGAACTCAGGACCTCTGGAAGAGCAGTCAGTGCTCTTAACTGCTGAGCTATCTCTGGAGCCATATTTTGTTTTTGTTTTTGTTTTTGTTTTCGAGACAGGGTTTCTCTGTGTAACCCTGGCTGTCCTGGAATTTGCACCATAGACCAGGCTGGCCTTGAATTCTGAGATCTGCCTGCCTCTGCCTCCAAAGCAGTAGGATTCAAGGTGTGGGCCACCACTGCCTGGCGAGAGTCCTATTTTACGTATTTATATATTTACTTATTTATTTGGAATAGCTAGGTTTATTATTAATATACCATTGATAGACATAAAATCAAACAGCCCTACCTCAACAAAGAAGTTGAAAAAGCATTACCAAAACGAGCCTGCAGTAGGGAGTCAGAAATCCTGTGACATGCCCTCTCTGCTTTGGTACCCAGAAGAGAGTGTGAGATTCTTCAATGCTTCAGAAGTTTTGGGGAGTCCAGGATCATTTTGGGAGGTCTCCTCAGGGTTCTGCCAGGTGGTCCCTCTTGGTGTCGAGAGGTAAGTGTATATTTCCAGGTCTTATCCAAGTAGTTCGTTACACTAATTCTTTTGGAAGAATTTCAGCGCGTACTTCCACCCTAACCCTTGGTTCAGCTTTGATCTGTGGGCCTTAGACAATTGCTTGAGCTCCGTCTCATGCCTTCTCTTGAAGAACCAAATCCTGGTGTCTCCTTTTGTCAGTTTGAGTGCATCAGCCAAGGCCCTCAGAGTCTCCCCATTAGGGTTGGGGTCTGTCTTGTGAGTCCTATTTTAAACATTGTGGGAGGAGTAACGTTTTAGATCTTTGCACAGGTGATCATTGGGAAAGGTTCTCATCGATTTAAATTCTTGTGTCCTCTAACAGTGGCTCTGTAGAGCTCCGTCAGGCACACCTGATGGCATGTAACATGGGAGAACTTCTTGCCTGTGTTGGCTGGACCTGTGTATTGATTTCATGCTCTAAACCATGTTGTCTTGGCAGGCATTCCACTCATCATGATGCAGTCACCGTTCAGCCTTTATATGAAAATGGCACCTCTTGCTCTCCAAGGGCTGTTCTTGTTGCTGAATCCACCCAACCGATACGCCTCAGCAGCATTATTCTTGCTCGAGAAGTGGGTATGTTAGGGGATTTGACTCATTGCTTTCTGTGGCTGTTCTTCCTTGACACAAGGTCTCACTTCGTAGCCATGCCTTTCCTGGAATTTACTATGTAGACCAGGCTGGCCTCTCCCTCTGGAGTGTTAGGATTAAAAGAGTATGTCGCCATGACCAGGCATTTCTTTGCAATTTTGAGACAGGGTCTTCCTAGCGCTGGAATACACTATTTAACCCATGCTGGCCTTGAACTCACAGAAATGCTCATGCATTACCCTCCTGTGTGCTGAGATTAAAGATGTGTGTCACCAGGCCTGAAAAGAAATAGGTACATTAAAAGCAAAGACGATATAACACCTTTGAGTCAGATAAAATAATGGTTTTAGCTTCAAGTGTTAAGAACTTTATAAAAAAAGGTTTCTGATATAAACTATAATTCTGTGGCCCAGTGAGTTGGCTCAGTGGGTAAAGGTGCTTGCTGCCAAGCCTGACAATCTGAGGTAGAAGGAAAGATCCAAATCCCTCCGCATATGCACTGTGACATATGCACTGTGACATATGCACTATGACATATGCACTGTGATATATGCACTGTGACATATGCACCTGTCTACACGCACATGCACGCACACTAAATACACCTTCAAATCTTAATGCCATAATTTGGCCATCCTATTTATTATTTTGTTTTGAGTGTTTGATTATTTTTGCGACAGAGTCTCATTTAATGTAGACCAGTTTCTCCCAAACTCCTAGAAATCCACCTGCTCTGCCTCCCATGCTTAACCTAAAGAACATTTTTTGTAGTTACGTTTATTAGTGTATGGAGAGGTAGTGTGTACTCATGCGGGGGACATTAGGAGTTGGTGCTTGTCCCCACCATGTGGGTCAGGTCTGGGGCAGCCACTTATACTTGCTCCTCACAGGCTCGAATTGTGCTCTTTGTGTGTGTGTGTGTGTGTGTGTGTGGTTTCTGTATTTTTGTTTTTCGTTTTAATTTTTACTTTTGAGACAGGGTCTCACTGTTGTAGCCATGGCTAGCCCAAACCTTCCTGTGTAGATCAGGCTGGCCTCAAATTCACAAAAATTTTCCTGCCTCTGCTTCCCAAGTGCTGGGATTGAATGCATGCACTGTTAAACCTGGGTTTTTTGTTGTTCCTTTGTTTGATTTTATTTTTTGTTTTATTTATTCATTTGTTTATTTTTCAGACAGGATCTCTCTTTTTTAAGTTTTTTTATTTATTTTATGTACATGAGTACACTGTCGCTGTCTGAATCAAGTGTTGACACTGCCACGGACATCCCACGCTTTGGTACAAAATGCAAAGCAAAGACTCATCACTTCCACATCCCCAGAAAGCTGTCCAAGCTAACCAGGAGAGCCACCACTCCTTAAGGTTTTGCCCTCTAATGTTAACACATATCCATGAATTTTAAAAAATTTATTTTATTTTGTTTTTAAAGATTTATTTATTTTATGTATATGAGTACACTGTACCTGGACTGATGGTTGTGAGTCATCATGTGGTGGCTGGGAATTTTGAATTCAAGACCTCTGCTCACTCTGGTCAGTCCCGCTCCCTTCGGCCTAAAGATTTATTTGTTATTACAGTAAGTGCACTGTAGCTTTCTTCAGACACACCAGAAGAGGGCATCAGATCTCTTTATGGAAGGTTGTGAGCCACCATGTGGCTGCTGGGATTTGAAGTCAGGACCTTTGGAAGAGCAGTCAGTGCTCTTAACCTTGCTGAACCATCTCTCCAGCCCAAGATTTTATTTTTATGTGTGTGTGTTAGTTTCAATGAGAAGAGCATCCATGGGTCATAATTTGAATACTTGGTCCTCGGTGGAAGTTTTTGGGATAAATTAGGAGGTGTGACCTTGTTGGAGGAGGTTTGTCACTGGGGGGCTTTGTTAGGGTTTCCATTGCTGAGAAGACACACTATGACCACGGCAACTCTTATAAAGGACAACATTTAATTGGGGCTCGAGTACAGGTTCAGAGGTTCAGGTCATTATTGCTATATCAGGAAGGGTGGCAGCATCCAGACACAGTGCTGGACGAGGAGCCAAGAGTTCTACATCTTGTTCTGAAAGCAGTCAGAAGACTGTCCTGTCTTCCAGGCAGCTAGGAGGAGGGTCTCAAAGCCCAGCCCCACAGTGGCACACTTCCACAAGGCCACACCTACTCCAGGAAGGCCACACCTCCTAATAGTGCCACTCCCTGGGCCAAACAATCAAACACCACAGGCTTTGAGTCTCAAAAGACTTGCCATTCCCAGCCTGACTTTCTCTCTGCCTCCTACTTTTGGATCAAGATGTGAGTGCTTAAGTTGTTCCTGCCTCCATGCCCTTGCTTCCCCATCATGGATTCTAACCCTTTAAAACCATAAGCCCAATTGAATGCCTTCTTTTGTAAGTTCCCTTGGACATAGTGTTGTTACAGCCATACAAAAATAACTAAGGGGCTGGAGAGATGGCTCAGCAGTTAAGAGCACTGACTGCTCTTCCAGAGGTCCTGAGTTCAATTCCCAGCAACCACATGGTGGCTCACAACCATCTGTAATGGGATCCAATGCCCTCTTCTGGTATGTCTGAAGAGGGCAGCAGTGTACTCACATACAGAAAATAAAAACATATTTAAAAAAAAAGAAAAAGAAAAAGAAGTGTGTATGAGTGTTTTACCTGCATGTATGTAAGTATACCGCATTCACCCATGGTGTCCATAGAGGGTAGATGAGGGCATTGGATCCCTAGGACTTTAATTACAAATAACTGTGAGCCACCGTGTGGGTCCTGGAAACTGAATCTGGGTTGTCTGCAAGAGAAGCAACTATTCTTAACTGCTGAGGCATCTCTCTAGGTCAGTGGTTTTTCAACCTGTGGGTTGTAATCCTTTTAGGGTCGAATGAACCTTTCACAGGTATCTCCTAAGACCACTGGAAAACACAGATATTTACATTACAGTTCAAAACAGTAGCAAAATTACAGTTATGAAGTAGCAATGAAAATAATTTTCTGGTTGAGGCTCACTGCAATATAAAGAACTTTCTTAAAGGGTTGCAGCATTAGGAGGTTTGAGAACCACTGCTGTAGATGGACCTGTTGGTTTGTTTGTTTATTTGTTTAATTGATGGGTCTGTTTTTGAAACAGGGTTGTCTCACTGTGTAGCCCAGACCAACCTGGAACTTGTAGCAGTCCTTCTACTGTTCTCTCCCAAATGCTGGGATTCCAGGTGTGTTTCACCACACTTGACCTCCATGTATCTTACTGCTATGATGTTCAAATGAGTATCTTCTCTTTTTCCTCGTTTCTTCTATATTTAGTAACTAGTATTGTGAAAGAAAAATGTCTTACATCTTATAAATAATGTCTTCCCATTGAATAACTTACTCAGTTATGGACTCTGTAAAAGTAACTTATTTGCCTGATGTAATTGTTGTATCAGAGGCTCATTGCCTCCGTCTGCTAACCTGAGCCTAGTTCTGGAAGCTTCTAGCATCCATACAATCTAATCTAGGGCTAGAATGTTTTCAGCCTCTGAGACTTGATGCTGAATAAGTTCACTCTTTTTAGCTCTTTCTGAACTCTGACCGGCTAGTCAACTCAGCTGTTCTGGCTCAAACTCCTCTCCCAGATGACTGATCCAAACTGGCATCTCCCACTTCTCACTGAATTGCTCTGCTTGACCTCAAACTCTAGCTGTCTCATTCTGTCTTCACGTGTGCCTAGTTTGTTCTCAGTCTCTGTAAACTTTCCTGGTAAAACTTCCTCTTCTTAAGTAACTTCTCTTTCTTCTCTGTTTTTGTGCAAGTTGAGCATCTCCTATCTCTGACTCATTCTGTCAGATCCCCTCTGATTTGTCACTCTGTCTGCCTCTCAACTAGACATCATTTTCAAGCATGGGTGCTTCCTTCTACAAACTAACTTTATTACCTTCATTGTTAGGGATTGAAACTATGTACTAGAGGGCTGGAGAGATGGCTCAGTGGTTAAGAGCACTGACTGTTCTTCCAGAGGTCCTGAGTTCAATTCCCAGCAACCACATGGTGGCTCACAACCATCTGTAATGGGATCCAATGCCCTCTTCTGATGTGTTTGAAGACAGCGAGACAGTGTACTCATATACATAAGATAAATATTTTTTTTTTTTTAGATTTATTTATTATTATATGTGAGTACACTGTTGCTATCTTCAGATGCACCAGAAGAGGGCATCAGATCTCTTTACGGATGGTTGTGAGCCACCATGTGGTTGCTGGGATTTGAACTCAGGACCTTTGGAAAAGCAGTCAGTGCTCTTAACCGCTGAGCCATCTCTCCAGCTCCCATAAAATAAATATTTTTTAAAAAATCTAAAAAAAAAGTTTGTAAAAGGGCATGTCTGTATTTCAGCCAGAGTAGCCATGTTGCTGGATTAAAATCCCTCTGCAGGACTCTGCTACTTTGGGACAGAGGTTATACTCCAATCCTATGTGTCTTAGCTTTAACTGTCAGCTTGACACAGTCTAGAGTCACGTGAGGAGGTAATCTCAGTTGAAAAATTGCCTATGTTAGATTGTCTTGTCTGTCGGGGATTGCCCGGGTTGTTAATTGATGTATGAGTTTCCAGCCCACTGTGGGCATCACCATTCCCTGGGCAAATAGTCCTGGCCTATATATGAACCTGCAGGTGAGCCAACAGCCAATGTTCATCTGTGACTTTCCATGACTTCTGGTTCAAATTTCTGCTTGAGTTCCCGCTTGGATTGCTTTCAATGATGGAGTGTAGTCTATAGGTTGGAAAAAAAGTTTTTTCTGCCCTTTAATTGATTTTGATCTTGGTGCTTGTCAGAGCAATAGAAAGGAAAATAGAATAGTTTGGTAATTCATATCTTCCATTTATGGTATCCTTCAGGTTGGCTCCTGTCTCCTTTGGTTGTCTCCTTCCCTCCTTATTTTTGGTACTTTCTACAGTATTCCCTTACCTTTTTTTTTTTTTTTTTTTAAAGATAAGGTCTCATGTAGCTTGGTCTGGCCTCTGATTCACTATGTAGCTAAGCATAACTTTAAACTTCTGATCCTTTTGCCTCTGCCTCCGAAGTCCTGGGATTACAAATATGCACCACCCTCCTGTGTTTATGTACTTCTGGGGTTCAAGCCCAGGACTTCCTCTATGGTAGTCAAAAACACTCCACCAACTAAGCAATGTCCCCAGTACAGTACTTCTTGCTTTTGAGCTCTAGAGTTATATTTAGAAAGCAAGATCTAGATACTAGTGTGCTTGTTGCTAAGGGAGTGTCCTAGTTTCCCTTAGCAGACAGAGCTAAGAAAGAAACATGCACATGCCAGTCTGTGTCTACACACATCTCTACATTTGTTTCTGTATGTGTCTAGCTGCATATATACATATACATATGAACTCATAGTCATAGCTTTAACTCTAACGTGGGCTCATTCTATTCTAGAATGAATGTTTTTTTGTTTTTTGTAACTTTTGCTCTCAGAAGGACAGATGTGGGTTGGTGAGATAGCTCGGTGGGTAAAGGTACTTTGTCACTAAGCCTGATGACCCAAGTTTGATCTCTGCAACCTAGGTAAAGGTGGAAGGAGTGAATCCAACCACAAAATTGTCAGCTAACACCCACATGCCCACCATGGCATGTATGTACACACACACACACACACATACACACACACACACAGAGAGAGAGAGAGAGAGAGAGAGAGAGAGAGAGAGAGAGAGAGAGAGAGAGAGAGAGAGCAGCCCAGGCTAGCTGAACTAGCAGCAGACTTTCTTCTGCCTTGGCCTCTATGATGCCAGGATTACAGGTGTTTGCCACTGCTACCAGCTTAGTCTTAGTCTTTGAGGCACTTTTGGATTGGTTAGGAATTTGGCCTATAAGAACTGTCATCATATAATTCTGCTAGGGAATCAGGGATGTGCCTGACACAGATAATGGTTTCTCCAGCCCCAGAACCAACTCTTCTTTTTTTTTTTTTTTTTTTTGGTTTTTCGAGACAGGGTTTCTCTGTGTAGCCCTGGCTGTCCTAGAACTCACTCTGTCCACCAGGCTGGCCTCGAACTCAGAAATCCGCCTGCCTCCGCCTCCCAAGTGCTGGGATTAAAGGCGTGCGCCACCACTGCCCGGCTGGAACCAACTCTTAAAGCTCCTCTCTGACCCTGACAGAACGGGAGCAGTAGCTGTTCTTTCAGAGGACTTTTCCCCAGCACCCACATGGCAGGTCCCACCCACCCATAACCCTAGATCCAGGGGATCCAGTGCCTTCTTCGGGCCTTCTTGGGCACTGCATGAACATAGAACCATCTCATGCAGCAGAGGTTCCTTTTTTTCTTCCCGAGACAGTGTCTGTCTACATAGCTCTGGCTGCAGACTTTTTTTTTTTAATATAACCTCTAAACTCTTGAGTATTTGTGACATTTAATAGATTAGTGCCTGTTTACTTAAATAGGCAGCCTTTTGCTCCATTGCAGTGACGGACCATGAGCTACGCTGTGATGTTAAAGTTGATGTGATAGACAACATTGAAATTGTGTCTCGAACCCGGGAGCTGTATGTGGACGACGCACCCCTGGAGCTTATGGTGAGGGCCCTGGATTCTAAAGGTAAGGGACTGGGGGTGATTTGAGTAAAGAGCGCCTGAAACAGAGCGCTGCTCCTTCACGCCGAGCGTTCAGAAACAGGAGCTGTGTGATGGTGGCAGACTAAATGTGACTTGTGCGCTTCTCATTTGGGGCTCACGTATGGGGCAGGTCGGCAGTGCAGAACATAGTTCAGTGTATTGTTAGGTCCAGGAATCGAGGAAGGAAGAGCCCAGACTTCAATGGTGTACAAAGGCAAAGAGCATTTATTCTGCAGAAATTACCAGCATGCAGGGGTCAATCAAAATGGCGATGACTCGAGGGACTTGGAGTCCCCTTTTTATGCAGGGCTAGTGGAATTTTCCAGAAGGATTAGGTAACCTCTAATAGGATTGGTAGGGAGCAAAACAGTGACATTATTATAATTTTGATTGGCTACTATGACAGTTTCATTATAATTGCTGAGACCTTGGAGAATTTTGGACACAGCCCTGTTCTGACCTTTGTCATTTCCTCCGGTTAGGTTTCCCAGGAGCTGACTCAGCCCCAGACATATCCTCTCTACGTCACGGCTGCCCCTGACTATCGGCCCATTGTCAGTGGCTCCCTCTGAGGAGTCCAGTATGTTTCCCACAGAATGGGAAAAATTTTATTCTCAAGCTTTCTGAACCTCTCTGTATTAGATGTCTTCTTGCAAAAAAAAAAATACTACTATTACTTCTTGTTATTTCTGGACTTTGAAAGAAATGGGTATGTGTGGGTGGGGCCTGTATATCCCCCCAGTACATGTAGAAGTCACAGTACAACTTGTGGAAACTAGTCTTCTCCTTCTACCATGTGGGTAGGCTCAAACTCAGGTCCTCAGACATTCAGCCATCTTACCAGCACTGTTTGTTTGTTTGAGGCAGAGCTCACTGTGTACCTCTGGCTATCCTGGAACTCACTCTGTAAACGAGGTTAGCCTCAAACTCACAGAGATCAGCCCACCTCTGCTTCCTGAGTGCCAAGTACTGCGTGCGCCACCGCCGCATGGCTGAGCTTTTTCTTTTCTTTTTTTTGGTTTTTCGAGACAGGGTTTCTCTGTGTAGCCCTGGCTGTCCTGGAACTCACTTTGTAGACCAGGCTGGCCTCAAACTCAGAAATCCTCCTGCCTCTGCCTCCCAAGTGCTGGGATTAAAGGCGTGCGCCACCACCGCCTGGCTGAGCTTTTTCTAAGTATTGAAATTCTGCCACCAAGCTTCTATTCCTGGTCCCTAAATCAACAATTAAGGTTATTAATTTAATTTAATTAAGGATATGCTTTTGTTATGGTTTTCATTTAAAATTTTTTAGACTCATCAATGTTATTTCATATATATGGGTGTTTGCATCTATGTGTGCCTTGTGCTTGAGGTTAGAAGAGAGTGGAGCCCCTCGAGTTGCAGATGATGGTGAACTATCATGTGGATGCTAAGGACCAAAATGAGCCCAGGTCCTCGGCAAGAGCAGCAAGTACACCAAGCCATCTCTCCAGCCCTGCTTTTGTCTTTTATGGTTTTGGCTTTGGTACTGGGGATTGAATGGGGGCTTCCTGCATCCTCAACAGTCCATATTCTTTCATTGAGCCACAACCCAGACCCTTAGCTCTGCTGTGGTCAGGCTGCTTCCTGTCTGCCAGCCAACTGTTGTTTTCTGGAGGATGCTGAGCCCGGCTCCTTCCTAGCACCCGTCTGACGGCAGGGAACCATCAGTGACTCAGGTGCCAGGGGCATGTCACACATAGGTACACTTAGATACAATACAGATAAGATACACACAAAATAAACTAAACATTTAAATATGTAAAGAAATTTAATAATTTTAAGTCTTTCCCTTTTCTTTCTTTCTTTTTCTTTTCTTCTTCTTCTTCTTTTTTTTTGTTATTTGAATACAGGGTCTTTCTATATAAGTCTGGCTGTCCTAGAACTTGCTCTGTAGATCAGGCTGGCCTTGAACTCACGTAGATACACCTGGCTCTGCCTCCTGAGTGCTGGGACTGAAGGCATGCACCACTGCTGCCAAGGTATTAAATCTTTCTTGAGGGTAACTTTATGTTGCTTTAAATACACTACACTAATGCTGTAAAGTGATATTAAAAACAGCAATCACTACTTTATTTGTAAATTATTTAGAAAGCTTCCGTATTGTGCTGTCTGTGTGTGCACATGTGTACCTGCCCTGGCATGCATGCGGAGGTCAGAGGACAGCCTCCCTTCCATCTTTGTAAGATGGAGTTCAGGCGTCCAGGCTTGCACGGTGAGCGCCTGTACTCCCGGAGTGACCTCAGTAGCCCAAGACTACTGGGCTAGTTTTTAAGAGTTGAAAATGTAACTGTTTTGGAATCTAGTTGTCATGACAACGTGTGTTGAAGGAGCTAGGGTTAAGTATACCTGTCAACCATGAGGTGTCTGTTAGGTGGCCTCTGGAGAGAAAGGAGCAGAGACTGTATATAACCTTTGCCAGCCGGCAGTAGATCTGCGTTGTAGTTTACAAAGCCTGTGGGTCCTTTCTACTTTAGAAAGCCTTTCGGAGTTGGACAATGGTTGTACACACCTCTAATCCCAGCACTCAAGAAGCAGAAACAGGTAGATCTCTTGAGTTCAAGGCCAGCCTGGTCACCAAAACAAAATAAAACAACCCCCCCCCCCAAAAAAAAAACCTATTGGGAGCAGCATGATCTGGGGTAAGGATCCTTCTCATCTGTGTGTTTTAGTTGATTAAAAAAAGTGCTGTTATTTGCTACAGAAAAATACCTAAAATGATTTTCTAGTTAATGTCTCTTTTTTTGAAGATACTTGAATGTTTTGGGATGTATGATTCGCTCTTGTCTGCTTTTGGCTTGCTCTACAGGAAACACATTCAGTACTTTGGCAGGCATGGTGTTTGAGTGGAGTATTGCCCAGGACAATGGGTCATCGAGAGAAGAGCTGTCTAGCAAAATTAGGTAAAACGTAAGCAGAAGATAGTGTCCCTGGACAGCAGCTGTCTGTGTGCACCTTAATAATCCTACTGCCCAGATTTAAAAAAAAAAAAGATAAATTCACTAGGGCAAATGACTTTGTTAGAAATACAGAGGAGATAAATGTTGGAACCTTCATGAGAGTTAATAAGAGCCTCTGTTGGAGAATCTGTGAGGTCAGGCTGTCTGCTCATGCTCAGTTAGAATAAGATAATTAGCCAGGTGTGTGGGAAAACACCTTTAATCCCAGCATTCAGGAGGTAGAGGTAGACTGAGTACAAAACTAATTTGATTTATATAGTGAGTTCCAGACCCCCCAGGGTTACACAGTGGGGCTGTCTTTAAATAAAATAAAATAAACAAAAGGATTCTGTTTTCAGTACCAAAGAACAGATAACAGACAGCCCAAACTGTATCCTACAGCGGTCTTAGGCACAGGGTAGATCTTCTGGAAATCAGATCCATGGCTGGGGGTGGTGGCACACACCCTTAACTCTAGCACTCAGAAGGCAGAGGCAGACAGTTGTTCAGGTCCAGCCTGATCTACAAAGTGAGTTCCAGGTCAGCCAGTGCTACACAAAGAAACTCCACCTCAAGAAACAAACAAGACAGACAAACAAAACCAAAAGAAAGGAAGGAGGAAGGGAGGGAGGGAGGGAGAGAGGGAGAGAGAAAGGAAGGAACCAAAAAACCCTCAACCCAGACTCAGTAGCACAGAAGTCTAGAAGTGGGGGGGGGGGTAGGGGGTGGGGCTGAGGCAGGGGGATTCAGAGTGAGCATCTGCTACATTAGCAAGTTCAAGTTAGAGTCAATCTGGGTTACATAAGACACTGCTTTAGAAAGCTCACAGGCTTTATAGAGACTAAAGTTTAGAAGACTGTTAATCCTATACTAGAGACAAATCTTACTTTGCTTCTCTAGGATTCTGAAATACTCGGAAGCTGAGTATTCTCCCCCTGACTATATAATTGAGATGGAAAAAGAAGAGAGACAAGGAGATGTGATTTTGGTGTCTGGGATAAGAACTGGGGCTGCTGTTGTAAAAGTCCGTATTTACGAGCCGTTCTACAAGGTAAACAGTAGTCTGAGGTCTTGCAATGGGGAGTATAGTAGAGACCTCTAACATGCTACTATTTGGGCCAATAGTTGGTCACTTAATTGAAAAAGTCATTTTATACCTGTGGTGATATCACACGCCTATAATCCCAGCTTTCAGGAGCTCCCAGCTTTCAGGAGGCAGAGGCAGGTGGATCTCTGAGTTCGTGGCCAGCCTGGTCTACAGAGTAAGTTCCAGAATAGTCAGGGCTACACAGAGAAACCCTGTTTCAGAAAAAAGAAAAGTATATAGTTGTCTGCATAGTGAGTTTGAAGTCTGGGCTATGTGGTCAGAACCCATCTAAAACAAAAACCACAAAAGAAATGTACGCTCTGTAGACACTCTATAGATGCTCTGTCTTGCATAAACAGAGGACAAATGAAAATGTCAAACCTGTGGGAAGAACTTGGAACACAGGGTGCTGGATTTTTCAAGAACCCTAGCCTTTGCCTGTCTCACCTGCATTTGATTTGCTACCACTTACCTTTAACTTCTTTTTCTTTAAACTTCCGTTTTAAAAATTTTAAATGTATTTATTTATTTACCAGCCACACTTGTCCATGGTGTGCATGTGAAGGTCAGAAGGCAGTGTGGTGGATCCCTCCCTCTGTCCACCTGTGTGTGATCTGAGCCACCTACCTTATTTTTTGAGACAGCTCACTAACCTGATGATGATGGGTTAGTTTTAATAAAAGTCAGGACTGGAGACAATGGCTTAGCAGTTAAAAGCACTAGCTTCTCTTCTAAAGAACCCAGGTTCGATTCCCAGAACCCACGGGGCAGCTCACAATCTCATTCTCAGGGGCTCTTGCTCCTTCTTCTGACCTCTGAAGGCACCAGGCCACATACATGGTTCACAGACATATGCACTAAAAAATGTAAATAAATCTTAAATTCTTGAAGGGAAGAAGGAAGGAAAAGGAAAGGAAAAAAAAAGAAAAGAAAAGAGAAAAGGTGGCTTGCTTTTGTATTTACCTCCTGTTTGCTCTAACCTGCATAGCAGAGCCTGTCAGCTAGGGGAAGAGTGGAAGAAAGGAGAGAGAAGGAGAGACGCAGACAGAGCTGGAGCTGGGGGGCGGGGGCCGCAGCTGGAGAGCTTTTGAGTGCATCTCAGATGGTTTCATGTCCACTTTTAGGTTAACCCGAAACGATTTAATGATTTGTGAATATTAGGAAACAATTTTCACCCACTCACTCACTCACTCACTGTACCTACCTACCTACCTACCTACCTACCTACCTACCTATCTATCTATCTATCTATCTTTATGTGCATTAATGTTCTTCCTCCATATATGTCTGTGTGAGGATATCAGATCTTGGAGTTACAGACAGTTATAAGCTACCATGTGGTTGCTGAGAATTGAACCCTGGGTCTTTTGGAAGAGCAGTCAGTGCTCTTAACCACTGAGCCATCTCTCCAGCCCCCTTTATATATTTTTTGAACTTACAAAAAGTGGGCTGATTAGATTTCTTAGTGGAACAGTAGCCCTGTTCAAGGGTCAAGAACCATGTCATTTTGTACCTACCAAGGCCATGCTGGACCTGGCATGACAATAAATTTTTAGCTTATTAAAAGTTAGCTTTGGCTGGACATGGTGGTGCCTTTAATCCCAGCACTTGGGAGGCAGAGGCAGGCGGATTTCTGAGTTCCAGGCCAGCCTGGTCTACAGATTGAGTTCCAGGACAGCCAGGGCTACACAGAGAAACCCTGTCTCAAAAACAAACAAACAAACAAACAAAAACCCAATAACAACAATAAGAGTAAGTTTTGAATAAGGAAGGAGCTTTGATGATTTTTGCCTAATTTTCTTTCCTTCTTTTTTAGAAAGTGGCTGCAGCCTTGATCCGCCTGCTCGTTCTGGAGAACATATTTCTTATCCCATCCCACGATACATATCTCTTAGTCGGAACCTATATTAAATACAGAGTGGCAAAAATGGTTCAGGGGAGAATGGCAGGTAGGATGGCTTAGCTTTCGCCCTGACTCGCCCTCCTAAGTCCTCTCTCGCGGTGATAGAGGACGTGAGGAGGTGGTACTGCACCAGCCGCCGCAAAACACACTTCTCTGTCTTTTGGATCTTGCAAAAAATACTTCTGGGTGCCCAAGGCTTGCATATCTTGAAGAGCTTGTCGACATATTTCACTCAGCTAATGATAATTAGCCTCTGCAGGAGGGGCATTTGCATTCACTGTTAAAATAACAGCCTAGAATTTCCAGCTGACCGGGCAGGTGAACAGCATTTATCAAAGGGTCTTGGGTGACCTTTGCAGAGCTTCTGCAAGAGGTTCTTCTGTTTAATAGCCTACGGGCTATCCAAACCCATCGAATTTGCAAAGTGATGTGGACTTAATTAAGTCCTTCCCATACTTAGTGGTGAGCTACAAGTTATTTTTACAAGGATTTCTCTTAATCTTAATCATGTGTATGTGTGTGTGTGTCTCTGTGAAGTTATGTGTACCTGTGAGTGTAGGTGCCCACAGAATCCTGGAAAGGGGACAGAGATCCCTTGGAGGTGGAGTTACAGCTGGTGGTGAGCCACCTGGTGTGTGCTGGGCACTAAACTCAGAAACTCTGACCCTCTGGAAGAGCAGTACACATATCCGCTGGCCATCTGGTCAGCCCCACTGTAGCCTGCTCTCTATCTTCCTTCCTTCTTTTTTTTTTTTTTTTTTTTTTTTTGAGGTGGTGACTTTTTGTAGCCCTGGGTGTCTTGGAACTCACTCTGTAGACCAGGCTAACTTTGTACTCACAGTGATCCACCTGCCTCTGCCTCCTGAATACTTGGATGAGGGGCATGTGCCACCATGCCCAGTGGTTGCCATCATTTGAGCCAGTATCTCAGGTCAAGTCAGGCTGATCTCAAACTCCCCAAGTAACTGGAGCTGTCCGCGAGCTCCTGGTCTTCCTGCCTCTGCTGGGATTACAGGGGTGCAGCAGCACCTCAGCAGCTCACTGGGTTTTTTAAGTATATAAGTCAATGGTTAGATCACAGCATCCCTTCTTTCCAGTGTCTGCAGATTCATCACTGGAAACCAGGCATTAGATACACAACCTGGTCTCTGTGCAATGCCCTGTCTTCCTCACACAGTACACTGGGACACCCCTATCCCTGGAGGGTCTGCTGCTGTTACCTGTGTCTGCGTTTCATGTCTTTTTTTTTTTTTTTGATTTTTCGAGACAGGATTTCTCTGTATAGCCCTGGCTGTCCTGGAACTCGCTCTGTAGACCAGGCTGGCCTCGAACTCAGAAATCCGCCTGCCTCTGCCTCCCAAGTGCTGAGATTAAAGGCGTGCGCCACCACCACCTGGCTGCGTTTCATGTCTTACAGAGGTAAAATTTCCCTTGGAACATTACACATTGGAATTGCAAGACCACAGACTTACCAGTGATGGACTTCGTTCTGGAACAGTGGCTCTTTTGGACGAGAAGACAGCCATGGTGACTGCTGTCCAACTGGGCCAAACTAACCTTGTCTTTGTCCACAAAAGTATCCTTTTGTTCAAGTTTTAGTGGCCAATCTAAGTCTCTAGTACACTAGGCATGTTTCTTGGTAAAATACCTTATTAAGAGTGAGTGTGGGGGCTGCAGAGATGGCTCAGCAGTTAAGAGCACTGACTGCTCTTCCAGAGGTCCTGAGTTCAATTCCCAGCAACCACATGGTGGCTCACAAGCTTCTATAATGGGATCTGATGCCTTCTTCTGGGGTGCCTGAGGATAGCAACAGTGTACTCATAAAATTAATCATTAAATCTTTAAAAAAAAGTGACCGTGGTGCTGGAGAAATACTCAGTAGTTAATAGCACTTTCTGCTCATCCAGATGAGCTGGGTTCAGCTCCAGGTCAGGTGGCTTACCTGCAATCCCAGCTCCAGGGGACATGTCCGCTTCTAGCCTCTGAGGGACCTGCACACACACACACTCTCTCTCTCTCTCTCTCTCTCTTTCTCTCTCTCACACACACACACACATACACACACACACACACACACACACACACATACACACACACACACACACACATACACACACACACACATACACACACACACATACACACACACACACATACACACACACACACATACCCTATTTTCTTCTTTTGAGACATGGTTTTACTATATAGCCCTCTTGCTATGAGGATAGGGCTGCCATTATACTAAAAGCAATTCTCCTGCCTCATCCTTTTTAATACAGGATTACATTCATATGCTACCACACCTAGTCTTTGGTCATTTTAAAGTGTCTAGGAAGTCATACCTACAGAAACTAAGTCACTGAATGTTTGTTTACTGGGCACCGTCTGTGTGTCAGGTAGGCCCCTGGTTCCTTAGCAGAATTCTATGGTAATTTTTTTTTTGTATGCCAAATTTCTAACCAATCTAAAATAGCCTAAAGACTAATGTGGTACCAGAGCCAGAGGGATGGCTGAGTGGTTAAGAACACTGGAGGACAGAGGTTTGGTTCCCATGTCCACATGGTAGGTGTAACTCCAGTTTCAGGTGATCTAACTATCTCTTCTGGCATTCTCAGGCACTGTGCACTCACATGATGCAAAGACATATGTGGTGGTTTGAATATGGTCAGCCTAGGAAGTGGCACTTTTAGGAAGTGCCACTTGTTGGGAAAAGTATGTCACTGTAGAGGTGGGCTATGAGACTCTCCTAGCTGCCCATGAGACAGTCTTCTCCTGTTGGCCTTTGGAGAAAGATGTAGAACTCTCAACTCCTCCAGTGCCATGCCTGCCTGGACGCTACAGTGCTTCCTGCCTTGATGATAGTGGACTGAATCTCAGAATCAGTAAGTCAGCCCCAATTAAATGTTTTCCTTTATAAGAGTTGCCTTGGTCATGGTGTCTCTGCACAGCAATGGAAAGCCTAAGACAACATGCTATGCATACAGGCATCCATATAGCATATAACATAAAATACATAAAATAAAAGACTTTAGTAGTAGGAAGTCTGGGTAACATTGTCAATAAAAATAGCTCAGTTTTGAAAAGAAAGAAAGAAAGAAAAGCAGGTAGAAATTAGAGGAAGACACAAAGAGAACTATTTTTTGAGACAAGTCTCGTGTAGCCCAGGCTGACCTCAAACTCATGGTTTAGCCGGTGATATCCTTGAGCTTTAGATCCCCCACCTCTGCCTCCCAGGTGCTGCGGGTGCAGATGTGCACCGCTCTTCTGGTTTGTGTGCTGCTGGGAATGGATCTCAGGGCTTCGCCTTGCTGGGCAAGCCGTCTAACAGTTGATCTGCACCCAAGAGAATTTAGCAGAAACTTGCAAGTGACTGTGAATGTAAGAAGAGGAAGTTGGAGCTGTAGGGGAACTGAGTAGTTTGCTGATAGAAAATGAAATGGAGAAGACAGGGGAGTGAGTCAGAGGCCATGTATGTTATTCTGGTAGCAGGAATGACTTTGCGTAGAAGCCATTCTGATGTTTCTTCACCCGTAAATAGAAGGGAATGTTATATTTCTGAATTTCACTCTATGGCTTATATTTTACTACTATATTCAATTACGTATCAGAACTAGCCTAGTCTGCGCATTTGTCTAAACAATCTTTAATTTGAACAGGTAAAAGTAATTACCAATTAGTATATCAATCACATATGTATATATGTGTGTGTGTATATGTATATATATATATAGTACATATTTGTATGTCATTTGAAGACATGAGAAATTTCCTTTTTTATTTATTTTTTTGTTTTGAAACAGTGTTTTACTATGTAGCCTAGGCTGACATCCACTTCCTGAATGCTAGAATTAGGCCTGTATTACTAGGCCTACTTAAATATACCTAAAAGACTGGTTTTTGGGTTTTTTTTTGTTTTTTTTTTCCTCAGTGCTGAAGACTGAGGACAAGGTCTTTATAAGAACAGTTTATAGCTGAGCTACATCAATCCTTTTAGTTACCATTATATGTATTTTTATATATTCTATTATTTATTTATTTATTTATTTATTTTTTGACTGGGCCTCCTGTCTCCTAGGCTTCCCTCAGACTTGCTCTGCAGACCTTGAACTGACTCCCATGTCTTCACCCTGTACCTTTCTGGTGCTGGGCATGGAACCAGGCAGAGTGCATGCTGGGAAAGCTCCTTACCAAAAGAGATCTAGTAGTCATGTGTCTCTGGAAGGAATCACACTTCTGATACTGTGACAAACATATGTTTCTTCCAGAAAGAAATTGTATTTAACATTGGCATACCTAAGTAAGCTAGAAATATTTTTTAAAAATTGTATGTATTTATTTTATTTTATTATATGTATGTTTTGTGTGTGTGTGTGTGTGTGTGTGTGTGTGTGTGTGTGTGTGTGTTCCTGATGCCTGAGGAGGCCAGAAAAGGGCATTGAATTTGCTAGTACTGGACTTAGAGATGGTTTTAAGTCGCTGTGTGGGAACTGGGGATCAAACCTGGGACCCCTGCAAGGGCAGCAAATGCTCTAAACTACAGAGCTATCTCTGTAGGTGCTAGAAGCATTTTTGTCTGCAAAGGGAAAAACAGCTGGTACTAAAGGTTTGCTGCAGCACTGCAGTGACGACGGTGAAGCCCCAGTGCTTCCAACCCCACCACGGTTTCTATTTTCAGGCAAAAGTCTCTGTCTTCTTCCTGACTCAGTGGGAATCTCAATTAGATTTAGATTCAGGCAGAAAACAGTGCTTTCCTGCATTCCATATTGAGCTTCTTTGCATGGATTTTTTTTTTTGGAAGAAATAGTTCTGTAGCTAAATGAAATTGAAAACCATAGAACATGATCTTCTTTCCATGTCATTTTCCTCAAATTTGAAATTCTGTGTATATTGGTGTTTTGTCTGCATGGGTATCTATGCGCCATGTATGTGGTCAGTGCCTGAAAAGGCCAGAAGAGGGTGTCAGGGCCCCTGGGACTGGAGTTACAGAAGGCTGTGAGCCATGTGGGTGCTGGGAACTGAACCCAGGTCCTCTGGGAGAGCAGCCAGTGCTCTGAGGGGCTGAGCATCTCCCCCTCCCGCCCATTTTTTTTTAAGATTTATTTATTTTATGTATATGAGTGCACTGTCACTGTCTTCAGACACACCAGAAGAGGGCATCGGATCCCATTACAGATGGTTGTGAGCCACTATGTGGTTGCTAGGAATTGAACTCAGGACCTCTGGAAGAGCAGTCAGTGCTCTTAACCGCTGAGCCATCTCTCCAGCCCCCCCCCCCGTTTTTGTTACATTCATTTATGTGTATATATGTGTATATGGAGTTCAGATGACAACTCGTGGAAGTCAACTTTCTCTCCCTACCATGTGGGTCCTGGGGATCAACCTTAGGTCTTCAGGCTTGGTGGAAACCACATATTACTGATTGAGCCATCTTTTGGGACCTGCCTCAGGTTTTTCTTAGAAGTGTTCATATTTAAGTTTTGGCTTTCCAAAGAAAATAAAAGGACAGGTTTCTTTAATATGTGGGTTTGTTTACACATTTATTATTATATTTTTCTTCAGAGACTCATCTTTCTGTACCTAATACTGGCTCAGATAATTTCCTTAAGCAAAAATTAAGATGTTCATATGCGCTCTGTGTCTGGACTCCCAAACTCTACCATATATGTTGTAGAGCCTGGATTTTTAGGTAACTAGATAATGACTCTCAAAAAGTTGACTGTTTAAATAAATGTACTAAACATAAATGAATTCTCTAAAATGAATGCATTAAACAGAGAAGAGCTGCCAAGTCTCGGTATTCATTTCCAGACTTTGAACTCAACCTGACTTTGCTGTGTTTCTTCCTTTCCTTCTTCCCTCTCTCTCTTTCTCTCTTTCTTTTGTGTTTTGTTTTGTTTTCTGAGACAGGGTTTCTCTCTGTAGCCATGGATGTGCTGGAACTCCCTCTGTGGACGAGGCTGGCCTCACAGAGATCACCTGCCTCTGCCTCCTGAGCGCTGGGACTAAAGGCCTGCACAGCCAGGCCCCACTTTGGTGTGTCACTTCTCTTTTACTGTGATAAGACACCACGAGACATCTAAGACTTATAGATGGAAGTTTATTTGGGGCTTACGTTTCCAGAGGGATGGAGAGCCATCATTATTGTGACAGGGTCGTGACCGCTGGCATTCACTTCTGTATCCACAAACAGGAAACAGAGAGCACACTGGGGAAGTGGGAAGCTACTGAAACCTTAAGCTTGCCCACCGTGCCATCTTTCCTCCAATAAGGCGACATGCATTAGTCCTTCCCAAACAGCTACTAACTAGGGCTAAGAAATGCCTGAAACTTATTGGGGGGGCATCTCATTCAAACCACCACACTTGATCACTGTGTTTATCACAATAGGAAAATAACTAAGGCATGATGTGTCTTGGTTGTTGTTTGTAAGAGTGAAACAACCAGGAGTCGGTGGTGGACCTTTAGTTCCAGCATTTGGGAGGCAGAGGTAGACAGATCTCTGAGTTAGGGGCCAGCCTGGGTTACAGAGCGATTTCCAGCACAGTCAGGGCTACACAGAGAAATCCCCCAAAAAACAAAAACACAGAAAAACCAAAAGAAAAACCAACAACATCAAAAAGCAAAATATCTTAAAAACAAATTGTGGCTGAGCATGGCGGCACACACCTATAATCCCAACATTTGGAAGACTGAGGCAGGAGAATTGCCAATTTGAGGCCAGCCTGGACCACATTATGGATTCCAGACCCACCCCTCTTCTACCCATAACCTCCCCCTCAACAAAAGACTGGCTTAATATTCCATTAGGGGAGGGGGAGGTGCTCACAAGAGCCCATCCGTCCCTGAGGGGCCATAGCTGCCTAATGGTTCTGGTCACATCCCTTGGTGCTGTAGCACCTGTAAGCTGCCCTTACTCAGATGAGTAAGTAGCCCTGCACCCATGCTCATGCAAGCAACCTTAATTGTGTGTGTGTGTGTGTATGTATGTGTGTGTGTTTACATTTGTGTGTGTTTACGTTTGTGTATGTGCACTATGTGTATGCCTGGTGCCCTTGAATACCATAATAGGATGTCAGACTCCCTGGAGCTGGTTAGAAGTGAATATAGGTGGCCAATATGGGTCTGTGAACTCAGCTCAGGTCCTTTGTAAGGGAAGTTAGCAGTCTTAAAGACTGAGCTGTCCTTGTAGCACAAGGAGCAGGTACACATACACACACGCACACACACACACACACACACACACACACACACACACACACAACCGGCACAAAGAAAACTTGCTGGAGAAAAGAAAGCTTTGGGAAGGAAGAGGAGGTGCATAGAGAGGGTGATGGGGGAACTACAATAAAAGAATATTGTATGCTTATATAACACTGAAAACAGTGGGGTTTATTGCTGTCATTGTTTTGAGACAGGGTCTCACTATACATCCCAGGCTGGTGTAGAAGTGCTGTGTAGACCAGGCTGGCCTTGAACTCACAAGAGATCCACTTGCCTCTGCCTTCTGAGTACTGGCATTGAAAGTGTCCTATCAGTGCTTTACTGCTGTGAAAGGACACCATGGCCTTGGCAACCCTTATAACAAAACACAGCTAATTGGGGCTGGCTTACAGTTCAGGGGTTTAGTCCATTATCATCATGGCAGGAAGCCCGGCAGCACAAACACACAGGCAAGGAAGGAGAAAGAGCTGAGAGTTCTACATTGAGATCTGCAGACAGCAGGATGAGAGAGAGAGAGAGAGAGAGAGAGAGAGAGAGAGAGAGAAACAGAGAGAGAAACAGAGAGAGAGAGACAGAGACAGAGAGACAGAGACAGACTGGGCCTGCAGAGACACTCTTCTTCCACCAAGGCCACACCTCCTACCCTGTCAAGTAGCACCATTCCTTAATGACCAGGCTTTCAAATATATGAGCTTCTGGGGGCCATTCTTATTCAGACAACCACACCTGGCCTGAAAGAATAAAATTTTAAAAACAAGCTAAACAAAACAAAAACAAAGTTGTTATGAACCAATAACGTAATTTATATAATAAAATCTTTGGGTTAGAAAAAAAGACATTATTCCAGAAAAAAAAAAGTTAATGTCCTTAGGCAGTACAAAGCAACAAGTATAATGTACTTGGTTCTTGTTTACATATATGCCAGTATTTCTCACACTTAATATAACTAAATTAAAGCAAGCATTTTGGAATCCTAAATCATCACACAGCTTGTGGGAGAGAAGTAAGATCTGTCCTTAGAGCCAGCTCCATCTGCTGCCTGTAGCTAGCAGGGTTCGCGGTGTGTGCTGGAGAGGTGGCTCCGAGATTAGGAGCACTTGTCGCTCTTGTAGAAGACCCTATTCAGTTCTAAGCAGCCTTTTAAGTTTAATGTTGCTAGCGCGTGGCCGGAAGATGCAGGCATCTCCCACTCTCCCGATTCTTGCAGGCTTCACCATCCATCCCGGAGGCCGGTGGAGTCTAGAGGTGGGGCAGGTGTACGTCATCACCGTGGAAGTGTTTGACAAGAGCAGCACAAGGGTCTACATTTCTGACGTGAGTTGCTTTTGTTTTCCTTCGGTGTTCTTTCACTGTTTGAGACAGGATCTCATGTAGCCCATGCTGGACTTTTAACTAGCTATGCAGCAGACAATGGCTTTGAACTCCTGATCTTCCTGCCTCCACTTGGGCAAGTGCTAGGATTACAGGGGTGTATGCAGTTTTATGTGGTTCCAGGGTTCCAATCCAGGGCCTCAAGCATGCCAGGTAAGCACTCTCCCAACTGAGCCACACTGCAGCCCTGTCCATTGTGGACAGAGCCTGGAGTGGGCTGTCCGTCTATGTGACAGAAAGCCTTCCTTTTTCCTTTGCTCCCGATCTTGGCGGTTGTAAATGTGAGTTATCAGTTATTACCATTAACTAGTGCTGCCCTTGGAGAACTAAACTGGAAGTCATAGTATGATCAGAATTACAGGAAGGAGTTGAAGAGCCCAGTAACAGCTGGAGACAAGCCTTACTCTGCATGTCTGCACACTCACCATCTACCACAGAGATGCTCGCTCGATCACCAAGGTTCTGTGGTCATGAGAATGACATGTGGACATCAGGTGGGAAATGTGCCTCTGCCCAGGACAGCCAGGGTTTAGAATTAGGAACTATATAGTTCCTAATGGAATGGCATTGGCTTTCCTAAATGTATAAGTTTCAACTGTTTTTGTCTCTGACATGAATGAATCTTTTCAAAATGAATACCATTTTAAAATCACATCTCTTCCAACTTAAAATTTCCATAAGGGAAAAGTTTTGGTTTTTCTTCTTCAAATTAGCTAATTACAAATATTTTTGGTTGGGTTTTGGTTTGTTGGTTTCCCCGAGACGGGGTTTCTCTGTATAGCTCGAGCTGTCCTGGCTCCTGTTTGTTTCATTGTTTTTTGTGGTTTTTTTTTGTTTGTTTTGGTTTGGTTTTTTTTTTTTTGAGACAAAATTTCTCTGTAGCCCTGGCTGTCCTGAAACTTGCTCTATAGACCAGGTTGGCCTCAAACTCATAGAGATTCGCCTACCTCTACCTCCCAAAGGCTGGGACTGAAGGTGTGTGCCACCACTGCCTGGCTCCTATTTTTTTACTTTTAATTATGTGTATGAGGGTTTGTGCGTGTGAGTGTGGGTGCCCTCAGAGGCCTGAGGTGTTAGATCATCTGGAGCTAGCTAGACTGGACCGCCCTGCGGCTGCTGAGAACTGAGAGTCTTCTACGGGAGCAACAAGTGCTCTTAATCACTGAGCCATCTCTCCAGGACACACCGCAAACCCTGTTTTCATGCCTTTATTCCTTAAATGCATAGCTACACTCTTATCTACGGTTTGGAATTAAAATGGATTTAGGGGGACAAACACATCTCCCACTTTATGTTGCCGTTGGACTGATTTCAGAATCTCAAGATCACATCCCAGCTTTCCAAGGAGTACTTTGAAGAACATCTGAGTACTTCAAACGGATCTTACCATGTGGTAAAAGCCCTGAAAGACGGAGTTGTGGTGATAACTGCAACCCTGACCTCCAGCCGTCAGGAGGTAGGAGTCTTAAAACTGTCTGTTTCCTAGGAGCCCAGCAGGGCGGGCAGCCTTGATCTAAAGCAGCTGTGATATGACATCTTCCTCTCTCTTACACCACACTTGGATTTGTGCGCCTCTACAGACTATCCTTCCACTGCATATACCATGTGGTTCCTTTAAGAAACTGTTTCATGCCGGGCGGTGGTGGCGCACGCCTTTAATCCCAGCACTTGGGAGGCAGAGGCAGGAGGATTTCTGAGTTCGAGGCCAGCCTGGTCTACAAAGTGAGTTCCAGGACAGCCAGGGCTACACAGAGAAACCCTGTCTCGGGAAAAAAAAAAAAAGAAACTGTTTCATGTGTATATTTCTCTGTGCCATCAGATACACAAAAGGAAGTTAAAAAGATGATTTTTTAAATTGTTGTGGGGAGCACCTGTATGCAGGTGACTTCTGAGATCAGAAGAAAACACTGGATGCCCTAGAGCTAGAGCTATAAGCAGTTAGGTCCTGTCCTCTGCAAGAGCACTACAGACTTTTAACCAGTGAGCCAGTCAGCCCTCCAGACCCACATAGGGACCATTTATTCTAAAATTCCAAATGGTTAGTATGCTGATTTATTTAGTCCTGCCCCTGACATTGAACTTCTACCTTATTTCCAGCTTTTTGTTTTTCTAACCCAGAGTCTCTTCATGTATCCCAGACTGGCCTTGATTGAACTCAAAATCCTCCTGCCTCCGACTCCGGAGTGCTGAGCTCACAGCCCAGGACCCGCATTCCCACCTTCCATCCTGCGCTTTAGCTTGTTTTTCTACTGCTGGAAACGAATGGCAGCAGCTTTGCAGGTTTTTTCCTTTTGGTGACTTCCTACCAGAATGGAGCTTCTGTGTAGGGGTGTAACTGGGATACTAGAGTTAGTCTTGTCTGTGGCCACCAGTGCTGATGAACAGAAGCAAGGACTGGGTCTTTGTTAGAATTTTTAATTAGTATTTATATGTGCATAACCCACATGTGACTGATTAATAAGTCTATATGGGTGGTGCCATCCTTGGGCAGGTAGCCCTGGGTTGCATAAGAAAGCAAGCTGAGCAAGCCAGTGAGCAGCGTCGGCTTCAGGAACCTCCAGGTTCCTGCTTTGAGCTCCTCCCCTGACCTCCCTTCATGATAGACTGTGAGCTGTAAGCTGAAATAAACCCTCTCCTCTCCCTGTTGTCTTTGGTCCTGGTGCTTATCACAGCAACAGAGAGCAAACTAGAACAACTCTGAGTGTTTCTATTTTTCTGGCCTTTTTTTTCTTTTAAAGACAGGCAGCTAACCTCAGCTGCCCTTGAACTCCTGACCCTCCTGCATACGCTGTAGGCTGCCTCTACACCGAGTTCTTTTTCTTTTAGACATAGAAGGTGGTTGAATACTTTGAGAACATACCATTTTGCTCATGTATCAGTGAAATTGTCTCCGGAACTCTATCCTCATCTGGCTTTTCTTGTCCCTGCAGAGCAACAGTTCCCAGCCAAAAACCTATCAAATCAATCACCAACAAGAGGTGAAGATTTACTTTCCCATTCAGCTTAAACCCAGCTTTCTGGCATTTCCCCATCATCCTCTGGGAATATCAAATCGGTTCACAGTACAGGTACGGCATCCTCTAACAGTGAATTCACACAGAAATAAATCAGTTCCTCTAATAGTTAGTTAGTTTCTCTAATCATGCTTTATTGAAAATGTTTGGACATGTAGCCCAGGCTAGCCTTAAACTCACTCTGCAGCTGCTGATTCTATTACTGCCTGCAGTTGCTGAGTGTGTGTGTGTGTGTGTGTGTGTGTGTGTGTGTGTGTGGTCGTTGTTACAGCCCTGTAGTGCCGGACCAGGTTTAGGCAGTGCTGGGGATCGAAACCAGGACTTCACTCTGTCTTCCGAGCAGCATCCCCAGGCCCAGATTTATCGCTAGCTTTTACCTCTTCACCAGCTTACTAGTGCAGCTCAGTGTTTGCAGGCCACCAAGCGTGACTCAGTGTTCTTTCCATCCTTGCCATCTGCCGTTTCCTTGTGAGTCTTATGTCACTTTGTCATCTTCCCTGATGCCCTGATGGCCCTGTGACCCTCTGTGGGACAACAGCGACTTAGCTGCCCTTTAACATTCCTCTCGCCCACTTCCCTACTTCCCCGCAGGTTCTTGGTGTCTTAGCCTGTGCGGAGGTAGTTCATCACGTGGTTTTGTTGTTTTTCTAAACGCGACTTCAGCAGTCACATTTTCTGTTTTACTTAAATTCTACTCTCCTCTGGAAGAGTTCATCCTAGGCTGTGGCTTTTCACAGGTAGAGGGCGGTAGTGGCAACTTCACCTGGAGCTCTTCTAATGAAACCGTGGCCATGGTCACCACCAAAGGCGTGGTAATCGCAGGTCAAGTGAGAGGGAACAGCACCATTTTGGCACGAGATGTACAAAATCCCTTTCGATCTGGAGATATCAAGGTACGTGTCTCTTTAAGAGGGTCTGCATGTATGTCCATTTATGTCTGTGCACCACTTTTGTGCCTATTGTCCATGGAAGCCACAGGAGAGCATTGGATCCCATAGATCTGGAGCTACACAGTAATTAGTTACCATGTGGGTTCTGGGAATTGAACCTTGGTCCTCTGCAAGAGCAGCAACAACTCTTAACTGTCTAGCCGTCTCTTCAGCCCCACAATTTTAAATTTTAAATGCAGGAACATGTTTGAAACTACATCTAGTACAACTTGACTATTTCAAAATTTTACTCCAGAACTGAGGATGTGGCTCATTTGGAAGAGTGCTTGCCCGCTGTGCACAAAGCCTTGGGTCCAATCCTTAGCACCCATAAAACTGGGCATGGAAGCCACGCTTGTGACCCAGCGCTTAGGAGGTGGAGGCAGGAAAATCAGAATTCAGCATCATCTTTAACTATATGAAACCTTGTCTCAATAAATAGAACTAGATTAAGTCAAAGTGTTACAAAACTCAGCCTGGAAGTCCCTCTTCCCTAAGTCCATCTGGATGTGGGCTGACTGCGGAGCCATGTGCTGACATCTGTGTCTGCTTCTCATTTGTAAGACGGGCGGTCACGCTGGGGATGGATCTCAGTGCCAGAGATCACTCACCTGTGCAAGGCCCTGCTTTCCATCCTCAGCACTGTGCCTGGCTTTTGTGTGGGTTTTGGGGACCCAAATTCAGCTCCCCATATTTGTGAGACAAGTTCTATCCCCTGTAGATAAAAATCATTCTTTTTTTTTTAAAGATTTATTTATTTATTTTATGTCTATGAGTACACTGTAGCTGTACAGATGGGTGTGAGCCTTCATGTGGTTGCTGGGGACTGAATTTAGGACCTCTGCTGGGTCCGGTTAACCTTGCTTGCTCAGTTCCTGCTCAGTCCGGCCCAAAGATTTATTTATTATTATATGTAAGTACACTGTAGCTGTCTTTAGACACCCCAGGAGATGGTGTCAGATCTCATTATGGATGGTTGTGAGCCATGTGGTTGCTGGGAATTGAACTCAGGACCTTCGGGAGAGCAGTCAGTGCTCTTAACCGCTGAGCCATCTCACCAACCCGATAAAAATCATTCTTATACACATAGTCTTTTTACTATTTATTACCCTCTATGCCTATGAGGTGTGTGTAGAGAGGGGTGTCTTTGCCACAGCAGGGCATGTGGAAGTCAGAAGACTACTTTGTGGGGTCAGTTCTGTCCTATCTTTACAGGGGTTCCAGGAACTGAATTCAGGTCACCAGGCTTATGTCGTATGGCAAGTGCCATTACCCATGGAACCGTCTTGCTGAGTCCATAATCTGTTCAAAAATTATTCTTGAGTGTGTGAGATGCTGAGCGCAGGCACACATGCGATGTTGCATGTGTGGAGGTCAGAGGACAGCTTTGTGTAGTCAGTTTTCTCCTCCCACCTTCACCTGGTGTCCTAGTTTACTTCCTGTTGCTGTGAGAAATACCACAACCAAAAGCGTGACCTCCTTCCTGGGGAAGAAAGGTTAGTTTGGCTTATACTTCCAGGTCACAGTCCATCACCTAAGGATTTCAGGCCAGGAGCTCCAGCAGAGACCATGTATGAATGCTATTTAGGGGCTTGTTCTGCAGCCTTTCTTAAACATCCCAGACTCACTGCCTAGGGATAGTACTGCCCACAGTGGACTGGGCCCACCCACACCAATCACTGACCAATGAAATGTCCCACGGACATGCCCATGGCACAATTTAGAGGCATGTCTTCAACTGAGGTTCCATCTTCCCAGGTGTATCAGGTTGACAGTCAAGATTATCCATCACACTTGAGTGCCAGGGAACAGACAAGTCATCAGGTTTGTGTGACAAGTGCTCTTGTGTGCTGAGCTATTTCACTGGCCCCTTATACACAGAATCAGCAATGGCTTTCATGCTAACTTTATTACTAGCCTCATAGTTTGGCTAGTTAAGCTACCTGTAAAAGACAAGATACTGGCCAGGCTTCCAGTACATGCTGCCATCTCAGCAACTGGGAACTGAAAGCGGAAAGACTCGGAATTTGGTCAGCCTCAGGCTGGGTCAGATGAGGCCCTGTCTCAAACAAAAAACAAGACCTGAACCTTTTTTTTTTATAAGATTTACGTATTAATTATATGTGAGTACACTGTAGCTGTCTTCAGACACTCCAGAAGAGGGAGTCAGATCTCATTACAAATGGTTGTGAGCCACCATGTGGTTGCTGGGATTTGAACTCGGGACCTTCGGAGGAGCAGTCAGTGCTCTTAACTGCTGAGCCATCCTCCAGCCCAAGGCCTGAACTTTAAATGGCAATTTTTCTATTTTTGTCCAGTTTAAGGTATATGCAATGCCGTGTGTCACTTGGCATTTTGTCATCATACGGTGACCGTTTATTGAGTGCCTGTAGGTTCTGAATATGTGCTAAGTGTCACAGGACACCCTACAGGAAACTAAAATCCAAGTAGGAAGATTTATTAATATGAGAACTTATACAATATCTCAAGGAAGATGTAAGAGGTATTTTATTTTATTTGTTCAAATTGCATAAAACATTTATTCCTCAGTATAATTAAATACTGGTTAGGATAAATTCACTTTATGTGATAGTGATACCATATGAGGCTCTAAAACCTCTGTGAAGGGGAAGGAGAGAAAACTACAAAGCAGGAACTCGGGCTTTCCCTACTCACGGAAGCATCAAGTCTAAGTCTAAGAGGAACCAGAACTGGGCAAGGCACACGCTCAGGCAGAAGGCCTGGAGCGGGGCTCCAGAGAGCTGATTCACAGAGCTGCCCCAACAATGCACATACACCTGACCAGGGGGGAAGTAAGTTGGTGCCTAAGGGTCTTAAAAGGTGACAAAAAGAAGCAAAGGCTCTTGGTTCTGATGCAGGGACCACTGAGAACAAGTAATGAGTGAAATCTCACAAGGTGAGCAGGAAGCACCTCGTAAGCCTTCATGGGAAAAATGGACGAAGAGAAAGCACTCTCCAAGGGCCTGTAAGAGGGATTTTAAAGAATGTGCTCACTGCTACATAGATTATGTAATATAATTGATGGGCCAATGAGATGACTCAGCAGGTTTGAAGGCCCTTGCCACGAAAGCCCTGGAGCCCACATTTCAGGAGAGAACTCTACAAAGATTGTCCTCGCACTTACATGTACACACTATGACATGTGTCCACAGCATTTGTGCACACACTCATATCAAAAGCACACCTGGTAGTAGTAGCAGTGGTGATGATGATGATGATGATGATGATGACGACGACAACCAAGTTGGACTATATGGTACACACTTTTAATTCCTGAACTCCCTCAGTGAGTTTGAGGCCAGTCTGGTTTACATTACAAGTTCTAGAACAGCCAGAGCTATGTAATAGAGAGACCCTGTCTCAAAAATCAATCAATAAAACTAATGAAAGTGAAAAGCTACTCTTTGTGCTGCAGAGATGGCTCAGCAGTTAAGAGCACTGACTGCTCTTTCAGAGGTCCTGAGTTCAATTCCCAGCAACCACATGGTGGCTCACGACCATCTGTAATGAGATCTGATGCTCTCTTCTGGTGTGTCTGAAGACAGCAACAGTGTACTCATACACATGAAATAAATAATTTAAAAATTTTTTTTTATTTAAACAACAAAAAAAGGAAAAGCTACTCTTGGCAGATAAGAGAAAAATCGTCGTGGGTGGGACTAACTAGTGACTACTTTGGAAGATACAGGCAATGAAAGCTGGAGGGCCGGACCAGGACATTGCCTCTGTGGGTGAATATTTGAGTTTTAACAGTAGTCCTGTTTATTCACGTATTCCAGACGCTGCTTTCAGGACACAGCTGCAGGGTTAGGTAGTTCAGGAAACTCATAGCAACACTCTCTCTGACTTTACAGATAGCACTTTATAGCTCCTGGTATAGAAAAACGGGGAATCAGTGTAAGTTTTTTTTTTTAAAAAAAAAACAGTTTATTAGGGTGGTAAGGCTTGTGCTTAGAAAGATACTTAATGTCTTAGTTAGGGTTTCTATTGCTGTGAAGAGACACCATGGCCACAACTACTCTTATAAAGGACAACATTTAGTTGGGGCTGGCTTACAGTTTCAGAGGGTCAGTCCATTATCATCATGGCTGGAAACATGAACACATGAAGACAGACATGGTGGTGGATAAGGAGCTGAGAGCTCTATGCTCTGATCTGCCTGCAGCAAGGAGAAACTGTGTGCTGCAGTGGGCATAGCTTATGCATCGGAGACCTCAAAGCATGCCCCCATAGTGACACACTTCCTCCAACAAGGCCACCCCTCCTTGTAGTGCCATTCCCTATAGGCCAAACATTCAAATGGGTGAGTCTTTGGGAGCCATTTCTACTCAAACCACCACACCTAAGTACTTTTGTATTCAGTAATGGTAATGATAATTATTTTAGAGAGCAAAAGCTAGCTGCTGCTGTAGGCTAGTAGACAGTGATGGACTGAAGGCTAAGACACCAGACAAGCCTTGTCCTAGTTAAGTTTCCATTGCTGTGGTAAACACCATGAAATCAACTGGGGAAGAAAGGGTTTGTTTCAACTTACAAAAGAAATCAGAGTAGATGGGGCTGGAGAGATGGCTCAGCGGTTAGGAGCACTGACTGCTCTTCCAGAGGTCTTGAGTTCAATTCCCAGTGACCACATGATCACTGTAACCCTCTGTAATGAGTCTGATGCCCTCTTCTGGTGTGTCTGAAGACAGTTATAGTGTACTCACATACATTGAAGAAGAAGAGGAAGAAGGAGGAGGAGGAGGAGGTCATCAGCAGGAACTCAAGGCTGGGACTGAAACAAAGGCCTTGGAGGAGCTTTACTTATTGGCTTGCTTCCTATGGCTCACACAACCTGTCTTCTTACACAACCCAGGACCACCTACCCAAGGGCAGCACTGCCCACAGTGGGCTGGGACATCCCACATTAACCATTAATCAAGAAAGCACCTCCACAGTCTGCCCTATAGGCTAGTCTGCTGAAGGCATTCTCTCAACTGAGATCACTTCTTTCCAGACAGCTCCAGCTTGTGTTAAGCTCACAAGCCTAAATTACTGAAATGATATTGAGACCTGAAAGCAGATGAACAAATTGCCTGCGTGTGGTGGTGAACGCCTTTAATCCCAGCATTTAGGTAGATTTCTGTTAGCTTGAGGCCAGCCTGGATTACACAGTAAATTCCAGGCCAACTAGAACTATATAATGAGACCCTGTCTTAAAACAGCAACGCAGCTGAGCAGTGGTCTACAGAGGGAGTTCCAGAACAGCCAGGGCTACACAGAGAAACGCTATCTCAAACAAACAACAGCAACAACAAAAAAGAAGTGGACTAAATGAAAGGGTCTTATTTTAGGAGAGGGACAGGTTGAGATAGGGTCTCACTCTATAGACCAGGCTTGTCTCAAACTCAGTATGTTGCCCAGGCTGACCTCAAACTCTTGGCCATTCTCCTGTTTCAGCCCAAATGCTGGAACTGTAGAATTAAAGATTTGATGAGCATTTGGCTAGTGGACGTAAAGCTACAGAGATGGTGTGGAAGTACATAGGAAATACAGAAAACGGAGAGGGAAAGGAGATAGGCCGCTTATGGAAACACTGATTCATACCTTAAGTCTACATCACTCACCTCTCGTGCTGGGGTCAATGAGGTGTTATGCTGTGTTGTGTTTTCATTCTTGGGTTTGTTTTTGTCTTGACAGGCCTCCGCTCTGTAACCCAGGTTAGCTTCAAACTCACTGACTCCTGGCAGCTCTCTCGCCTCCACCTCTTGGGTACTGAAATCCCAGGGGTGCCGTTGTGCCCAGCGGCGCTTCACTCTTCAGGGAATCCTGACAGGCAGAAGTGCATCTGGGGCAGTCAGTGTCCCTGTGGTCACAGCACTCAGGAGACAGGCTGGAGCATCAAAGCTATTCAGTCACAAAGTTAATTCAAGGCCAGCCTGGGCTACATAAACCCTCCCTCAAACCAAGCTAATATAAAAATATACATGTTGCCGGGCGGTGGTGGCGCACGCCTTTAATCCCAGCACTTGGGAGGCAGAGGCAGGAGGATTTCTGAGTTCGAGGCCAACCTGGTCTACAGAGTGAGTTCCAGGACAGCCAGGGTTACACAGAGAAACCCTGTCTCAAAAAACCAAAAAAAAAAAAAAAAAAAAAAAGAGTTAAAAAATATACATGTTCAGTACAGATGGGTTGTTTGCCCAAGTATTTTAATCAGTTGAGTCTGTGGTTGTATGTGAAGGCTGACTCTGTGTTGACCTGGTTAGGTCAAGCTACAGTCATTTGAGAAGAGAGAACCTCAACTGAAAAAAAAATATCGGTCTGTAGGGAAGCCTGTGGGGCATTTTCTTAATTAATGATTGAGGTGGGAGGGCCCAACCCATTGTGGGTGGCATTGTCCCTGGGCTGGTGATCCTGGGACTGTGAGAAAGCAGTCTGAGCAGTCCACGGAGAACAGACTCGAAAGCTGTTTTCCTTTATAACCTCTGCTTCAGCTCCTGCCTCCAGGTTCCTGTCCTGTTTAAGTTCCTGCCCTGACTGCTTAATACAATGAACTGTATGTTACCTGAAAGTTTAAGCCAAATAAACACTTTTCTCTCTAAGTCACCTTTAGTCATGATGTTTCATCACAGCAATAGAAACCCTAAGACAAACTAGGCTGTGGTGGTACACACCTTTAATCCTAGCACTCAGGAGGCAGAAGCAAGTGGATCTTTGAGTTCAAAGCCAGCCTGGTCTACTGGTCTACAGAGTGAGTTCCAGGACAGCCAGGGCTATACAGAGAAGCCACTCTCCCCAAATATTACACACACACACACACACACACACACACACACACACACACACACACACACACAAACTGGAGGCTACCTTGGTGGCAGGGAACATCCCTAGCATGCACAAGGATCTGCATTATTCAACTCATAACATCACCGCCACCCCACCAAAACAGAAAAGAAAGACTAGGGGAACTAAAGTAAAACACATAAGTAACAATGTATGGAGAGGGTATACATATGTTGTTGAGACAGGGTCTCACTGTGTAGCCGAGGATGAGTTTGACTCTATCGTATTGGCTCAGCTTTCTAAGGGCTGGACTCAGACATGTGACCCATACCCCAAAATGTTCATATTTATATGTATATTATATATGTATAGACACACAACACGTGATTATGCATGTGTCTTAATGTTCTTTCTAAGACTTTCCTAAAGGGTAATTGCTTTTCCTCAAGGTGTATGTCATGAAGCTGAACAAAATGGAACTGTTACCGTTTCAAGCTGATGTGGAAATCGGCCAGATTATTGAGGTACCCATTGCGATGTATCATGTAAACACAGAGACCAAGGAGGCCATCGCATTCACAGACTGTTCGCACTTACCCCTCGATCTCAACTCGGATAAGCAAGGAGTCTTCACTCTTTTTAAAGAAGGCAAGGCTAAGCCCCACCCCTTCATCCTTTGAGGGACCAACCACCACTGAAGTTTAATTCATACAATTCTTTCTTTCCTTCCTTCTTTTCCCATCCCTCCCAATGCACGTGTACACACACACACACACACACACACACACACACACACACACACACACACCACACACACACACACACACACACACACACACACACACACACACACACACACACACGGTTCTGCTATGTAGCCTAGGCTGGCCTTGGATTCCTAATCTTCCTGTCTCAGCCTCCTGAGTACTGGCGTGAAAGGCTTTGAAGCAGTTGTTACTCTACTCTTTTTTATGAATGTTGAGAGCAAAAGCACAGGGAGAAAATGTTGTGTCTTTGTGTGTGCTGTGCTCATGTTCAGGTGAATGTGGATGTATGCATACACATGCATGTACGGCCTAGATTTGGAGGTGATATTGGTGTCTTCCTTGATTGCATGCCTCTTTATTTATCAAAGCAGAGCCTCTCACTGAAACTCAGAGTTCACCCCTTCTCACTGGTCGAGCTTGTTTGGGGTCCTGTCTGCTTCACAAGTGCTGGAATTCCAAGTGGCCATCACACCTGCCGGGCTCTTCCATGGGTTTGGAGGATCTGAACTCTGGTCCTTGTACTTGGAGGGATGTGCTTTATCTTCTGAGCCATCCCCCCTCCCCAAAGCCGAGCTTGCTAACCCCGTGACTGAACAGACCATTTCCAGTTCTAGGAGCATCTTCCGCTTCTGGCCTCCCTTTCTTTTCTCCTTTTTTTCTTTAATATATGCATTTTTGTTTTCAGGAGTGAGTATTGATTCTAGGGACTTGGACATGCTAGACATGTGCTCTTCCACTGCTCCGTGTTCCCAGCCCTGTCATATTTCCTTTTAAGAAGAATACAGTGTCATTTTCATGACTGTATGCTATTTTCAAAAGGAGACAATATATTTATCTTTTCTTTTCTTTTTTGAGACAGAGCCTCATGTAACGCAGACTGGTTTGAACTTGTGATGCAACCAAAGATGACCTTGAATTTTTGATCCTCCTGCCTCCTGCTGAGATGACAGGCCTGCAATACCATGCCTGATTTACACTGTGCTGGGGTCAGAGCATGCTCAGTAAGCACTCTCCCAACTCAGCCATACCCTTAGTTCTGACAGTGTGTCTTTCTAGTGAAAAATGAAAACATGAATAGTTTATTTATAAACTATTGCATGCTTCCTGCTGCTGAAGTTCATATTTTATACTGAGTCCCACTGATCTTCACTAATACGGTGCAGAAGTAGCATGGCATATTTCTTAGCATTTGGTGTTTGCCAGTTTCTTTTGTGAGTACTTACCATATTAATTCATGTGATTCTCTCAGCTACATGCTCCTGGTCCATCACATCTAATGGAGACCTCCTGTTCTCTTGTCTTCTTTCTCCGTCTCCCTCCTTCTCCTCTCCCTTCTTCTTCCTTCTCTTTCTACCCCTGGTCCCTCCCTGTTACCCCCAGACAGTAGCTGAAGCCTCACCTACCTCTATTTTCCCCAGGAATTAACTAATAGTTTTAAGTTGGAAGCAACCAGATCTTAGAGTTCAGAATTTAACATTTGAATGCACAGCCCAGATGAATCCTCAACAACTGTTGTTCCAGGAAGCCTTCGTGAACCCCAAAAGACCACCAAGAAGCTGTTTCTGATGTAATCTCGTTACGGTCTCTTTATTACTAACTCAAGTTTGGGCTTACTCACCCCTGGCCCACAGGACAGTTTGGTGAAGCTGCCCTGAACTCTCATTGGGACAAGGTTTTATAGGAAATGGAAGTAATTGGTGGGGGCGGGGGTGTCCAGCCTGGCAAGCATCTAACTGAATGTCTATTGTAAGCCGACAGGTGTGTGCTCTGAAGCAAGACCATATACAATCGCAAATCGTCTGAAAGAACATCTGGAACAATCAGACTAATCTTTGATTAACTGTGGCTAGGACGTAGCTAGGGAGTAACTCTGGCCCAGGGCAACCTGTGGGGTCTTTTCTGGCACTTGGGTGCAGCTTGGGTTCAACTGTGGGCCAAGTTCTCAGGCTTTTTGTTTTTCTTTTAAGATGGCGGCTGGTTCTAAGATGGAGTTGGTTTGGCCTCTCATTCCTCACTTTCTCTGTTAACTAGAAGGCCCAATCATGGGACTTCCTGAAGCTCATAGGCTTTCTTATGGAGGGACTGGTAGTGACTTTTTATCATCATAAGTTGAATAGTCTCAAGTCTTTCTTTTATGATCAGGACTAATTTGTTTAGGATACAGGGGCCAAAGGTAAGAAGCAGAAATGAGATGAGCAGAGGACCCAGCAGGGTAGATATCAGGGTGGTCAGTCACGAGGGGCTGTTGGTCTGTGATTGAACCAGCCTGTGCCTGTTCTCTCTTTTTTGGTCAGGACCTGTTTCACTTTGGCCATTGACTCTTTGACCACTCCAGAGTGGTCAACGTCAAAACAGCATAAACAGGAGATCCAGCCCCCTCTTATTTCGGAGTACTGCCTCTGCCAGGGAGCCCAGAGAATCTAGGGGATGAGAGATTTTTTTTTAAATCTCTCTATATCAGTATATGGCCTCTCTTAGACCATCATACTACTTGTTTTACAACACCAAGGAAGCTACCCCAGTTCCTGTGCCAGCCATGCCTAGTTCTATGAGAACCGCCCGAGTTTCAGCCTAAATTGGTTCTCCCTTGGCTCTTCTGGGGGCTAAACCTGAGGTTCCATCCAGGAAATCTGTGGATTGGTTGTCTGTGTGATAGAGACCCTGGGTAACAACTGGACAAGTATACAGAATTCTTTGTCCCGATGTAGTATAACCCTGTAATACGTGCATGCACACCTGGCTTAGGTGGTAATAGGTATTTATCATTATCTGGATTTGTCTTGTGGGTCTGGTTACAAAGATGGCTATAGGCCCCAGGGACTGTCCCTATTCAGGTGCCCTGACCCTCTATGGCTTGTAAGGTCAGCCTAGCCTCACCTTGCTGCCATCTACACTCATTGGAGTTCTCAGTTTCAGGAAAGTTTCAAATCAGGGCTATGTCTTCGAAGTAGTGTGGTCTTATCCTCATAGCTCAGCCAGCATGACTCAGCTAACTCAGGTCTGGAGGCACTGGTGACCAGAAAAGACTGGATCTTCATATTCTAGAAGTGGTCAGGGCTATCATTACTCAGTCTTTGCATTGTCCTGGTGGTTTGGGTTGGGGCCTTCTTAGGAGAAGATAGATGTGGGGCCCTGGGGTAGGATTGGGGGTGGACATTGGGGCCGAGAGCAATTGAGGGGTGTCTGAACATAGAGTCAGATAGTGAATAGGACTCTAGGATCTTTATCAGTAACAAAGTTTCAGTCCCCAAGTCTTTTTTTTTATGATTTATTTATTTATTTTATGTATATGAGTACACTGTAGCTGTCTTCAGACACACCAGAAGAGGGCATTGGATCCCATTGCAGATGACTGTGAGCCACCATGTGGTTGCTGGGAATTGAACTCAGGACCTCTGGAAAAGATGTCAGTGCTCTTAATTGCTGAGCCATCTCTCCAGCCCAGTCTCCAAGTCTTACTGATAGTCCATTCAGTCTTCCTGCTATCATCTGTGAATCTAATAATAAGAGGATTGTATTTCTCCCCACAGCCCCGGGTATTGAGCTTAGTCATGATGATGAGGTCCTTATGGGAGAGGGGGGCTTCCAGTGTATCCATCCAGCGGATTTGCATCTCCAGGCTGCACAGAAGAAAGCCTCAGCGTCTCCACATTTGCTGCATTGGTCATGGCTCTGGGAATGTCCTAGGCAAACGTAAAAAAGCTTGGTGTTTAGTCTCCCATCACACCAAATGTGTATTGTAGCCATAAGCTGGCGGGTACTCTTCCAACATTGTTCTAGAGAGAGGGGGTCCCATCCTTTACCCACCAGATCACAGAAGTAGATATGGAGATTGGGGAGCCATGTACATGGGGGTGTAACCTGGGAAATAGAGTTGATAATCTTTCCTGTGGCTGTATTGATGATGGCCCTGGTAAGATTAAAGGGCTGGAGGGGGTTGGGTTTTATAGTACATACAATAAGGAGGCTCATCAGGATTGTTGTAATGTGAGCTTGAGAGGGTTGCAAGGGTGTCTGATAACCTTCTATTTCTCTTGTCTCCGCTGGTCTGGGGTGTCCTCAACTACAAATAGGTCTGTGATTAAAACATATGTGGTGGATCCACACTGCAATTCTATCAACCTTTAAGGCAGTAGGTGTGGTCAGGATGATGACATAGGGACCTTTTTCAGTGAGGCTCTAATGACCCCTGGCGGTGTCTCTTTATTAGAACCCAGTTTCTGGGCCACCTGTTCTGGAGGTGGGGGGGGGGGTCTGTTTTACAGAGAACATGAAGTTTAGGCCAAACATGTTTATGAGCCCATTAGACACCTTCGAGATGGTCCAGCAGTTGGTGATCTTTGAACTCAGCGATGACCTCTCCCTATCTGTTAAGAACAGTGGGGGTTGGGGGTTGGTATCCAGAATATGATTTCAAAACGGGTGAGTCCCGAATAGAAAGGGGAGTTTCATACCCAGTAGAGAATAAAAGGGAGAGTTACTCAGTCATTGTGAGTCTCTTAGATCAATTTAAGGTCTCTTTTAGGGTTTTGTTTATTCTTTCTACCTTTCCTGAACTCTGGGGTCTATGAGCATAATAAAGTTTTTAATCAATCTCCAGAATATTGGCTAGTCTCTGACTTACCTGGGACACAAAAGCTGGTCCATTGCCTGACCTTGTCATCTGAGGAAGTCCATACCTTGGCAGTTTGTCCTCTAAGAGCTTCTTTGTCACTGTGGATGTAGTTTTATGTTTGGTGGGGAAAGCCTCAATCCAACCTGAAAAGGTATCTATAAACATCAGTAAATATTTATATCTAAATTTTTCTGGTTTAACCTCTATGAAGTCTGTCTCTCAGTGGACTCTGGGCTTTGTACCTCTGAACCTATTATTGGGGTTCTTGTTAGGCACCACATTAGTTGGCTGGCAGGCTTTACAGTTCTTGACAGTCTCAGCTATCTTTGAGTTGGCGTCACTAATCCTGATATCAAATCCTGCATTGTCCCGACACCCATGTCGGGGGAGCAGTAGATCTTCTTGGATCCTCGCGAGCTGTGATTAGAAGGGTTGCAAGTGCACTTGTGGGTACTGGGAACCAAGCTTGCATCCTCTGGAGGTGCAGTCAGTGCTCGTAACCACTGAGCCCTTTCTCCAGTCCCAAATTATACTTTTAATGTGTTAAAATTATTCTGGTTTTATATCCTAATTTCTTTTTTTTTTTATCTTTCTGTTTTGTTTTAGTTGTTGTTGTTTTCTGCATAACCCTGGCTGTCCTGGAACTCACTTTGTAGACCATGCTGGCCTTGAACTCAGAGACCAGCCTGCCTCTGTCTCCTGAGTGCTGGGATTAAAGGTGTGCCTCACCATGCCTGGCTCCTAATTTCTTAAAAAAACAAAAACAAAAAGCCAGACTATTTATTATTCTACTGAAGTTATGGTGTGTATGTGTCTATTGCTGGGACAGGGTTTCCTGTCGCCCAGGCTTGCCTTAAAGTTGATTGTAGTTGAGGCTGGCTGTGAACTCCCGATTCTTCTGCAACCACTACCTCCCGAGAGAGTGTAAGCCCATGTCACCATGCCTGCTTGAAATCATGTCTTTTGATTGGAAGGTATTCAAAAGCCTGGAGCAATGCACTGTTCTAGCGTCCATCTAGCAGCCACGTCTCCGGGCCATACTCTGGTGACCGTCAGTGTGACTGGGCACGAAGAGCCCGTGTGGAGCAGTGCCACATTTGCTGCCTATGAACCTCTAAAGGTGAGCCATCCCATGGAAGACCTGGGGAGCCTCGGGTGCTTGCCGTCCTCTCTGTCTCCTCAGAACTGGCAGTCAGAATCTGGGGCCTCGTTACTCACTCTGTTGTCTAATCTCAACTCTCTTTCATGAAGTCTCAGTAGTGGGAGTTTATACTGAATAAATGCAGTTAGGAGTAGCTTTTAGGGATTGTTTGTTTGTTTTTGAGACAGTCTCATGTAGCCCAGGCTGGCATTCGATTAGATGTGTGTCCAAGGATAACCTTGAATTCTGATCCTCCAGTCTCTACCTCACAAGTATGGGAGGATCAGAGTACTTACAGGAGTCCTCAGGCATGGCAGGCTGGAACACAGGGCCTCCTGCATGCTAGATAAGCTCCCACCAACTAAACGAAGGTTTATGCAAATAACCCCTCCCCCAACTGAACACCCCTTCTGTAGGGAGCAATGTCTTTATCTTGCAATAGCAAATTTTAGAAACTACCTTTCTTCTTTAATACTGATGTATATGATGTAGGAAATTAAGTACTTAAGACACTTTACGGTAATATCTGAATTTCTGCATATGCACACACACACACACACACACACACACACACACACACACACACATATATATATATATATATATATATATATATATCTGTAAGTACCAATCCCACAGACTACTAGCACAGTCTCTGTTGAAGAAAGCTATTATTCAGTAACTTACTGTCCTGTAGAAGAGGAGTCAGCCATATTTACACCATGAATTTATATATTTTTAGAACATAAGCCATTTGGGACCATACAGATTGGTCCATAAATATTATGACAAGTGGTTCAAAATAAAAGCAGGGGCAGCCTGTCTACTTTGTTTAATTCCATTAAAAATTAAAATCAAGGGGCTGGAGAGCTGGCTCAGCAGCTGAGAGCACTTGTTGTTCTTGCAGAGGACCTGGGTTCAGTTCCTAGCACCCGAAAGGTTCCTTAAACCATCTGTAACTCTAGTCCCAGGGTATCTGATGCCCTCTTCTGTGTCTTCCACAGGCACCAGAGAACAGGCATGCATGTAATACACAGACATGCATATAGGCAAGGCACCGGTGCACATAAAGAGATTTAACAAATTAAAAGTCCTATCTCCACATTCTTGCTATTGAAACTGGCGAATCCTAACCCATTGCCTCTTAGAATAAAGACAAGATTGGCACAGATGAGAGAAGCAAGGTGAACAATTAATTTTAATTTCTGGGCAAGGAGGCCGGAACCAGCAGAGCTGGTAGATTACTGCCGAGCATTCACAAAGCCCAGAGTCCATCTCAGCTGCATATAAAGCCAGTATGGCCACACCCGTGAAATCGCAACCAACACAGCTGCCTAAAAGGGACCTTGAACGAGGACACCAGTACATATGCTAAGGTGGAAGGTGGAATGCTCACGAAGCCCTAACCCTAGACAAAGAACTGCAGGCAACTAAGGAATGGTTAGAGCAGGAGCTGTTCTTCTCCAGGGAAGAGCATACCTGTTGGTTATCATCTTAGGGCCGCTACTGCTGCGGTGAAACATCACGACCAAAAGCAAGCTGGAGAGGAAAGGGCTTCTTTGGCTTACACACCTCCACATCACTGTCCATCACTGAAGGAAATCAGGACAGAATTCAAGCAGGGCAGGCACCTGGAGGCAGGAGCTGATGCAGAGTCATGGAGGGAGGGGTGCTGCTGACTGACTTGCTCAGCCTGCTTTCTTTCTTTCTTTTCTAAAAAAGTTTTATTTACTTAATGTATGTATGCATATATATCTGCATACCAGAAGCAGGCATCAGATCTCATTATGAGATGGTTGTGAGCCATCATGTGGTTGCTGGGAATTGAACTCAGGACCTCAGGAAGGCTAGCCAGTGCTCTTAACCACTGAGCCATCTCTCTAGCCCCTCAACCTGCTTTCTAATAGACCAGGACCTCCAGCCCAGGAGTGGCTAGGTTGTCTCACACCAATCACTAATTTAAAAAAATGCCCTACAGGCCTGTCTATGGCCCAACTTTATGGAGGAATTTTCCATCTATCTAGATATCTATCTATCTATCTATCTATCTATCTATCTATCTATCTATCTATCTATCTATCTATCTATCCATCTACCTTCCTACCTTCCTACCTTCCTTCCTTCCTTCCTTTTGGTCTTGTTTGTTTGTTTGCTTGAAATGGGGTTTCTCTGTGTAGCCCTGGCTGTCCTGTAGACCAGACTGGCCTTTAACTCACAGAGATCCATCTGCCTCTGCCTCTCAAGTGCTAGGATTAAAGGTGTGTGCTACTGCTACGTGGCTGGAGGCATTTTCTTGATTGATGTTCTCTCCTCTCAAATGACTCAAGTTTATGTTAAATTGACATAAAACTATCCAGCAGTTATCCAATGCCAAATGTTCAGTCCTGAAAACATACATTATACAGACTAAACAGGTTGTACTTAAATATTTAGGAATATATATTTGTACACACAAACACACACACAAATCACCACCACCAACAACAAAAAACAACAACAAAGAGGAAGAAAATCCATACATTTGAGAGCGAACAAGGGAGAGTGTTCATGAGAGCTTCTGAAGGGAAGACAGGGAAGGGAGAAAATGATGTGATTGTGTTATAATCTCAGCCAGGCATGATGGCACATGCATTTAATCCCAGTATGAAGAAAGCTGAGGCAGGTGGGTCTTTATGAGTTTGAGGTCAGCCTGGTCTTCATAGCAAGGTCTAGGGGAACTAAGTTGTTCTCTACATAATAAGAACCTGTTCCACTGGGTAGTGGTAATGCACAACTTTAATCCTAGCACTTGGGAGGCAGAGGCAGGCGGATTTCTGAGTTCGAGGCCAGCCTGGTCTATAGAGTGAGTTTCAGGATAGCCAGGACTACACAGAGAGACCCTGTCTTGAACCACCCCCCCCCAAAAAAAAGAACCTGTTCTCAAAATAAGTAAACAATAAAAATAAACCCAAAAGACTATAGTCTCAATAATTATAAGAAGAGACTGTCTCAAAATATATTTAAAAAACACTTTGTATAGCAACAATCAGGGAAAAAGGGGTCACAAAGTTGAATGAGAGCAAGGGGAATACATAGGCGGGTTTGGAGGGAGAAAAGGAGGGTGAAGTATGTCATTTTCATTTCAAACGGTATTATTCTTTAAAGACATGGCAGGACGCTTTGGTAATCCAGGCACAGGGCAGGTAGAGGCAGGAGGATCAGAAGTTCAAAGACTGTGGGAGACCTACTGTCTAAACATAAATAAAATAATTCCTAACTATATAGGGGTTGATTTGTTTCAGGCTCTCAACCCTGTGGAGGTGGCTCTGGTGGCGTGGCAGTCCGTGAAGGAAATGGTGTTTGAAGGGGGCCCTCGCCCATGGATCTTAGAGCCGTCCCGATTTTTTTTGGAGCTGAGCATGGAGAAGGCAGAGGCCATCAGGGTAGCAGAAGTCCGGCTGCCGGCCAAGAGGAAGCAGAACCAGTATGTCTACCGTGTCCTGTGCCTGGAGTTAGGCGAGCAAGTGAGAAAACAGCCTTTCTCTATCATTAGTCTGATGTTACAACATGTGGTGTAATGCTTTTTTTCAGGATATTTTTATTTATGTATATGTGTGTATATGCACCGTGCTCTTAATCACTAAGCTGTTTGTTGAGCCCCTGGCCTCAGTAGTTGTTTTTTATTTAAACTTTTAGAGTTTACTTATTAATTTTGTTTTGTTTTGTTTGGGTTTTTGGTGTTGGTTTATTGTTTTGTTTTGTTTGAGACAGGGTTCCTTGATTTAGCCCTGGCTGTCCCAGAACTTGTTGTATAGACGAGGCTGGTCTAGATTCAGAGGTCCACCTGCCTCCTCTACCTCCCTACTACTAGGACTGAAGGTGTGTGCCACCACACCGCTCTCACAACTTTCTTGTGAGTTTCTGAATCAGTTTTGTTCTTTATATGTGTCCCGTGTGTGGTACACCCATGGAAATGTGTTTTCACATGTGTGGGCACACATGTGAAGGTGCCTGTTCAGTCCAAAATTGACATGGGGGTCAATTCCTCAATCCCTGCTGCCTTATTTATTGAGCAAGCCAATCCCTGCTGGCCTAGCTAGCCAGCTTGATCCTGAGACCCTGTCTCTGGTCCTGGGTTTACAGAAGGCTGCCATACCTTTTTGGCTTTTAAGTAGTTTCTACACTTCAGTCCCCCACATTTACATGGGAAATGCTATGTCCCCTGAGCTGTCTCCCCAGCCCCAAGCCTGGTACCTGCCACTGAGTTCATTTTGTCTTGAGATGTTCCTCTAAGAAGAAAGGTACAGTGGTTAGTGGTGTGGATGTGTGAGCATGTGGGTGCGGGTCCCTAGAGGAAGCTGGCAGTTTTAGATCCCCTGAAGCTGGAATTACAGGTGGTTGTGAGCCACCTGGCATAGGTTTTGGGAACTGAACTACAAACAGTGTGCACGTCTAACTGCTCAGCCGTGTCTCCAGCCCCTGTGATGGTTACTTTCAATTTTAGACTTGAGTCAATATAGAATTGCCTAGCAATGAAGAATTGTTCACATTAAGGTGCTATAGAAATGCCAGTGAGGGATTTTGTTTGTTTTTGAACCAGGGTTTCTCTGTGTAACCTTGGTTGTCCTGGGACTAGGTCTGTAGACCAGGCTGGCCTAGAACTCAGAGATCTGTCTGCCTCTGAATCCTGTGTACTAGGATTAAAGGTGTGTGGCACCAACCGCCCAGAGGGACTTTTTCTTTTAATGGAGTTGAGACGAGGGCTTAGACTCAGAGAAAAGGGAAGAGCGGGCGAGCAGACACTAGCATGTGTACACGGGTCCCATGCTTTGCTCATGATGCAGCCACATTGTTTGGATGTAATGAGATTGCTTTAAGTTTCTGCCATCCTCAGTGGTGGCACATGCCTTTAATCCCAGAACTTGGGAGGCAGAGGTGGGAGGTTTTCTGAGTTCCATGACAGCCAGGGCTATACAGAGAAACCAAAAAAAAAAAAAGTTTCTGCCATCCTAAATCCCTGTGATAATGAACTATGAGCCAAATAAGCCCTTTCATCTTTAACTTGTTTATTTTTTAAAAAGATTTATTTATTTATTTTATGTATATGAGTACACCGTAGCTGTACAGTTGGGTGTGAGCCTTTATGTGGTTGCTGGGGATTGAATTTAGGACCTCTGCTCGCTCCGGTCAACCCTGCTCACTCTGGTTGATCCCGCTCACTCCGATTAACCTTGCTCGCTCAGTCCCTGCTTGCTCAGGCCCAAAGATTTTTTTATTATTATATATACACTGTGGCTATGTTTAGACACACCAGAAGAGGGCGTCAGATCTCATTAGGGATGGTTGGGAGCCATCATGTGGTTGCTGGGATTTGAATTCAGGATTTTCAGAAGAGCAGTTGGTGCTCTTAACCACTGAGCCAACTCACCAGCCCCCTTAACTTGTTTATATCAGGGTGTTTTGTCAGCATGAGTCCTTATAGCTTAACTGAGAAAAACAAACACACCCTTCACCCCAACCCACAGGGTTCCAGATTCAAAGCAAGACTCTTCCTCAAAGGAATAGTGCAGGGAGAGATGGAGGAGGCTGCCTCCTGCCCTCGATGGCCTCTGAGTGGAGTATTCTTAATTACCCAGTGGATCCAACTAGTGGTGCGCATATTCATATGGGTGTGTGGCTTCCTCTGAGGAAGAGCCACTCTCCCTCCCTTTGTAATGTAACCTCCCAAAAGCTCCTGCTGTAGACCTGTGGGACCTTGGGGGTCCCATTCCTCATCCATACCGGAATTTCGACGATACAAGCTACCACAGTCCCTGAGTTTAGGTGGTTCACAATTGTCTATAACTGCAGCTCCAAGAAATAATCCATCTTCTGGTCTCTGTGGGTACCTGCACCCATGTGGCTTCCACTCACACACACACATATATGCACAGAAGTCTTCAGGACTGGAGAGTCAGTAGGCACAGAGAGCCTACTGCTCTCTCAGAGTGCCTGGGTGTGGTTTCTCCAGAGGACCCTCACTTATGTCCTCTCTGAACATGTGTACCCACTACACCACACAATTAAAAAAAACAAACAAACTTAACAGCAAAAATAATAAATTGTTTCCAAAAAAATCAAGAAGCTGGTGATGATGGCGCCCACCTTTAATCTCCTCACTGGGGAGGTAAAGGCAGGCAGATCTTTGAGCTAAAGGCCAGCCTGGTCTACAGAGTCATTTCCAGAACAGCCGAGGCTACACATAGAGACCCTGTCTCGAAAAACAGCAACAACAAAGAAGCTCCCAAAGGATAGAGGAATGAGTGTCTGGTCCTTTTCTTCAGCATATCCTGAAATCACAGACTTGTTTATTTTCATGCTTCCAACAAGGAAATATCTCTATTGTAACCACATCGAAGTCAGTAATAGCTGGACAGTGGTGACACACGACTTTAATCCCAGCACTTGGGAGGCAGAGGCAGGCGGATTTCTGAGTTAAAGGCCAGCCTGGTCTACAGAGTGAGTTCCAGGACAGCCAGGGCTACACAGAGAAACCCTGTCTGGGGAAAAAAAAAAGTCACTAATGGTGACTGGTCTGTTCAGAATCTAGAATGAAGTGGATAATGCTTTCAGTACTTTCAATCACATTAATTGGCTTATTTATTTGCTTATTTATTTGTGTGTGTGTGTGTGTGTGTGTGTGTGTGTGTGTGTGTGTGTGTAGTGTGTGTCCCACTATGAGTTTGAAGGGCAGAAGACAACTTGCAGGAGTTTTCTCCTTCTACTGTGTGGGCTGTCAGGCTTACCACTGAGTTCCCTTACCCACTGAACCATCTTGCCAACCTGCTGCCAGTCTTTTTTATTAGCTTTGTAGTTTCATGTAATTTATGTGCATGTATGTGAGCCTCTGTGAGTAACTTGTGCAGTAGTGTCTGGAGAAGCCTGGAGAGAGCCAGGGTCCTCTTCTAATCTCCTCAAGTGCCTGGATGCACTTGCCAAGCATACATGCATGCAGGCTGAATACCCAATATACATGAAATAAATAAATATAAAATAAACTCTAAACAGAAAAATAAACTAAACTAAGACACCAATAGCACAAGATTTGTTGAAAAAAAAAGGCTGAAGAAATTTGGTTAAATTTATGTATTTCTTTCTAAAATTCATTTGGGGGGACACTTGCAAACCTTGGTGCATGTGCCCCAGAGTACACCAGGAGGCCATTGGGTGACTTTCAGGAATCAGTTCTCTCTCTTTACAGGGAGGTCCTGAGGATTGACCTCAGGTGTGCAGGCTTGGCGGCAAGCACCTCCACCAGCTGAGCCATCTTGCTGGGTGGATGGTTCTTTCACGTTTTGTTGTTGTTTGCTTGTTGTTGGTTTTGTGGGTGTGTTTTATTTGAGACAGGGTCTCTCTATGTAGCCTTGGATGTCCTAGAACTTGCTATATAGACTAGGCTGATCTCAAACTCATGGAGATCCACCTGCATCTCCCTCTCAAGCTGTGGGGTTAAAGGTATGTGCCACGATGCCCAGCTTGGTTTCGAAACAAGGTTTCACTTTATATAGATAGCTGGCACGGAACTATGGAAAACAGGTAGACCTTGAACTTGCAGTGATCCCCCTGCCTCTGCCTCTTGAGTGCTGGGATTACAGGAGTGAGCTGTCACTGCCAGCCAAAGTTGGATATTTTAGGTTCCATTTGTCTTAAAATTTCTGTAGTATGTTTTGATTTTATTTTGTGACAGGGTCTCATATAATCCATGCTGCCTTCAAACTAGGTATGCAGCTAAGAATAAGCTTGATCTCCTGATCCCCCTGCCTCCACTTCGTAGTGCTGAAGTACAGGTGGGCCAGGATTCCTTTTGTATTTATTCTTTTCTGAGGATTGGCTTTAATGCCTTGAGTAAGTTAGTCTATCACGGAGCTGTATTCCTGTGGCTCTACCTGTGTGTGTGTGTGTGTGTGTGTGTGTGTGTGTGTGTGTGTGTGTGTGTACATGATAGTGTAGTGTGTGGCTGTGTGCAAGCAGTTCTCCTAGATTTCTATTTGTGTAAAGGCCAACAATATCATCCTTGATTTCTTTCTACCATTTCTTTAAAAATTAGATTATTCAGTGTGCAGTGAGGTACCCTTTAAAGGATTTGTCTGATTATCATATCCAGAAGGGCTCCTCTGGAGGCAGAATAATTGTGACACATTGAGTTCAGCATGACTGACATCAAGGGTTTACACACAAATAACTCGCTGATGTTTCCTTAAAGGTTCTCACTTTACGGATTGGGAATCACCCGGGAGTCCTAAACCCTAGTCCCTCTGTGGAAAAGGTACAGGTGCGCTTCATCTGTGCCCATCCTGCCAGTATGTTGGTGACACCAGTGTACAAGGTGCCAGCTGGTACCCAGCCATGTCCTCTGTCACAGTACAACAAGCAACTGGTAAGTGCAGGCTGTGTTCCTGATATATATGGCACTATGTTTCATATGACCAGGGATTCGGGGATCTCTGCTGATATGGATCACAAGGGCAATGTGGCAGGGCAGCAGGGGTGTGGGTAGGGTGATTCGGTACCCCTGTGGGTACAAACGGTAATAGCAACACACTGGAACCAGCTTCGGGGAGACAGATCAACTTTACTTGGGGTGAATCAAGAGTTATCTAGTTTTGGGGAAGGAGGTAGAACTAACTTTTCTGTTTACTGTTTACCACCAGTCTTCATGGTACACTTGCAGGAGAAGTAATTGTTCTGATTTAGCTATAGTGCTAACAATTGACCTGATAGGGGAGACATTAGTAAAACAACTTAGAGGCTATCCTGAGAGAGGCTAGTTATGTGCAACCACAATTCTCTAGCATAGTAAACATTTATGTCAGGGTAGGCAAGGTCGTTGGCTGAAGGATAAGGTACTGAGATACCACATCCACACTGGGAAGCATTCCAGGAATTTCAGGTGCTAGCTGAACCGGTTTTTATCTTTTTGTTTTTGCTTTTGTTTTTTTTTGGTTTTTTTTGAGACAGGGTTTCTCTGTGTAGCCCTGGCTGTCCTGGAACTCACTTTGTAGACCAGGCTGGCCTCGAACTCAGAAATCCACCTCCCTCTGCCTCCCAAGTGCTGGGATTAAAGGCGTGAGCCACCACTGCCTGGCTGTTTTTATCTTTCTTATTGGGAGAAAGGAAACTGATCATGTAGTCTAACCAAAGCTACATGACATTCCACAGATATAGGGTGTGGAGTGTGGGAGCCCCCACGTTGAGAAGAGGAAGCCTTGCTAACCAAGGGAGTCTACCATTTTACACTGAGCTCAGGGCTGTCCTGTAATGTCAGGCTTCCACCATAGCAGCAGGACTCCCCAACAGTCTCAAATGCTTTCGCAATAAGGGATCTGAAATGCAGCTTCTGTCAGTCAAAGTGAGAGGCTCTGTCATGTCTGTTACTCACTTTTAGTAGGCTTGGGGGGGGGGAAACTAAGTTACAGTTGTGGACATTTAGTGACATAAATGTTTGCTCTGCTAGAGAATTGTGGCTGCAGACAGCTAGCCTCTCTCAGAATAGCCTCTAAGTTGTTTACTAATGTCTCCCCTATCAGGTCTATTGTTAGCATTGTAACTAAGTCAGAAAACTTAACTTCTCCTGCAAATGTACCATGAAGACTGGTGGTAAACAAAGCCAGGCATGGTGACACAGAGGTAATCCCTCTCTAGGTGAACCAGGCTGGCCTCAAACTTGCAATCCTCCTACCTCAGCCTCCTGAGTGTTAGGATCACAGATGTATACTACTGCTCCCCTCTTGACACCCTTCATACTCTCTGTGTAGCTGAGGAAGACCCTGTAACTATACCTGATATGTTTTAGTGCAGGCATTTTCTCTAGCAAGAGTCCCTCCTCACAAATGGCTCTATCTTGTGTCAAGTTGACATAAAGCTAGTCAGCCCAGGGACTCAGTGTTCTTCCACCCAACACCAACACAGCAACTGAAACATTGAAGATGCCCCTTACCACAGCTTCCTCGTGTATCTGTCAGACTCTGAGGGGAGCGAAGGCTCTAAAGACCGGCATTTGACAGAGATTCTTGCCTACCCATGGTTCCTATCCAGGCAGTGTAAATGAACCCTCAGCCAGAGATTGGTGAGTCTTATCTGCTATGGCCAACAGTGATAGCCAACTTAAAGGATCTAGAATCTCAGAAGAGACACACCTTTGGGCAGGTCTGTGAGAGAGCTTTCAGACAACAACAAATGGTCAAAGAACAAATCACCAAGTAAATTAGAAAAGATTCTGATGGCATAAAAAGGCATAGCAGCAGGAAGAGGTAAGAGCTTCCATCTTGATCTGCAAGCAGGAGGCAGAGTAGGAACACTGAGGACAGCGCCAGTCTTTGGAAACTTCAAAGCCCACCCCAACTCCCAGTGACACACCTTCTCCAACAAGGCCACATTGCCTAATCTTTCCCAAACATTTCTACGGACTGGGAACCAAGTGACAGACCAACCCAAGGCTTCCGAGTTCTCTGACCCTGTCCATGAGCAGACTTGGCAAGGCCAGTCTAGAGCCGAGACCAGTGCCTCCAAAGAGTCAAGGCTGCAATTTCTAGGCACTTGACACTTGGGCCTCTTCCCTCTCCACTGTGGTTATCAGTCTGAAGGCAGCTGTGTGCTCTGCCGACATTCCCTGACTCCGCTCTCTGCTGACCTTGGCTAGTCTTCCTGCCCAGCAGAGGGGATACGTGATGCTGGGCTTTTATTTTTTAAGATTTATTTATTTTTATGTGTATTTGTGTTTCACCTGTATGCATGTCTGTGCGAGGATGCCAGATTCCCTGGAATTGGAGTTACAGAGAGTTGTGAGCTGCCATGTGGGTGTTGGGAATTGAACTCCTGGGAGAACAGCCAGTGCTCTTAACTGCTGAGCCATCCCTCCAGCTCCGATGCTGCACTTCTTAATAAACTTGCTTAGCTGAATCATCAGCTTATGCAGGATTTCCTGGTCCCAGTTAAGAGGTTTTGTTTTGAGGCAGAGTCTCACTATGTATCTCTGGCTATCCTGGAACTAGCTCTGTAGACCAGGCTGGCCTCAAACTCACGGACTACATAGACAGCATAGGAAAGGGTGTTTGGACCAAGCCCCAGTCCCACAGTGTGCTTGGATCAGTCAAGGCCTTGCTCCTTAGCACAGTCATGGCAGCCCCCATTGGAGGGGCCCGCTCCTTCTGACCCAAGCAGAAGTGCTTCACTGAGGTTTGCAATTGCAAAAAATCTGGTATGAACTGTTCCAAACAGTCTTGGCTGAAACCGGAGAGGGCAGGTTGCGTAGGAGTTTAAGGACAGCCTGGCTAAATGAGAGTATGTCAAAATATAAAAAAACAAAACAAAACAAAACAAAGGGCTATCAAGGGGCCTGGCACTTGCCTCCAAGTCTGACAACCTGAATTTGATCAATAGGATCCACGTGGTAGATGGAGAACCAGCTCCTGCAAGCTGTCCTCTGACCCCCACATGCATGGCACGGTATGCACACACACACACACACACACACACACACACACACACACACACACACAGGACAGAGAGGCAGGGAATGAGTAAAAGTATTTTTTATTCTCCTATAGTAATTGTATAATGGAAGGCCTCCATTACTGCCTCCGTCTGCTAACCTAGGTCTAGTCCTGAAAGCTTCTAGCTGCCATGCAATCTAATCTAGGCCTAGAATTCAGCCTCTGAGACTTACTGCTAAATAAACTCACCCTTTCCAGTTCTTTCTGAGCTCTGGCTGGCTGATTCAACTCAGCTGTTCTGGCTCAAGCTCCCCAAGCTGACTGAGTCAATCTGACTTCTTTCTTGGCTTCTGACTTTTTGCTCTGCTTGGCCTCATGCTGACTCTGGCAATCTGTTCTAATCTTCTGGCTCCTCCTCGTTCTCTGGCTTGCTCTGTGTTTTCCTGTGTCTAGCTTGTTGTCTCTCTGTGTCCTGTCTCTGTACTGCTGTTCCAGGAAAACTGCCTCTCCTTCTCTCTCTCTCCACCGCTTTCCTTTAAGTCGCCTCTCCTTCCTGTGCTGTTCTTCTGGGTTGGACGTATCCTATCTCTGACTCATCCTGACAAATCTTTCTCTGACTCATCACTTTGCCTGGCACTAAATTAGACATCACTTCAAACATGGCTGCTTCCTTCTACAAACTAACTGTATCTCCACTGTCTGGGATTAAAGCATGTGCTAAAGTCTGAGCCAGACCACAACTAGAAGCAGGTTGTTGTTGTTTTTGTTTCGTTTTTTAGTAAATAACACAATCCCATAATGTAACAGTGGTTAAGAGCACTGACTGCTCTTCCAGAGGTCCTGAGTTCAAATCCCAGCAACCACATGGTGGCTCACAATCATCCATAATGAAATCCAATGCCCTCTTCTGGTGTGTCTGAAGACAGCTAAAGAGTACTCACATATAATAAATAAATAAATCTTAAAAAAAAAAGAAAAACCAAAAATAGATAGATAGATAGATAGATAGATAGATAGATAGAGATAGATAGAGATAGATAGATAGAGATAGATAGATAGATAGATAGATAGATAGATAGATAGATAGATAGATAGATAGATAGATAATTTTAAAAAAATCAAGACTAGAAAGGTGGCTCAGCAACTAGGAGCACTTGCTGCTCTTCCGGAAGACCTGCGTTCAGTTCCCAGCACCCATGTCAGGACGCTCACTCCTGTAACTCCAGTTCCAGGGGATCCCTCTTCTAGCCTCTGGAGGCACCTGCACACACTTGGCTTACACACACACACACACACACATACACACATACACACACACACACACACACATATACACACACACACACATGCATATGCATACACACTTAGGTAGACATGAACACACATAAATAAAGATGAACTCTTTTTAAAATAAATCATTTTATTTAAAGAGACATTTGGAAGAATATTTTCAGAACTGAAATGTTGACTCTGTATTTAATGGCACTACATTAATATTGTTAACACTCTTCCTTTTCATCTTTGTGTGTGTGTGTGTGTGTGTGCGCGCACATGTAGATGTGCTTGGGCTGTGACACAGTGGAGGGGTCAGCCTTTGTCTTCCATCATGTTTGAATCAGGGTTTTCTCTTCTTCAACATTACATCTGCTAACTAGCTGCATTGTAGCTTCAGGGATCTGCCTGTTTCTATCTCCTGTCTCACTGAAAGGGTGCTAGAATTGCAGACACTTATATACTGTACCTTGGTTTATGCAGGTTTGGGGGATTTGAACTTAGGTCCTTTGCTTGCAGCACAAGCATTCTAAAACCCACTGTACAATCTCTCCAGAACAGATGTCAACATTCCTAAGCATGGGGTATTGGAGAGATGGATAAGTGTTTACGAGTTCTTGCTGCTCATTCAGAGGACCTTAGTTCAGTTTCTGAACCCATATTAGGCAGCTTGCAGCCACTTGTAACTCCGGCTCCAGAGGAGCCAATGACCACTCCTGTCTTAGGGTTTCTATCGTTTTTGAAGAGATACCATCACCAAGGCAACTCTTATAAAGGAAAATGCTTAATTGGGGCTGGCTTACGCTTTCAGAAGTTTAGTCCATTATCATCATGGCGGGAAGCATGCCAGTGTATAGGCAGACATGGTGCTAGAAAAAGAGCTGAGAGTTCTATGTCTTTTTTAAGATTTATTTATTTATTTTATGTATATGAGTACACTATAGCTGTACAGATGGTTGTGAGCCTTCTGGGGACTGAATTTAGGACCTCTGCTCGCTCAGTCCCTGCCTGCTCCGGCCCAAAGATTTATTTATTATTGTTATAAGTACACTGTATCTGTCTTCAGACACACCAGAAAAGGGCGTCTGATCTCATTACAGATGGTAGTGAGCCACCATGTGGTTGCTGGGATTTGAACTCAGGACTTTTGGGAGAGCAGTCAGTGCTCTTACCCGCTGAGCCATCTCTCCAGCCCATGTTCTATGTCTTGATTCACAGGCGACAGAAGGAGACTGTGTACCACATCAGGCAGAGCTTGACTGTGTAAGACCTCAAAGCCTGCCTCCACAGCGACACACTTCCTCCTGCAAAGCCACACCTCCTAATAGTGCTGCTCCCTATGGGCCACGCATTCAAACACATGACTCTGTGGGGACCAAACCTATTCAAACCACCACAGCTTCTAATCTCAGTGAGTAACCTGCACACATGTGCATGGGCGTGCGCATGGGGACACACACATGCACAAAGCCAAAAATAAAACTAAAAACAATATTTTTCTTAAGTATAATATTATTGTTTTGTTTGTTTACATTAAAAAATGTTCTCTCTCTCAGGAAATATTTTTTGGGGAGTTAAAGTGTCATGATAGCTACATCATTCAGAAACAAAATGCAACAAATAAAAACCTGTCCCCAACCCCCTGAAAGTGAGGAAGAAAGAGAAGAGAAAGAGAAAAAACATAACACCACATATTAACAACTGCTGGCCAGGCAAGGTTAAAAAACTACAAAATGGGAAGAGGAGAGGATAAGTCCTCTCTCCAAAGATAGCTTGTCAGCCCTAAGGGTATTGAATTTTCTAGAAGTAAGTTATTGTGTGCATCCATGTAGTGTGTGTGTGCACACAGTTACCATGGTTTGTGTGTGGCAGTCAGAGGACAGCTTTGTGAAGTTGGTTCTCTCCTTCCACCTTACGTGTGTTCCAGTGATAGAATCCATTCCAGGATTTTGTGGCAAGGGCCTTTATCCACTGGCTGACCTGATGACCCCTAGTTTTTATGACCTTTCATTGTCATGCAGATTCCTGTGTCCAGCTTGAGGGACTCAGTCCTAGAACTGGCAGTATTTGATCAACATGGGAGGAAATTTGATAATTTCAGCTCACTGATGCTAGAATGGAAATCTTCCAACGAGACGCTGGCCCATTTTGAAGATTCTAAGTCAGTGGAGATGGTAGCCAGAGACGATGGCAGTGGTCAGACTCGGCTGCACGGTATTGTAAACAGCTTGTAGATGCCACAGATTGTTACTAAATGGTTCTCGTTGCTTCCTTAGGAACAACTGTTTCATTCTAAACTTTGTCATGTTGCCTCCATCTTTGATATTTGTACGTTTTTATAGAAAAACACAGAGGTAGGATTGGCAGTGTTTTCCAGTGATAGAACGTGTGTCTAGCTTACGTGGGATCCTGTGTTCTATCCCCAGTGCCAAGAAATCAAGAGGGGGCTGGTAGAAAAGGAGAGAAAAGAAGAGGGGGTCAAATGGCAGCCTGATTGCTTAACATGTACAAAAACCTGGGCTTGATCCTCAGCACCAGATAAAGGGCGTGATAGGAACACGCACTGTCCCAGCAGCCAGGAGGTCAAACAGGAGGATCAAGAGTCATGGCCATCTTTCAGCTTCCATAGTGAACTCAAAAGATAAGCTTAACCTACATAAGACGCCAACTCAAAATTACAAAGCTATGAGATAAAATACAAAGTTCATCTGAGGGAGCTGTGAGCATAGCTCAGTGGTACAGCACTCACCTTGAATGCTCCAACAGCTTCCAGTAACTTCCTTCATTAAACACGACAGGATCTCTCCTGCCCCCTGCTTTCTCTATATATATACTCTGTTCTTTTAGCTTTTCCTCATCTTCACTGAATTAAAAGCTGTCTCTAGGGAATCTAGGAATGTCATGTCTTTCTTTACTCCCAAGCTGAAGTAAATATCCTGAGCCTCGAGTGGCAGCACATGCTGTAACCGGGCTCAGAAGGCACAGATCTTTTTGTTTTTTTTTTTTTTTTGAAACTTTTGAAGCTGGTAACTATGAGAATTCACTCATAGACCTAGACCTTGGGTACAGAATTTAGTATCACATTACATAGCAACAGACCAAACCCCAACACATCACCACATGCACACATTTTAAATTAAAAATAATAAATAATGCTCCATTTTAATTTTTTGAGTGACTGATGATCGTGTATATAAAGATAAGTGAAGCTAAGAAAAGGCCCCAGGGGGCTGGAGAGATGGCTCAGTGGTTAGAAGCACTGGCTGCTCTTCCAGAGGAGATTCCCAGCACCCACATGGCAGCTCATAGCTGCCTCTAACTCTAGTTCCAGGGCTTCTGATAGCCTCACATAGACATACATGCAGGAAAAACACCAATGCACATAAAATAAAAATAAATTATGTAAAAAAGAAAAGGCCCCAAAAGACTGTTACTATTATTTATAAATTGATATTTTATATGCAATAATATTCCCATATATTTGCTTTCAGCCCATTTTTGGATTTATAGGCTATTACAGGAAGAAAGAATTTGAGGTTTTTGCCTGGCCTGATTTCACAAGGACCTAAGAGGTCCTTGACTTGGAGTCATATGCAGATTCAGTACAAACTCAATGCTCTATTTTTTATGTGTATTTCTCCCCTTTCAGCATTTATCCCCAATAAAATGCCATTTGGAAAAACCTGAGACAAACATTAGTTTTCTGGAGTCTGCTTTGCAGTGGGTATACCTGTTTTTACAGTGTTTTCCTGCTTTAGGCCATCAGATCCTTGAGGTGCATCAGATAAAGGGGACTGTGCTCATTGGAGTCAATTTTGCTGGTTATTCAGGGAAGAAAAGCCCAAAAGTGAGTGGAAATTATGACTAAGGAGGAATACAGATTAGGGCCTGCAGTTACAGTCTGGCTAATTAGTGAGATCTTATCTCAAAACTGAATGGTGTGTGTGTGTGTGTGTGTGTGTGTGTGTGTGTGTGTGTGAGAGAGAGAGAGAGAGAGAGAGAGAGAGAGAGAGGAGACACAGAGTTGGAGTGAGCCAGGGAATGGGGCTCTAAGGAACATTGGAGTAGCAGGCAAAGAGGAGGTCTGGGAAGAGTTGGGGAGGGGATATAATCAAAATATGTTGAATGAAATTCTTATTTAGGAACTAATAAAATTAAGGAAGGAAGGGGAAGAAGGAAATGGAGAAAAAAGGGAAGAAATGGAAATTAATTCAAGTTTCTAACTAGGCCACCTTGTCTGTGGCCTCAGTGGGAGAGAACACTCATCCTACAGTGACTTGATGTACCAGGGTGCCTTGGTATCTAGGTGGGGCCTCCCTCTCCTCAGAGGAGAGGGGAGGGGGACATGGGGGAGGGACTATGTGAGGGAGGACTGGAAGGAGGGGGGTCACAATCAAGATGCAAAGTGAATAAATTAATGGACAAAAAGAGCTCCTCTCCAAGTCATCAGCTAGAAAGTTGTCAGCTGTTCTCTGCTGTGCTCACTCCTGGCTAGGGGATTTCCAACTCGCCAAGATCTGCAGCGGTAGAACTGCTCCTGGTGGAAGACGTCGCGGTCCAGCCTGAGAACGCCACCATCTACAACCACCCCGATGTGAAGGTGAGGCACACAAGCCCAACAGAGGACACTACTGTGGTGAGGCCGCAGGATGCTTCACCTGCTGCTGAAAATAGATATACATCCCCTGCTGGAGAAGTGGCTCAGCACTTAAGAGCACTGGACACTCTTCTAGAAGTCCTGAGTTCAAGTCCCAACACCCACATGACTGCTCACAACTGTCTATAACTTTAGTCTCGTGGATCCAGTGCCCTCTTCTACTATGCAGACAACACATATAATTAAATAAATCTTTTAAAAAAGAAACTCAAGCTGGGCAGTGTTGGTGCATACCTTTAATCCTAGCACTTGGGAGGCGAGGCAGGCGGATTTGAGTTCTAGGCCAGCCTGGTCTACAGAGTGAGTTCCAGGACAGCCAGGGCTATACAGTGAAACCCTGTCTCAAAAAATCAAAAACAAAAAAACAAAAAAAAAAAAGAAATTCAAACACACTGAGGTGATAGGAAGGATGACCTGCAGTGGCCTTTACAGTTACCCTATGGCAGTCCCACTTTGTCCTCTGTCTACCCACTGTCTTAAGTAGAAGTCATCTCCTTTAGTCTACAAAGCAAAAAGATTGGAACATTGTTTGTCTGATTTTTCGATAGGAAATATTTAACCTGGTGGAAGGATCTGGCTACTTTCTGATCAATAGCAGTGAACAAGATATCGTCACCATTACTTACATGGAAGCAGAAAGCTCGGTCCAGGTGTGTCGGCGAAGCTTCTCGACTGATGGTCTCGGGGCAAAGCACTTTTGTTGCTTTGTTTCATTTGTTCTTATGTTGTTTTGTTTTTTTAACTTTTTAATCATATTATTTTGTGTGTGTGTGTGTGTGTGTGTGTTGACAACTTATAGGGATCAGTTTCTCAGGCCGTCAGCCTTGGCAACAAGCACCCTTACATCTAGACAGTCTTTCTGGTTCTAGTTTTTTAAGACAGGGTCTCCAACATCCTGTTGTAGAAATTATTTAGTCCTGACCTGGGGTTTATACCCCATCTTTGACCCTTTAGTTCCTGAATAAAAGACACACACACCTTTATATTTGCAATAAGCCTTAAACAACACAAGAGTTCGGCAGAGACTACTCTCCATGCTATGAGAATTTACTTTCCTATCGACAACCCTGAGTGATTACTATGTGTGGTCTGGGATGCTCTTAGCCCCAATTGGTCAGCCCTCAGGGCCATGTTCTCTTGACTGCTAACTCATGGCTCCTTCTCCTCCTGCTGCTTCTGAACCTTCTTCTTCCTCATGGTCTCTCTCCCAGCCCCAAGCCCAGGAAATCTAAACCCCACCTATGTCTCTTCTGTCCAGCTATTTAGCTGTCAGCATCTTTATTTACCAATCAGAAATAACTTGGAGCCAAGGTGTATGTGCAGACTCTCTCATGCCTCTGGGACAACAGGTCTTGAGGCCCTCACTTAGCATTACAATAGATAGCAAAAGACCAAACCTCAATATAGCCCAGGATGGTATGGACTTATTATGAAGTCAAAGATGACCTTAAACTCCTGACCCTTCTAAGTCTACTTCCTAAGTACTGGTATTTAAGCTTGGACCACTATGCCCAACCCAAAACACTCTTTTTTTCTTTGCATTGAATTATACTGGGTTGTATCTGGCCATTTCAGGGCAAATGCATAAGGTACCAACCTTTCTAGCCCTACCCTTCCTGTGCTCCATTTTGCCTCTGAGATAGTTTTTTTGTATATATGGTGGTGACACACCTTTAATCCCAGCACTGAAGAAGCAGAGGAAGGCAGATCTCTTGAGTTCGAGGCCAGCCTGGTCTACAGAGTGAGTTCCAGGACAGCCAGGGCTACTCAGAGAAACCCTGTCTTAAAAGACAAAACACAAAGCCAAAGATTCTGTGTGTCTACACACAGTCTAGGACTCAGAAGAAAGAGGAAGCCTGCGTGATTTGTCTTTCTGAGATTCACTTAATGTGAGCGTCCTTTGTAGCCATTTTCTTCCAAATGATATCACTTGGTTCTTCTTTATGGCTGAAAAAAAATCCCATTGTGTTTACACATCACATTTTCTTTATCCTCTGTTCCATAATTCAGCTGCTGTGAACATGGCCGTGCACATGTCTATGATTCTAGAGCTCTTTGGGTAAATGCCAAGAAGTGCTATAGCTAAGCCAAGTAGTAGGTCTATTTTTAGGTTTGTTTGGTTTTTTTGTTTGTTTGTTTGTTTTGAGATGGGGTCTCACTGTGTAGTCCTGGCTAACCTGGAACTTGCTGTGTAGACGAGGCTGGTCTAGAACTCGTAGGGGTTGGCCTGCCTCTTCCTCTGCCTCTGCCTCCGCCTCCGCCTCCCAAGTGCTGGGATTAAATGTCTGTGCTACCATGCCTGGCTCTTTTCAGTATTTTAGCATTTTCATTATAGAGGTCTTTAACCTTTTTAGTTAGATATGTTCCAAGGTTGTTTTGCTTTATTTCTAACAGCTCCTGCCTCAAGTTTATTTGTGAAAACAGCACAGGAAACAAGCCATGTGGAAGCTGTGTGCCTGGGGTGGGGGTGTGTGTGCTGTGTGGAAACTGTATGCTTGGGGGTGTGCCACATGGAAACTGTGTGCCTGTGGGGATGGTGGAAGTCACAACAGCTACCTGAACCCGGTGAGGGGGTGGTTGTGCCAGTCTATCAGTTTTCACAGTGACAGAGTCCTTTGCTGTGGCGTCTTCACAGGTGCCTGGGCAACTTTGGGCACCTGAGATGGAGGAGGAGGTGTCTCTACCTTGGATTGGGCCTTGGCCTTTGGCTGGCAGTCTTGGATTCTGGCCGTGTAACCAAGAATCCCATTTTTGATGTTTGGGTAAATGATGAAAACACATCCATAGACTGGACAGAGCTTGTGCTGGGCCCTAAGGCCTTATGGGCTTGACCTCACTAAGTCTGACAGGGACCTTACCCCCTTGGTACCGTCACCCACTGCCTTCACATTCTTTGCCTAAAGCATCTTCAGGCCTTTTTGGTTTGGTTTGGTTTGGTTTTTTTTTTCCTTTTGTGTGTGTGTGTGTGTGTGTGTGTGTGTGTGTGCTTTCTGACAAAATGCATGTTCCTTAGGAAGTTAGGGCTCATCCCCCTTAAAGGGTTCCTATCTTTGAGCTGAAGAGATGGCTCAGTGGTTAGGAGCCCTGGCTACTCTTTCAGAGGACCCAGGTTCAATCCCCATGAAAATTTACCAATATAATTTCATCGCACCTGTTGTCACGAAGGGATGTTGGCTTTTGTCAACATTGTTTCCTGCATCTACTGAGATGACCATGTGGTTTCTGTCCTCTAGTCCATGTAGAGTATGGACCACATTTATTCACTTGTGTACATGGAACCCGTCTTTCATCACTGCATTGTTGATTACAGGGAACAATCTTTTTGATATGTTCCCTTTTTTTATAATATGTATTTTGTATGTATGATGTTTTTCCTGCATGTATGAGGGTGTAGGATTCCCTGGAATTGGAGTTACAGACAGTTGTAAACTGCCATATGGTTGCTGGGAATTGAATCCTTCTGAAGAGCAGCCATCTCTCCAGGCCTTGATGTGTTCTTTTTTGTTGCTTTTTTCATTTTTGTTTTTTCTGAGACATGGCCTCTGTAGCCCTGGCTGTCTGGGAACTCACTCTGTAGACCAGTCTGGATTCAGACTCACAGCGATCCACCTGTCTCTGCCTCCCTAATGCTGGGATTAAAGGCGTGCGCCACCGCACCTGACTTGATGTGTTCCTGAGTTGCATTTGTTTTGCTTTGTTTTTTCCAAAGGTTTTTAAGACAGGATCTCACTGGTTACCCTGGCTGGCCTGGTACTCATTATGTAGACAGAGCTGGTCTTGAACTCCCAGAGATCCACCTGCCTCTATCTCACAAATGCTGGGATTAAAGGTATGTGCCACCATGCCTGCCTATAATACTTGTGTTTAATAAAATGGCTACTACTGGGGCTGGAGAGATGGCTCAGTGGTTAAGAGCACTGACTACTCTTTCAGAGGTCATGAGTTCAAATTCAGAAACCACATGGTGGGTCACAACCATCTGTAATGAGATCGATCTGATGCCCTCTTCTGGTGTAGCTGAGGATAGCTATAGTATACTTATATAATAAATAAATAAATCTTTTAAAGGCTGTTTATTACTAGTTTTTAAGTTATGTGTATACATGTGTTTCGGTGCGTGAGTTTGTCCACATGAATGCAAGTGGCCAGCCACTAAGGCCACTGGATCCTCTGGAGCTGATCACAGCTGATCCTCACAAGGAGCTGTGAATCTTGTCATATGGGTTCTGAGGACTGAACCAGGGTCCTCTAGAAGGACATTATGTGCTCTTGACCACTGAGCCATCTCCCCACCCCCTGCCATATTTGTTTTTAAAATTGGAGACTGAGACTAGGTATGGACACAGGATGATCTAAGTACTCTGTCACATAGTAGCTTCGGTACAAAGACAGAGAGTCTGTCAATCCATTTCCACTACCACCTGCAATCATAGCTGTCTTAGGATTATATTGCTGTGAAGAGACACCATGACCACAACAACTCTTATAAAGGACAGCATTTCACTGGGGCTGGCTTACAGTTAGAGGTTTAGTCCATTATCATTATGGTGTGAAAGCATGGCAGCACACAGGCAGACCTGGTGCTGGAAAGGTGGCCTTTGCATCTTGACTGGAAGGCAAAAGGAACCGTGTACAACTCTGGGCTTAGCTTGAACATAGAAGACCTCAAAGCCCACTCCCACAGTGACACACTTCCTCCAACAAGATCACACTTACTCCAATAAGGCCAAACCTCCTAATAGTACTATTCCCTATGGGCCAAGCATTCACATACAACATGTGAGTCTGTGGGGGCCATGCTTATTCAAACCACCACAATAGCACATGGCCATTTGATTTTTATCCATGAAATCTGTTCCCCGCTGATAACTAAGATGTATGTTCGATGCTACTGAATTTCAAGTTCCTTAACCTCTGTTTTCATCTGTGGTTTTGCCTTGACTAAACACCATCTTCTTCCTTCTAGTTAGTTCCAGCACATCCTGGATTTCTAACCCTGAAAGTATATGACCTGTGCCTGGCCTACTTGGGTCCAGCAATGGCCCAGGTCAGGGTGTCAGACATACAGGAGGTAGAGCTGGATCTGATCGATAAGGTGAGAGTTGTTTTTTCTGATAAAGCCAGAGAGTTGTTTCATGTCAGGTGTGACGAGCTTTATTCATTGCTCCTACAATATTTTAATGCAGTCTCTCCTTAGCTATAGTTCCCGCCAAGACCTTAAACTAATAAAATGCCAGTTCTTAAAGACAGTGGTCCCTTTGACCATTGTCCACTCTCACCCCTCAGGAGTGTGTCCTCTTGTGAAATCAACTGTCATCTTCTCCACAAAAACAAATCAAATGAAACAAAAACCAAAAAACACCATTCCAATGTTAAACATGATGAAAATTAAGATAAATAAAATGGGTATTTTTAGGAGGTTGGGTTGATTTATTGTTTGTTGAGAAGGAGTCTCACCCTATAGCCCAGGCTAGCCTAGAACTCACTATGTGTAACCCATGCTGTTTAGGTTTCTCAGCAGTTCTCCCAACTGCTAAGCTTCAGCCTTAATTCAGGATTGATAAGTAAAATGTTAAAAACACACTTAAGCCAAGCATGGTAATGTTTACTTATAATCCCAGCATTTAGGAGTCTGAAGCAAAAAGATCAAGGTATTGTGGCTACCCTAGGCTACATTGGAAGGCCTTGGCTCAAAAGATAAAAGGGGGTTGTGGGGAAAATATAAGCCCAGTACAATGCTAACAAAAAAAAATTTAATTTTAAAATATCCAAGAAAGAACCTGGCATGGTGGTGCATGCCTTTAATCACAACAGAAACAGAATCAGACGATCTTTGTAAATTCAAGGCCAATCCGATCTACATAGGGAGTTCCAGGACAGCCAGGGCTACATAGAGAAACCACGTCTCCAAACCTGGGTGATGAAGGTACATGCCTTTAATCCCAACACTGGGGATGCAGAGGCAGGTAGATCTCTGAGTTTAAGACCAGCCTGGTCTGCTGAGTTCCAGGATAATCAAGGCTACACAGATAATAGCTCCCCTCTCTCCATATATATGTGGGGGAGATTCAAAATAGGATTTCTAATGGGTATCACTGACTATCCTAGAATTCACTCTTTAAACTAGGCTGACATTGAACTCATAGAGATCTGTCTGACTCTGTCTCCCAAGTGCTGGGATTAAAGATGTACACTACTACCTGGCTAATAATATAAAATCCAAGAAGAGACTGGGGATATAGATCAGTTCATAGAGTCCTTACCTGGCCTGCATAAAGCCCTGGGTTCACTGTCCTCACCAGTACACCAGGTGTAGTGGTGCAAGTCTGTAATCCCAGGAGGTGAGTAGTGAGTCCGAGGCCATCTTAGGATACAAAATCAAAGCAACAACAAAATCCAGCACTCAGGAGGCTAAGATTGCCAGGAGTTTGAGCTAACATAGGGTACACAGTGAGATCCAGACCATCCTGGGCTACAGGGTTAGACACTGACTTAATTAAGAGGGAGGGAGGGAAGGAGGGAGGGAGGGAAGGAGAGCAGTCCCTGAATTCAGGAGGCAGAGTCAGGCAGACCTTTGTGAATTCAAAACTAACCTATTCTAAATAATGAGCTTCAGGCCAGTCCGGGCCACAGAGTGGGGAGGGAAGAAGAGGAGACACAGATAGACAGAGAAGGATGGCTAGGTGGCTGTCACTGGGAGAGGGAGGGAGGGAGGGAGGGAGGGAGGGAGGGAGAGAGAGAGAGAGAGAGAGAGAGAGAGAGAGAGAGAGAGAGAGAGAGAGAGAGAGAGAAAGAGAGAGAGAGAATATAAATCCACAGGGGGGAAAATCAAATAGTCAAATAGTACACCTTCTGGGTAAATTGACCAGAGGCATACCAGGAACATCTGGCGTGCCCAGAAATGTCTGCCCCATCAGAAATGTAGCCATCCTTATTTAATGGACACCTGTTGCTTGCTGCCTTTTTTCAACTACTAGGTTGAAATTGGTAAAACCGTTTTAGTGGTTGTGAGGGTTCTTGGCTCTTCCAAACACCCTTTCCGGAACAAGTACTTCAGAAACATGGATGTCAGGCTGCAGTTGGCATCCGCCATTGTCACCCTAAGGTAAGTTCCACTTCGTACCTCTCCTCCCCTACGCTGAGAGTCTCCCTCTTCGTGGCCTCTCAGCTTCCCTTAGTTTAGTCCGATTGTCTTCTGTAGTTTTCTTTATCCATACTCTTTCTTCTGTGTCAGTGTCCCTGGGAAGTATTCATCCAGGCTGGGTGCTGTGCTACATACCCATAACCCCAGCACTCAGGAGGCTGAGACACAAATATCACAAGTTTAAGGCCAGTCTGAGTTACACGGGACTCCCTCAAAAGTTAAAATAGCCGGGCGGTGGTGGCGCACGCCTTTAATCCCAGCACTTGGGAGGCAGAGGCAGGAGGATTTCTGAGTTCGAGGCCAGCCTGGTCTACAAAGTGAGTTCCAGGACAGTCAAGGCTACACAGAGAAACCCTGCCTCGAAAAACCAAAAAAAAAAAAACAAAAAAAAAAAAAAAAAAGTTAAAATAAGGGGCTGAAGAAATGGCTCCTTTGTCAGAGTCCCAGCTGCTCTTCCAGAGGATTTGGCTGTGATTTCCAGCGCTTGCTTGGTGGCTTACAGCCATCTGTAACTCCAGTTCCAGGAGCTCAGACACCCTCTTCTGGCCTCCACGGGCACCAGATGCACAAGTGATACACAGGCATGCATGCAAACCAAAGACCCATACACATAAAATAAAAGCGTAAAATTAAATATTAAAATTAAAACATTCAAGATCCCTACATGCCTTGTTTAAACACTAAAATATGTCATTGCTGGTTTTATTTTCTAAAACTTTCCTTGAATGTTATCTTCCTGGAAGTGCCCCAGCCTGGAAGACCTTCCAAAATTGTCCAACAGACTTTCTTGATAATTTCCTTCAAAAAAGAAGACATACAAGAATTCCCTGAGGAGGGTGGAGAGATGGCTCACCGGTTAAGAGCACTGGCTGCTCTTCCAGAGGTCCTGAGTTCAATTCCCAGCAGCCACATGGTGGCTCACAACCATCTGTAATGGGATCTGATGCCCTCTTCTGGAGTGTCTGAAGACAGCGACAGTGTACTCATACACATAAAATAAATAAATATATCTTTAAAAAAAAGAAAGAAAGAAAAGAATTCCTTGAGCACAGTAGCTTACACCTGTCATCCCAGTACTTGGGGGGTGGAAACAGGATTGTGAGTTCAAGGCCATCCTGAGTTAAATGAGATTCTGTCTCAAAGTACAGAGAGAAAGTGCTCGGGAATTGGCCTGGACAATGCTATCACTCTGTTCTCATCACATTTAATCCTTTCAGCCTGGAGGAAAGGTTTTGCTCTCCAGTAACTTCTTGTCATTGTAGGAAATTAGTCTTGACTCTGGAGATTCATTTTCTGGAAGGTCCATTTAGCAAGAATTAAAATAAATTAAGCATCTTAGAAAGATGAATTACTGATCCTTCTCAAAACCAAATCTTAGCAGAGCTTAGTGGCATTTTTAATTAATCCTTTAATCCTAGCACCAGAAGGCGGAAGAAGGCAGAGCTCTGTAAGTTCCAGACCGGTGTACACAGAAAGTTCCAGGACAGTCAGAGGTACACAGAGGGACGCTGGCTTAAAGATCAGATCTTTCTCACCAGTACCACGTGGATCTTTGCAGATTAATGGAAGATCAGGATGAGTACTCTGAAAACTACATGCTCCGTGCTGTCACTGTTGGACAAACCACACTTGTAGCCATTGCCACAGACAGCACGGGGAGGAAATTCACATCGGCGCCTCGGCACGTCGAGGTGAGTAAAGGCCCTGGGGTCCTCACGCCCTCACTCCGCATCATCGTCCCTTCCCGTTTATTTATTTATTTTTTAAGATTTTATTTATTGTTATATGTAAGTACACTGTCTCTCTCTTCAGACACACCAGAAGAGGGCATTGGATCCCATTACAGATGGTTGTGAGCCACCATGTGGTTGCTGGGAATTGAACTCAGGACCTCTGGAAGAGAAGTCAGTGCTCTTAACCGCTGAGCCATCTCTCCAGCCCTAGTTAACTGTTTTATTCCCTCCAAGATTAATAAATACAAGCTCTTCCCATATATATATTTTATGTTGTGATAAGGTCTCACTTTGTAGCCCAGACTGGTTTAGAACTCACTATGGAGAACAAGTTAGCCTTGAAACCCAGAGAAGATCTACCTACTTCTGCCTTCTAAGTTCTAGAGAAAAGGCATCACCATGACTGGCCTCTGAATAATTTAACATAAATAATACAATCTTTTTTTCTTCTTTTTTGAGACAATATCTCATGTATTCTAAGCTGGCTTTGAACTCATTTTCCTGAGTGCTGAGATTACAGGCATCTACTACCTACATGCCATTTTATACAGTTCTAGGAACTGAACCCAGGGCTTCATGCATGCTAGGCAGGTCCTCTACCAACTGAGCTACATCCCCCACCCTACCTACAGTTTTCATCTTAGTCTTATATAAAAAGTAATTTCCTAGGGCTGAGAGGATTGCAGCAAAGGCACGGAGACCTGAGTTCATTGCCCTGTGACCACATGAAAAGCCACCCTTAATCCCAGGTCTGGGGAGGCAGTGACAGGCAGGTCCAGGGCGCTTGCTAGGCGGCCAGTCTAGCTCAGTCATTAAGCTTCAGATTCAATGACTCTGTCAAAAAATAAGGTAAAGAATGGTTCAAGAAAGGTGACCTCTGACCTCCATGAACATGCACACAATGTACACATTTACAAACATGAAGACATTATCTGTAATTTAAACAATCCAGCGAATGTCTGTACAAAGTAACTTCTTATGCCATTAAAAGATTATTATAGGACTGGAGACGTGGCTCAGTGACTAAGAGCACTTGTTGCTCTTGCAGAAGACCTGGGTACAGTTCCCAGCATCCACAGGGCAGCTCACAAAACCATCCATAACTCCAGTCTCAGGGGATTTGATGCCCTCTGCTCACCTCCGAAATGTGGTGCACTGACATGTATGCAGGCAGAATACCCACACACATAGTGTAGAATTTCTTTTTAACTTTCAAAAAGATCATTGTAAGACAAAAGCAGGAGGACTGTTGCAAGTTCAAGGCCAGCCTGGTCTGCATAGTAAGTCTCTGGCAAGCCAGAGCTGCATTGTGATACTGTCTGCCAAAAGCAAGATTGATAGATAATTGAAAGAGAGAAGCTAAAGTTGTAGCTCAGCGATAGAGTGCTTCCTAGCGTTCATAGGACCCTAGGTTCTGTCCCCAACATGAAAAAACAAGACAAAAAAAAAGAAAGGTGGCTGTCAGCCAGATTTTATACATTTTTAAATGATGTATTTACTTTTATCTTATAAGCCTCCATTGGTGTTTTGCCTGCATGTGTGTCTGTCTGAGGGTGTTGGATCCTCTAGAACTGGGAGTTACAGACAGGTGTGAGCTGCCATGTGGGTGTTGGCAACTGAATCTGGGTGCCCCGGAAGATCAGCCAATGCTCCTCTGAACTATGTCTCCAACCCCCATATCTTTGCATGTTTTAAACTGATATACAGCTGAGAATGAACCATGTTGTTTTCTCTACTTTATGGAAAAGAAAGAAGCTTTAAGTATAATCTTTTATTTTTTACATTTATTTTGTGTGTGGGAGGGGCACTCATGCCACAGACAGTCTGTGGAGGTGAGAGGGACCAAACCTGGGTTGTCAGACTTGGTAGCAAGTGCCTTTGCCCTGTAAATATAGTCTTAATGAGTAGGCAGGGCGAGTTGCTTAAACACTATTGAATGGGTTTGCCGATATAAATTAAACCAAAGTGTGCAGTGCGGTGGTGGTGTTTGTGTGCGGTGAGCAGTTTCCTGAGGATAAGGCTACAAACAGCAGAGCCCACAGTGGCTGAAGCTCCCCTTTGTGTCCCCAGGTCTTCCCTCCATTCAGACTTGTTCCTGAGAAAATGGCCCTGATTGCAACTAACATGATGCAGGTGATCTTTCTTATGGTTTGTTTGTGGGTTTGGTTTTGTTTTTTTAAATAATGTATTTATTACTTTTGTATGTGCATTGGTGTTTTGCCTGCATGTATGTATGTTTGAGGGTTCCAGTTCCCTGGAACTGGACTTAGAGCTGCTACATGGGTGCGGGGAATTGAAGCTGGGTCCTCTGGAAGAGCAGTCAATGCTCTTAACCACTAAGCCCCTTAGTTTTGTTTTTGGAGACAGGGCCTTGTTATGTAGCTCAAGCTAGCCTCAAATTCCTGACAACCCTCCAACCTCAGACTTTCAAGTCCTAGGATTGCAGATGTATGCCTGTGATCTATGGCAATCTATATCAATGATATAGATGACCTTTTTTTTTTCTTTTTCTTTTTTTTTTTTTTTTGAGACAGGGTTTCTCTGTGTAACCCTGGCTGTCCTGGAATTCACTTAGTAGACCAGGCTGGCCTCGAACTCAGAAATCCTCCTGCCTCTGCCTCCCAAGTGCTGGGATTAAAGGCATGCACCATCACTGCCCGACTGATGACTTTTTAAAAAAGATTTATTTATTTATATGAGTACACTGTAGCTATCTTCAGACACATCAGAAGAGGTCATCAGATGGCTGTGAGCCACCATGTGGTTGCTGGGAATTGAACTTAGGACCTCTGGAAGAGCAGTCAGTGCTCTTAACCACTGAGCCATTTTTTCTAACTCATAGATTTTTTTTTAATGTTGAGGTTTATTTTATTTTATGCGTTATGAGTGTTTTACCTGTGTGTATATATGTGTATCACATGCAATACTCAAGGATGACAGAAGAGGCATCAGGTCATGGAACTAGAGTTCCAGATGGTTGTGAGCTGCCTGCCATATGGGTGCTGGAAATTGAACCTGGTCCTCTGGAAGGGCAACTAATGCTCTGAACCACTGAGCTATCTCTCCAACATGCTTTAAAGCATAAAAAAATGCTTTGAAAGCAGAAAACATGATTTGCCTTTATGTTTTGCATGCATACATACCTCCTGTCCTCTCCTGTTTGCCCAGCCCAGCTGGGTCTAATGAAGAAGGTAAGTTCTCCGATCCACGGTGCACGTGGCATAGACACTCTTAGAGTCCTGTGGGTCATTTTCAGCACACATTTCTTACACACACACTTATGCTGATGCGGTGTGTGCTGGCCTGGAAGTAGAGGAAGTCAAGTTACTTGAAAAAAAAAATATTGAGAAAAGAGGTGTGACTTTTTCTGTTCTTCCAGTATTCACTGGTATTTCTAAATTCCAGATAATGTCTGAAGGTGGCCCTCAGCCCCAGTCCATCATTCACTTCTCTATCAGCAATCAGACTGTAGCTGTTGTTAACAGGAGGGGGCAAGTTACAGGGAAAGTGGTCGGCACGGCAGTTGTCCACGGCACCATCCAGACAGTGAATGAAGACACTGGCAAAGTCATCGTGTTTTCCCAGGTGTCCTTGCTGTGTTGTTTCTCCTCTCAAATCTTGGGGTGATGGGTGCAGGGGACAATGGGGGTACCAGTAGACCAGGAGTGTCCTTCTGGTGCCCTTCATCTGGCATAGAAAACCCGTGGGCTTTAGTGGAGAACCTGCAGAGTTCTTGGCACTGTCGTAAGATGTGTCCCTATTCTTATAGAACTTTTTCAAAAGAACAAAATCAAACATACATGACAGGGCTTTTTGTTGTTGTCGAACACCAGAAATAGCACACTGAGCTAGTTGTAAGCATCTCTGTCAGCCCACAGAAGCCTCCCTGGCCTAAACTTGCTCTCCACCTGTTGAGCAGGATGAAGTCCAAATTGAAGTTGTCCAGCTCCAGGCTGTTAGGATCCTTGCGGCTGCGACCCAACTCATCACAGCCACTGAGGTCAGTTGCACAAAGCAAGTGCGCATGTGGGTCCTCCTTTATTTCTCTCTTCTTCCCCCAAGTCTGCTTTTATTTTTTTTAAGATTTATTTAGTTTAATTTTATGCATATGGGTGTTTTCCTACATGTGTATCTATGTCCCACATGCATGCCTGGTGCCCATGGAGGCCAGAAGACATTGGATCCCTTAGAGCTAGAGTTACAGATAGTGTTTACACAGTTGTGAGCCACCATGTGTGTGCTGGGAATGGAACCTGGGTCCTCAGGAAGGAAACCAGGTGCTCTTAGTGGCGGAGCCATCTTTTTAGCCCCTATATGTGTGCTTTTCTCAATACAGGGTCTTATGTAGCCCCTGCTAGCCTGAAACCTAAGATCATCCTCATGCCTCAGCCTCCAAAATTCTGGGATTCCAGGTATGTGCCCAACTCTGAGGTTGGTATGAGAGCTGTGCTCTGGGCTCACTGTTTGGATAATATAGGTAGGCAGGGTATATAGCACGACACCACACTTTCTTTTCAGATGCCAGTTTACGTCATGGGGGTGACTAGTACGCAGACTCCTTTCTCCTTCAGCAATGCCAACCCCATGCTCACATTCCACTGGTCCATGAGCAAAAGGGATGTGCTGGATCTGGTACCCAGGCATTCAGAGGTATGAATTTACCTGTTTATATATTGCCATGAGAGCTTTAGGATTTATTTTTAATTTTTAATTACAGGGGTATACATGAGTGCAGGTGTCCCTGGAGGCAAGAGCCATCAGGTTCCCTTGGAGCTAGCATCCTCTGCAAAAGCCCGTGCTCCTAACTGCTTCTCTTCGGCCCTTTACCTTCCACAAATTTGGGGGTGGTGGTGGTGACAGGGAGTCATTATTTAGTACTGGCTGTCCTGGAACTCACTGTGTGGACCAGGTTGACCTTGAACTTGCAGTGATCCTCCTGCCTCTGTTTTCTGAGTGCTAGGATTCCAGGCATAGCATCATGTCTGGCCCACCTAGGGATCTTTTTGTTGCCCAATATTATGAATTGTTTATTATTTAGGCTTAAGTTGACATAATTTCATTAATGTAAAAGCTTATCATTTAAAAAGTAATTATAACAGAAGCAGGGAAATGTAGTTTATTTGTAATTCAAGTGAAAGACAAAAAAAGAGTAACACAGTGCCCTGTTTCTAGAATTTATTTTTGCCCAGGAACTTAAAATTCAATCTGGAGTGATGTAAGTATCAGTTTCTCTTTTGTAGATTTGTGAATGTTCACATTTGAGAATTTAAATTCCCAGAGTCTCTTCTGATTGCTGGTGACATTTCTTGGCCTGATTACTTCAGATTAGTGCATCCGGGACTTTAGTGCTTTCCATAACTGGGTAACGTGCATGAAGTGCAAGCGTGAGGCTCTGAGTGTTCAAATCTAAAAACAAAAGATTGTCTTTAAACTGAGCATAGTGGTGCACACCTTTGATCCTAGCACTCTTTGGGAGGCAGAGGCAGGTAGGTCTCTGAGTTCTAGTCTAGCCTGGTCTACATAGTAGATCTCAGGCTAGCTAGAGCCATACTTTATCTCAAAATTATTTAATAAAAAGAAAAAGACTTTTAGGTTTTGAAAATGGTTTTCATGGCCATCCCATCACACCTCACACTGGAGCCTGAGAAAGGCAAAGGAGACCCACACCGACCTCCAGAGGGACGCCTCTCTTCTCTCCTATTTCATCCCAACTGTTTGAACCCATCTTTAGAAGCCACTCACGCCTCTTCTCTGAATGACTGATGTGTGGAGTCTTGCCAGCCTTGGCTGACCAGCACAGAGGCTTGCCTTAGGCTGCCCATGCTTCCAGGAACAGGAAGGGAAATGAGGGAAGAAAACAAGTCCTTAAATGAGGTGTGGTAGAATATAGAGGGGGCGGGGGAGGAAGGGATGTTGTTTAATGTAAAGTTCATTTACTTTTACTGTTGTGTGCCTTGGTCTTTTGCCTCCACATACATCTACATACATACATCTTTGTGAGAGTGTCGGAAGTTCTGAATGTGGAGTTACAGACAGGTTTGAGCTGCTCTGTGAATGCTGGAACTCGCGTCCTCTGGAAGAGTGCCAGTACTCTTAACTGTGAGCCACTTCTCCAGCCCTGCTAGAACACACTTGGAATCCTAGAATTTAGGAGGCCAAGTCAAGAAACTTGAAAATGAGGCTAGCTTGGGCAACAATAGTAAGACCCTTTCTGGGAAGAAAAAAAAAAGGAAGGAACGAACGAAGGAAGGAAGGAAGGAGAAGAAAAACCCAGTGTGGTGGTGTATCCATATAATCCTGGCACTAGAGAGGTCTTCATGAAATACATAGCAAGATCAAGGCTGGCCTAGGGTACATGAGATTTTGTGTCAAGGGCCTAGAGAGGTGGCTCTTCCAGAGGACTCAGGTTTGAGTCCCAGCACCCATATGGCAGCTCATAATCACCTAACTCCAGTCCCAAGGGATCCAACACCCTCTTCTGGTCTACACACACAGTGCACAGACATACATGCTGGCAAAACACCCATACACATAAAATAAAAATGAAAATAACTGGACTGGAGAGATAGCTCAGCAAGTGAGAACATTGACTGCTCTTCCAGAGGTCCTGAGTTCAATTCCCAGCAACCACATGGAGACTCATGACTATCAATAATGGGGTGTGATGCCCTCTTCTGACATGCAGGTGTATGTGCATATAAAGCAGCCATATACATAAAAATAATTTAAAAAAAAAAAAACTCATACACATATTTTTAAAATCTCAAAAACAAAGCCGGGCAGTGGTGGCGCATGCCTTTAATCCCAGCACTTGGGAGGCAGAGGCAGGCGGATTTCGGAGTTCGAGGCCAGCCTGGGCTACAGAGTGAGTTCCAGGACAGCTGGGGCTACACAGAGAAACCCTGTCTCGAAAAAAAACAAAAAAAAAAAAATTTCAAAAACAAAAAGATTTGTCTTATTTTTTTAATGAGAATAATTTAAAAAAAAAAGGAAGATCCTATTTCAAAAAATGAGAGTAAGGGAGAAGAGAAGGAGAAAGAGGAAAGGGGGGGGGGGAATTACAAAAGGGGGAAGGAGAAAGATAAAAGGAAAGAGGAAGGCAGAGAGGCCAGGAGGAGAGGGACTAACAGGTATGCCATACCATACAACTCGAGCTCTGAACTCAGTATGTATCTGGAAATGACCTTGAACTTTTTGTTGCTGTTGTTTTGAGACTGCTATTATATAGCTCAGGCTGTCCTGGAACCCCCCCCCCCCCGCCCCTGTGTGTACCAGGCTGGCCTCAGAAGCACAGAGATCCACCTGTGACTGTCTCTGAGCCATAGGATTACAGGCCTGTGCCGCCACAACTGGCTACCTCGAACTCTCGATCCTCCTCCCTCGGCCCCTTGACACTCCTACAGGCCTGCAGCGCTCCCCTCATGTGCTTGGGATAGAACGGACCAGGCCTCCCTGTGTGAGAAGCAAGCACAGAGCCTCCAGCCCCGCCCCAGTGGGTGCTTTCTCACCCCGTTCCTTCACTGTCTAGGTATTTCTACAACTTCCAGCCGAGAACAACTTTGCCATGGTTGTCCACACAAAAGCAGCTGGCAGGACCACGATCAGGGTCACGGTCCGCAGTAAGAACAGCTCTGTTGGGCAGTTTGAGGGGGATCTGCTGGAGCTGTCTGATGAGATTCAGATCCTGGTAAGCACCCACCTAAATCTTGTTTCTATAAAGGAGGAAGTGTGTGTTGCTAGGCACAGCTCTGGTCTGTAGCTGGAACTAGGCCCTCACACACTCATTCACCATATTCTAGAAAACTGAGTGCTTGTTGCCAAAGCCTGATAGCCTGAGTTTGATTCCTTAAACCCACATGAGAAAGGCAGATACAATGGCACACATCTGTAATCCTAGGACCCTACAAGAGATGAGAGGCAAGACAGAATCGCCCAGAAGCTCTGGGCCAGTACCTGGAGTGGCACAGCAGAAATAAAAGAAATCCTGCTTCATTAAGGTTGGAGTTGTCCTCCCCTCTGATCTCCACACAACACACAATCCCCACTGGATTGTCTGGAGACCCACCATATGTAAGTAGATATCATAGCTTGTCCTTTCCTGAAATAAGGGAAAAATTATTTTCTCCCATTAGGTATTTGAAAAACTCCAACTTTTCTATGCAGACTGCCAACCTGAGCAGATTCTGATGCCTATGAATTCTCAGCTCAAGCTGCACACCAACAGGTAAGGAAGAGGAAGGAAAGCGGGTTCTGACGTGAAGAAACTCCAGTCAATGTTACGCACAGGGGCTGGAGAGGCGGCTCAGCAGTAGAGTCTGAGCACTGCACAGCAAGCCGCTGGGGCAATGGCCACGAAATTGCCCTCTGACCTCCACCCATCTCTCTCTCTCTCTCTCTCTCTCTCTCTCTCTCTGTGTGTGTGTGTGTGTGTGTGTGTGTGTGTGTGTGTGTGTGTGTGTGTGTGTGTGTGTATTTCGTGTTTCTCTCTCTCCCTCCCTCTCTGATAAAGTTTAGGGCTGGCAAGTGCTTATAAAAGTACTTAGGGCATAAGCCTGACCCGAGAACCAAAAGGCAAGGTGTGAGCATCTGCTGTGGAGTAGGCAGGACAGCAGCGGAAACAGCTTGTGCACACCTGCATACACACACACTAATACTAATTTAAAAAACAAACAAACATTTTTAGGGCGAGGCAGTGAGCACTCGGGAGGCAGAGGCAGGCAGATCTGTATGAGTTCAAGGCCAGGCTGGCCTACAGTGTGAGTTCCAGGACAGATAAGGCTACACAAAGAAACTGGTCTCAAAGAAAAAAAATTTAATGTTTTTAATTGAAATTGGAAAGAGCTACCATTTACTCTTAAGTGATTTTTCTAATCTGAATAATGTTTCAGAGATGAAATAATTTATACAACATAAAAATAATCCAAAGGTATATGAGTGAGTAAGTGCATATAAGAGTGTATGTGTGGACTGGAGAGATGGTTAAGTCTCTCAGTGGTTAAGAGCACAGGCTGCTCTTCCAGAGATCCTGAGTTCAATTCCCAGCAACCACATGGTGGCTCACAACCATCTGTAATGGGATCTGATGCCCTCTTCTGGTGTGTCTGAAGACAGCTACAGTGTACTCATTACATTAAATAAATAAATAAATATTTTTTAAAAAGAGTATATGTGTGTGTATGTGTAAGAATGTATGTATGTGCATATGTATATATGTGAGTGTGACTATAAGAATATATGTGTGTATGAATATGTGTATGTGTAAGAGTATACGTGTGTATCTGTATGTATGTGTGTATGTGTAAGAGTGTGTGTGAGAGTATGTAAGTGTGTGTATGAATGAGTGTGTCTGTGTCTGTGTGCTGTTATGTGTGTATGTCCAGGCACATGCCACCTTGAGCATGTGGTGGACAGTGTTCACCTTCAGCAATCAATTCTCTCCTTCCATAATAGGATCCTAGGATCAAAATCAAGTTGGGCTTTTGTGCTAAACACTTTTTTTTTTTTTTACCAAGTTGCTATTTCACTAGCCCAAAATAACCTCCATTTTGTATTTTGAGACAGGGACTCATAGCGTCCAAGCTGGCCTCAACTCCTTTATAACTGAGGATGACCATGGACTCCTGATGTTCCTGCTTCTACCTCCTCAGTGCTAGGAGTACAGATGTGTGCCACCGTGCCTGACTTCCCATGAGTGTTTGAGACAGGGTCTTGACACCTTGCTCCTGCTATCCAGCTCCCCAAGTGTAGCTACAGCTGTGTGCCACCACACCCCATTTATTTTTACTCTTTGACAGTTGTGAATGGTGATGCTGTGGACATCATTCATGAATGAGTATTTGTTAGGATATCTGCTTTCAATTATTTTGTCCAAATAATTTTTTAATACTTAACAGGACTTGACTTTTAAAGAGAAAAGCATAGGCCTAAGGTTAGTGGTTTATGCCTGTAGTTCCAGCACAGGAGGATGTAGAGACGTGTGCTGGCTAGTTCTATGTAGTTGATACAAGCTAGAGTCATCTGAGAGGAGGCAACCTCAACTGAGAAATTGCCTCTGTAAAATCAGGCTGTAGGCATGCCTGTAAGGCATTTTCATAACGATTGATGCGGGAGGGTCTGGTCCACTGTGGGTGGTGCCACCCCTGGGCTAGTGAGTGGTCTTAGGTTCTATAAAAAAGCAGGCTGAGTAAGCCATGAAGAGCAAGCCAAGAAACAGCACCCTTCCATAGCCTCTGCGTCAGCTCCTAAGTCTAGATTACTGCCTGCTTGAATTCCTAGCCTGATGCCCTCAACCATGGACTGTTACTGGGAGAGTAAGCCAAACAAACCTTTTCCTCCCCAAGTTGCTTATTGTGTGTTTCATCACAGCAATAGAAACCTTAACTAAGATAAGACAGGAAGATCAGGGGTTCAAGGTCATCCTCTGCTATAAAGGGAGTTTAAGGTCAGCCTGGAATACAGGAGACTCTGGGGTGGCATGATGGCTCACACCGGTATGTGTCAGCACTAGAGAGGTGGAGGGAGACGCAGGTGTCAGGTTAGCCTTTAGCTACATAGTGAGCCAGCCTGGGTTACGTGAGACACAGTTGAATAGCCTTTGGGTCTGGTTACTTTTGGCGTGTGATTTTTTTTTCTTTTTAATTTGTGACTTTTGTGGGGGAGAATTTTTTTTTTTTTTTTGTAGGAGATACAGGGTCTCTCTTTGTATCCTGGAGCTCACTGTGTAGACCAGGCTGGCCTCAATTTCACAGAAACACACTTGCTTCTGCCTCCCAAGTGCTGGGATTAAAGGCTACCGTGCCCTGTTCAAGGGTTTCATTTTCCAATTTTTTTAAGATTTACTTATTTATTTTATGTATATGAGTACACTGTAGATGTCTTCAGACACACCAGAAGAGGGTATTGGATTCCATTACAGATGGTTGTGAGCTACCATGTGGTTGCTGGGAATTGAACTCAGGACCTTTGGAAGAGCAGTCAGTGCTCTTAACCTCTGAGTCATCTCTCCAGCCCAGTTTTCATTTTTTTTTATGTACATAATTACTTTGCTAACTTGTTACATGTTTTTTTAAAGATTTATTTATTTATTATATATGTAAGTACACTGTAGTTGTCTTCAGACATTCAGAAGAGGGTGTCAGATCTCGTTATGAGATGGTTGTGAGCCACCATGTGGCTGTGGGATTTGAACTCAGGACCTTCAGAAGAGCAGTACTGACTGCTTTTAACAGCTGAGCCATCTCTCCAGCCCCAGTTTTCATTTTTCATTTTCTTTATTTTCTTTCTTTCTTTTTCTTTTTTTTTTTTTTTTTGTTTTTTGTTTTTTGTTCTTTCGAGACAGGGTTTCTCTGTGTAGCCCTGGCTATCCTAGAACTCACTCTGTAGACCAGGCTGGCCTCGAACTCAGAAATCCTCCTGCCTCTGCCTCCCAAGTGCTGGGATTAAAGGTGTGTGCCACCACCGCCTGGCTCATTTTCTTAATTATTTGTTTTTCTTTTCTTTTTATATGCATGTGTGTGTTGTTGTATGAGCTGACGTGCTCTCTGTGCCCTGCTAATTTTTTAAGCTTTTAGTTTTCTGAGACGGGGCTTTCCCATGTAGCCCACACTAGCCTAGAGCTCCCTCTGTGGTTCGGGTTCCTTTCATATGAATGACAATCCTCCTGCCTCAGCCGTCAGTGCGGAAGTACAGGTGAGCCGATACACTCTTTGTCTTGTCAGTCTTCACCTGCTTCCCTCCGATCAGACAGGGTTCCCAAGAGTGCCTGCTTGCTCTGTTTATCTCCTAGAGAAGGCGCAGCCTTTGTGAGTTCCCGTGTTCTCAAGTGTTTCCCTAATTCCTCCGTCATTGAAGAAGATGGTGAAGGGCTCCTGAGATCTGGATCCATTGCGGGTACTGCAGTATTGGAAGTCACTTCTATAGAACCTTTTGGAGTCAATCAAACAACTGTAACTGGAGTCCAGGCGAGTCAGGGACTAAATAAATAAAATAATGGAACCTGTGGTATAGCTTAGTACTAGAGTCCTTGCCTAGCAATGAGCGTGTTAGAGCAGATCCTGACATGGCTTCAAAGCATCATATTAAAACAGACCTTCATGCCCTTAGCCTTCAGTTTTGCAGAGACGGGTGAGAGCAGAGTACAACAGTGCATATTCAAGGCCAGCATGGGCTACAGTGTGAGACTGTATCTCAAAAAATAAATAAATGTCTGACTTCTCTATAGAATTAAACATTTTAGAGTGAAAAGAGGCCTCGGAATGCTTCTTGGCCTCCTGGCTCAGATCATATGTAGAAAAGTCCCAAAGGCATGTTGATCTAACACCAGTCTTTCAGGTATTAGATATATGCTATATTCTAGCCCATGGATTAGTCCTACTGTGTGTGTGTTCCCTCCTTTTACTACATAAAGCTATGAAGTGACAAACTGGGATCAGATTGTTTTTCTCTTACTACAATATAGCTTTCATACTATGGGAACGATCTACTGTATTCCTGATAATCAGTCATGTGGTGATAGACCCCCGAGCTCTCTACAGAGAGTAAACCAACCCCACTCCAGCCTCTCTTCACCTGCCAGCCTGAATAACGAAGAAGCCATTTCCTTTCACTACAAGCATGTCTAATCCACAGCTCTTTCCTACAAAGGAATACTGGGGCTGGGGGGATGGCCCATTGGGCAGCAGCACTCACTCAAGCCTGAGTTCAGATTCCCAGAACCCATAGGAGATCCAGATGCAATAGTGCCAGCATCTGTAATCCCGGTGGGCCTACCAGAAGTGGAGGGCGAAGACCAGAGAAACTCCAGAAACTCAAGGGACTGCTAGCCTGGCTTAAACGGCAGACAGGAGGCCTGGTCAGGATAGGAAGGCCGGGACCAACACCAGACAGTTGTCCTCTGATCTCTACACACATGCCACCGCCCCCCCTCCAAGGCTTGTGGCCTTGGCTATAGAGCCTAGAATGTGAGAGCAGCTCTTCGCCAGTGGCGTTCTCTGTACTAGTGTTTTGTCTCCCACAGGTAGCACCAGTGACTTACCTTCGATTGAGCAGCTACCCCAAGCTATACACAGCACAAGGAAGGACCCTGTCAGCGTTTCCGTTGGGCATGTCTCTCACCTTTATTGTTGAGTTTTATAATAGCATTGGAGAAAAATTTCACACCCACAATACTCGGCTTTATATGGCTCTGAACAGGTATGGAGGTCAAGGGGGCATGGTTGGCACCGCAGTAGAAACCCTACAAGTTAATTCAGTGTTCTGCAGCAGTTTCAGCAGATTCCTCTTACACTCTGAGCTTGGAATCTGACCTCAATTTCTTTTCTCAGAATGAAACTAATGAGCCACGTGTGGTAATACATGCATGGAATCCCTGGAAGAAGGAATGTGAAGTGGAAAATCTGATTCAAAGCAAGTAGGGCAAGCATGGACTCCATGCATAGCAATGAGTTCCAGTCCAGTGTAGGCTACAGAGTATGATCCTGTTCTAAGGTGCAGGAGGCCGAGAGATGACTAGAAATATAGCTTAGCGGTAGAACACTCCTAACGTGCAAAGCAGTGGTTTGTTCTCAGCAACACACACACAGAGCCAGAACGTGATTCTCAGGAACACACACACACACACACCCGGCCAGAACCAGTTAAAGAGTATCAGTTGGGCGTGATGCCTGTAATCACAGTACTTAGAAGGATGACACAAAGTTGGCTAGAGAGATGGCTCAGCAGTTCAGAGTGCTTACAACACTTGCAGAGATAGAATCCACACCGGGAAACTCACAACCACACATAACTCTAGTTCAGGGGATCCAATACTCTCTTCAGCCTCTGTGGCTACACACACACACACACAAATATAACGGTATTTTTGAGAGACTATTGTCAGCCAGGCATAGTGATGCGTGCCTTTGATCCCAGCACTCAGGAGGCAGAGACAAGCCAGCCTGGTCTACATAGCAAGGCCAGTACTTCCTAGGGCTCTATAGTAAGACCCTGTTTCAAAAACCAAAGAATACTGTTAATTAAGAAAGTTTTGAGTAGGTTTTGAATCTTCAAGTGTTAATTTACAATATGTACACAAGGAACTACCTATTATCATCAGAGAGCCTCTCAGCGCATTCCTTCTTTGGAGCCCCTCACACTCAGGAATTGTTTCTTGTTGTCCCTAATAAATCTTTCATTTAAAGTAAAATAGACAGCTTGACTCAAGCCAGATGTTATGACACTCCCATAATCCCAGCACAGTTCCTGAGAGATGGAGGCACGAGGATCAGGAGTTCTGTCATATCCTCAACTATACAGGAGTTTGAGGCTAGCCTATATACTATATGAAACTGTCTCAAAATAACACAAAAAAGTTTTGTTGTGACAAGATGTGGTGTTGAAAACCTTTAATCCCATCATTCAGGAGGGAGAAGCAGGCAGATCTCTGTGGACTCGAAGCTAGCTTGATTTGGATAGCAAGTTCCAAGACAGCTGGGACTAAATAGTGAGATCCTGTCTTTTTTTTTTTTAAGATATATTTATTTATTTTATACATATGAGTACACTATAGCTGTCTTCAGACACACCAGAAGAGGACATTGGATCCCATTATAGATGGTTGTGAGCCACCATGTGGTTTCTGGGTATTGAACACAGGACCTCTGAAAGAGCAGTCAGTGCTCTTAACCACTGAGCCCAGAGACCCTGTCTTTAAAAACAAAACAAAAACAAAAAAAAAAAAACCTTTATTAGGAAGAGCCAAGTGTACCTATAATCCCAGCACTTAGGCAGTCCATACCCATAATCCTAGTGTTTGGGAAGAGGAGGCAGGAGGATCAGAAAATTGAGGTCATCATGAGCTACCTACAGGATCAAGGAAAGCCTGGATTACATGAGATCCTCTCTCAATGAGGTAGCTCAGTGATGCACTGGTTGCCAAGCCTGATGACCTAAGTTCAATTTCCAGGTCCCAGATAGTGAAAGGACAGAACTCATATCCTAAAAATTGTCCTCTGATTATCACACATGGGCTGTGGCATACATGTGCCCGTCACACACACAGAGACAATTAATAAAAACTTTGAAACAAACTCATAGTAGGTTCTCTCCCCTCAATCTTTTCCTACGTAGTATCTCTCTATAGGAATTATTCTTCTGCTTGGGTCAGAATCTTGCTTTGTAGCTCTGGCTAGCCTGGTATTCACTATCACACCAAACTGCTTTCTGCTGGCGGCCAGAGCCTTCTGCATGCCAGCCAAACCCATCACTGACTTCCATGCTCAGCTGCTCTTTTCAGACACTTCAGCCTTTCGTATCTGCTTTCAGAGATGACTTGCTGCTTATTGGACCAGGAAACAGAAACTATACATATATGGCCCAGGCTGTGAATAAAGGGGTGACAGTTGTGGGGCTCTGGGACCAAAGACATCCTGGCATGGCAGATTACATCCCTGTTGCTGTAGAACATGCCATTGAGCCCGACACCAAGCTTGTCTTTGTTGGAGATGTCATCTGCTTCAGCACTCAGCTTGTCAATCAGCATGGTGGGTATATGTCTCCGAGCAGAAGTCAGTTCTGTTGGGTGGGGTGGCGCACACCTTTAATCCCCACACTAGGGAGGCAGAGGAAGGTGGATTTTTGAGTTCGAGGCCAGTCTGATCTGTATAACCAGTTCCATATTAGCTAGGGCTATATCCTGTCCCTCCAGCACCCCAAAAAGTATTTATTTATTTTGTTTCTTATGGCATTTTATTTGTGTGTGGGAACAAGAACAACTTGGGGACTTGGATGCTAGGGATTGGACTCAGGTTAGTGGCAGGAGCCCTAGCCTGCTGAGCCATCTGATGGTTTAGTGTTTCATTATTTGTCATTCTAGCTGAATGACGATTTTTCTCAATAACCAATTAGAAGTTTACTAGCAGCACTTATCAACTGTCTACTGAACACAGCTTTTATATTATATAATGTAGATAACCTGGGGTACTTTGTGTTCATCTCAGCTTCTGAAAGAAGGTAAGTAACTGTTAGGTTAAAATTAATAAAAGTGCCAGGCATGGTGGCACACACCTTTGATCCCTGTACTCAGGAGGCAAAGGTAGGTGGACCTCTATGAGTTCAAGGACACCCTGGTCTACAAAGTGAATTCCACTACAGCCAAAGCTACACAGAGAAATCTTTTCTCTAAAAAACTAAAAAAATAAAATAAAAATGTAAAAGCTGGACTAGAGTCGGGCAGTGGAGGTGCACGCCTTTAATCCCAGCACTTGGGAGGCAGAGGCAGTGGGATTTCTGAGTTCGAGGCCAGCCTGGTCTACAGAGTGAGATCCAGGACAGCCAGGGCTACACAGAGAAACCCTGTCTCGAAAAAAACAAAAAAGAAACAAAAAAAAAAAAGCTGGACTAGAGAGAGAACTCCGTAGTTAAGAGTACTTCTTATTCTTGAAAGGACCTAAGTTCGATTTCCAGTGCCCACATGGTGCCTCACAGCCATCTGTAACTCCCTCTTCCTATCACCATTGGAAACAGGCACATTTGTAGTATACATATGTGCATGTAGGGAAAACATTCATAACACAAAATTTAAAAATATACAAATATTTAAAATTATAATAATAAAAGAAAAAATCAATGGGGCTTTAATTTTTGGAACCTAAATATATATACACTGTTCTATGAGGCAAGAATCAAGGACTAATCCAGTATCTGATAGATTCTTGAGGTAAGTTTATGGAGCCCGAGTTTGTGCACACATTCATTGGATGTATATGAGCATATGCCCTGGCACACATGTGAAGGTCAGAAGACAACTTGTGGAGTCGGTTCTTCCTTCTACTGGGGGCTCAGGGGATCAAATTCAGGTCATGGGGTTTGCACAGCAAGCACTTACACTATCCTAGCCAAACCATTTGCTAGCCCTAAACTATCTTGACCAGCAAAACATTTCTATTGGCCGGGCGGTGGTGGCGCACGCCTTTAATCCCAGCACTTGGGAGGCAGAGGCAGGAGGATTTCTGAGTTCGAGGCCAGCCTGGTCTACAAAGTGAGTTCTAGGACAGCCAGGGCTACACAGAGAAACCCTGTCTCAAAAAACCAAAAAAAAAAAAAAAAAAAAAACCAAAACATTTCTATTGGAAGAAAGTTCTATTAAGTTCAATAAAAATGATAGAAAATTATTCCTTGGAATCAATCCCTAGCTTTCAAAAATAAAAAGTAAATTTCTCCTTGGCTAGGAAATGTTAATTCTTTGGCTTTCCAGACAGTATATCTGCAAGTGGTACCTATTGCCACAAGTCATCTGCTGTGGAGCACGGTTCTCTAAGCATACAGCTATCATTTGCATCAGAGCAGTGGGACTCCTAGGAGATCCCTACATCAGACTTGTTCATTGCTAACGTAGCCTCATAGAAGAAAGGGATAGAGGGGTCATCGGAGCCTCGCCTGTTGTACCTCACAGTTAGTTGTGTGTAACTCTGCCCTAATTGCATACAGCCTCTGAGCCTTGGGAGATGCTAGAGTGCATACATAGTGTGGAAGGCTAACTGGGGGAGGGGCCACATCTGTGCAGTTACAGGGAGTCGTCGTCTCATTAGTTTCCCAAGTAGGACTTTGATTTGTTTAGTCACTGGCACCTTAGAAGAAGAGAGAAAAGAGTTATTTGTGACTTCCCAGGAAAGAGTTCCTGCAGCCATCCATGTCTGACTGACTGGGTGGTATAGAGCTCTGGCTTTGGCCTCTTGTGAGAATTTTGGCTTCTCTGAAAAACACAAAAATATAGGAATATGTTTCCATTGTATCCCAGTTGTGGGATATGGTGCTGCTTCAGATTGTCCATAGCAGCTGATTATGGTTTGCCTTGTGCTCTAGCAAGGGTGTGATTTTGCCAGTGGCAGATAGTTTCTGCAATTGTATAACGTTTGGAATTCTGGGAACTTTTCAGAGGGTACATAAGTGCTAGAGTTCCAAGAGGTAGAGGAGGGTTTGTTGGTTGATTGCTGCTGGCCATGGTTTGTTAGGTAGTTGTGTACAAAGAAGAAAGAAAAAAATTAGGTATCCTGAGAGCAAAGATCAGCAGGAAGTAGTCTAATGATAACATTGCCCCCTTTCCCCTCTACCCTTTTTTCTCTATATAGTGTTAGGGGGTTAAAAAGGTAGAAAAAGAGGTGGAAATGGGGGCTGGAGAGATGGCTCAGCAGTTAAAAGCACTGACTGCTGAAGGTTCTGAGTTCAAATCCCAGCAACCACATGGTGACTCACAGCTATCTATAAAGAGATCTGACGTCCTCCTCTGGTGCATCTGAAGACAGCTACTTAGATATAAAAATAAATCTTTTAAAAAATCTTTTAATAAATCTTTTTTTTTAAAAAGGGTTGGTGGAGTTGGGTAGAAGAAAAAAGAACCCACAAAGTAGCAAAGACAGCTATAGCCTCTTTTCTGGGAACTATGCAGAATTAAGTATGCCAACATTGGATCTGATTCTAACATGCACTACATGTTTTATACCAGTTACAAAGGTAGCTTTAATCACCAAGATCAAATTATCCAGCTTTAGAGCTGACCTGCAATGACCAGTGGATAATCCTAGACCTGTGAGCTAAGCTTGCTTCAAAGTCAGTAATAAAAATTATAATTCCAGGCCGGGCGGTGGTGGCGCACGCCTTTAATCCCAGCACTTGGGAGGCAGAGGCAGGAGGATTTCTGAGTTCGAGGCCAGCCTGGTCTACAAAGTGAGTTCCAGGACAGCCAAGGCTACACAGAGAAACCCTGTCTCGAAAAACCAAAAAAAAAAAAAAAAAAAAAAACAAACAAACAAAAATTATAATTCCGCCGGGCAGTGGTGGCGCACGCCTTTAATCCCAGCACTTGGGAGGCAGAGGCAGGTGGATTTCTGAGTTTGAGGCCAGCCTGGTCTATGGAGTGAGTTCCAGGACAGCCAGGGCTATACAGAGAAACCCTGTCTCAAAAAAAATATATATATAATTCCACCTTTGGATGAAGCAAATGTTATTTAACATTTATGGGTGGGGGTGGAGCATGGGTAGAGGTGTCATGATGCACATCTGAAGGCCCCAGGACAACATTCGAAGATTAGTTTTCTCTTCTCTCCCACCATGTGGGTCCTGAAAATTAACTCAGGTTATCAGGCTTCACAGCAGGCTCCTTTCCCTGCTAAGCATCTTGCTGGCCCCAGAAGCAAGGCTTCTTAGCTCGGTTTGTGCCAGAACTACCCTTCAGTTTTGCATTCTGGAATTTTGAAAGACAACTAAGTCCATACTACAAAGGATAAGGAAGCAGAAAGGCCTACATGTCAGGATCAGAAATCCAGTAAGAGTCAGGTGTAGTGACATATGCCTTTAATCCCAGGATTTGGAATGCAGAGGTAGGCAGGCTTTTGTGTGTTCAAGGTCAACCTGGCTTACACACCAAGTTTAGGATAGTCAAGGATACACAGTAAGACCCTACCTCAAAAGAGAAAACGGGGGTGGAGAGTTGGCTCAGCAGTTAAGAGCATTTGTTGTTCTTCCAGAGGACCCAGTTTCGGTTTGAAGGGATTCTTGCCTGAACAAAGCAAGCGTGCCTCTGGCAGGCCTTGCCCTTCTCCCATTCCTTCTGCCTTGATGAAAAAAAAAACTGTTAGATTACATTACTAAAGCTAGGCACCCTTACGTGGCCACTTCCTCCTCCTAAGACTGACTACCAAGGTCCAGCTATAAAATTACTGAAGTCCAACAATCAAAAGCCCTCTTTAGTTAACCTGATTCACATGCCTGATTAGACGTGTCATCCTAACAAGGGGTTTCTCCTTTGACCTTTATAAGCTGCCATTTGTCTATGGACCACATCTGTCTCCTCTCTATCCAGAGACAGTCCTTTGTTCCCACCCCCAAAAATATCCCTTCCCCTCTTCCTTTCCCCTTTTCCCCTCTTCTCTCTGTTCCTTGCCCTCTGTCTCTCTAGGACAAATATGTCTCCTTTGTTCTGAGAACTTACTTGGTCTTGGGGTGTCTTGAGCCAACAAGAGAGGTTCATGTGGTTGCTGCAATTTGAACTCAGGACCTTCAGAAGAGCTGTCAGTGCTTTTAACTGCTGAGCTATCTCTCCAGCCCCGTTTGTTTTGTTTTGTGTTTTGTTTTGGGGGGAGGGGGCTGTTGTTTTATTTTCTTTTGTTTGACAAGGGTTCTCTGAATAACCCTAGCTCTCCTAGAACTCACTCTGTGAACCAGCTGGCCTTGAACTCAGCCACCTGCTTCCTGAGTGCTAGGATTTGGGATTAAAGGTGCATACCACCACACCCAAAAATGCCATCTTCTGATCTCTGAGGGCACCAGTCATGTGTGGTACACAGACATACATGCAGGTAGTACATCTACATACACACAAAAATTTTTTTAAAAATTTAAAGGCTGGACATGATGATATATGCCTTTAATCCCTGTACTCAAGAGGCCAAGGCAGGCAGACCTCTGAGTTCAAGGCTAGCCTAGTCTAAAGACCAAGTCCTAGGACAGCCAAGGCTATACAGAGAAACCCTGTCTCAAAAATAAACAAACCAACGAACAAGCAGGCAAGAACAACAACAACAACAAAACCCAAAAGGTTTGGAATATAACTTAACCTTTGGCATTCTTTTGTCACTGTGAAATTTAAACCAAAATAAACCAATCCTGCCTCTCGCCCTCGCCCCCCACCTCCTGCCTCTGACCAGTCTGCACTTTGTCACCTTTGTCTTGTTGACATAAAGTTAAAGTGAATTCATGCTTAGCAATATCTAAAGAAGGTTTAATGCAATTTTCCTTTTTCCTAAGATCAGTTATATTGTTCTCACTAGCTCATGTTATTCTGAGGGCAGTAAGTAGATTTTGTTTTGCTGGCATGGTATAAGAAGGGGAATCTGACATTCAGAGAGCTACATTCTTGAAAACAGAGTGGTCTTACATGCCTCCTATTGAGACTTTGAATAAAGTAATTTATGAATTTACACTGAAAATTGCAGCCAAACTCTTTCTCTGGTCTTTTCCCAGGTGAGCCTGGGGTGTGGATGATTTCTACCAACAATATTGTACAGACAGACACGGTCACTGGAGTAGGAGTGGCTAGGAATCCAGGAACAGCAACAATTTTTCATGATATCCCTGGAGTCGTGAAAACGTTTCGAGAGGTACACCCAACTGCACCACAGCTCAAGAGACTAGAGTGACTGTGCATTTATTGGCTATACGTGCAGAAAACATCCTAGGATGGAAGTGTCCTTGCTAACAGTCGGTGTGCTGGAGAAACACTGCAGAGAGAGAGCATTCACTAGCATGCACAAGTCCCTGGCTTCCATCCCCACCTAAAAACAAAACAAAAGGCAATTTTTATTAATAGCAGTTAGAATTCTTCCCAGAACTATGACTAATCTGATTTTTGTTCTAAGAGATCACTATGAGTGCTTGACTCAGGGTGCATATTCTAAAATTGGATCAATAAAAGAGAGGGTTGGCATGGCCTCTGCACGAGAAGACAAATTTGTGAAGCATTCCATATTTGTATGGGGTGGAGGGAGAGGAAGGATCATCATGAGGGCTGGGAGATAGCTCAGTAGGTAACACAGAACCAATACAAAAAGCCAGATGTGGTGATACTCATCTGTAATCCCAGCACTCCTGTTGTGAGACAGGAGGCAGAAACAGGAAATCTGCCAGATGCTTTCTTAGCAGAAACAAGAGAGACCCAGCCTCAAAGCAATGAGGAGGACGGAGTGAACCAACTCTGGAAAAGTTGCCCTTTAAGTTCCACAGACATGCCATGGCATGCATGCACCCATATTCCCACATATAAAATAAACTTTAAATGGATCTTTGTGAGTATGGTTCTACATATCTGTAATCCCAGCATGCAGGAGGTTGAGGCAAGATTGCTGAAGCCAGAATTCAAGGAAAACCTTGGCTGCACAGTGAGGTCCAGGCCAACCTGGGCTATAGTGTAAGACTCTGTCTCAATGCAAAATAAGAATATTTCTTCTAGGGATGTAGCTCAGTTAGTAGAGTGCTTTACTAATGTACATGAAGTCCTGGGTTCAAGTTCCACCACATAAATCAGGTGTGCCTGTAATCCCAACACTGGGGATGTGGAGGTGGAGGCTGGAAAATCAGAAATTCAAGATAATCCTAGGCTATAAAGGGAGATGCAGGCCAGCCTTGGATACATGAGACCCTGTCTCAAAATAAAATAATAATAATAATAACTTTTCAGAAGTAAACAGATTTTGTGTTTCTCAAATACATCAGAATGCCAATTTTGTATCTGTATAAAATAGATACTTTTGGCTGAAATAAGTTACAAGGAGTAACAATGGAGGGAACCTGATTTTCCTTTGGTTCGCTGACAGGTGGTAGTCAATGCATCATCAAGATTGACACTCAGCTATGACCTGAAAACTTACCTCACCAATACCCCCAATGCAACTGTATTCAAACTCTTCATCAGCACAGGTAGAAATGTCAACCTCAAAGGTAAGGAGTTTCTCCATAGGCCTCTTGATTATGTCCATCTTGCTTATCATCCCTCAATCATTTTACTCCTTTGGATTAATATGTTTCCTTTTATTGGCTATGCTTAGTAGCAAATACCTGTAAATACATGCAAATGCTAGCATGTGAAAAGCTAAGACATGGACTGGAGAGATGGCTACTCTTCCAGAGGACACAGGTTTACTTCCCTGCCACATGGCAGTTCACAACTGTCTGTAACTCCAGCTCCAGGGGTCTGACACCCTCATAGAGACATATATGTGGATAAACACAAATGCACATAAAATTAAAAAAAAGAAATCTTAGGGAACTGAAGAGATGGCTCTACAGTTCAAAGCACTGGCTGCTTTTTCAGAGGATCTGGGTTCAATTCCCAGCAACCACGTGGCAGTTTACTGTCCGTAACCCCAGGGAATATGACATTCTTACCCAGATATAAATAAAAATAAATTATTTTTGTTAAATCTTAAAAAAGAGAGAGAAGCTAAAGCACAAGCATTGTTGCGTGTTCAAGGCCACCCTGACCTATAGCGAGATCCTATCTCAAAAACTAAAACAATGTCATACTTCAAAACTAAATCATGTGTAGGTATGTGGGTATGTGCACATGAATGTAGGTGGCTTCAAGGGCCAAACACCTTACTTGGGTGCTTGTAGCTGGTCTTTGCTACTTTGTGGGTTCTTCTTTTTCCCACCCTTTATCCCACACACACAGTTTCACCCTCTATCACCACATAGCAGAGAAAGAAGGATAGAGGAAAGAGAAAGAAATCTCTGAATCTAATTTCTTTCCTTTTGTTTCTTCTTTGAGCATGACTAATAACAAACCTAAAACAACGCCCCCTAAATGATCAACACCCACCCATCCCACCTCTTGGGGCCCTAGCATTTATATATCCTCTGAAAAGTTCCCATAATTCCAAACATCACACAATCATAGAAACTATCTGCAGCTGGCGAAAACCACGCCTCTGCAAATAGTAGTCAGATGCTGTGAGGCAGCTCCACATTCCAGGTGTGGGCCTGGGATTAACACCTGGGAAAACACTTTTTTATAATATTTGGTGTTTTTAAAGAAACCAAAATTCTTTGATTCTCACTACTGGTGCTGGGAACTGAACTTGCGTTCTTAGAAGAGCAATGAGTGGCCGGGCGGTGGTGGCACACGCCTTTAATCCCAGCACTTGGGAGGCAGAGGCAGGAGGATTTCTGAGTTCGAGGCCAGCCTGGTCTACAGAGTGAGTTCCAGGACAGCCAGGGCTACACAGAGAAACCCTGTCTCAAAAAAAAAAAAGAGCAATGAGTATTCTTAACTGCTGAGTCATCTCTCTAGCCCTTGACTTGGTCTTGCCTTGCCCAGTACATAAACTGAAATCCATGAGATTTCAAAAATTATGACTGGATTAAAGTTTGGATTTTATTCTTTTCTTGTGTTGGAGATCAATGGTAGGGGCTTGTACATGCTAAGTAAGCAAGCATTCTATTATACTGCTGAGGCACACTCCTACCCTGGATTAATGGGTTTTGGTTTTTTTATTTTTGTTTTTGAGACAGCATCTTACTATGTATCCCAGGCTAGTCCAGTATTCACTGTGTAAAGCAATCTGGCCTTGAACTTTGGCCTCTGCTCTAGAGTGCTGGATTAAACACATGTTGGGTTTGCTTTTTAAAGATTTTTTATTTATGTGTATGTGTCTCCCATGTGTGCAGGTCCCATACAAGAATGTCACAAACCTTGATTCTGGTTTTGAGCTACCCAGTTCAGGTGCTGGGAACTGAACTCGGGTCCTCTGGAAGAACAAGTGTTTTGGATCACTGACCCATCTCTCCAATCCCCATGATTTTTTCTTTTACAAATTCCTGATGCTAACAGTTATTTAACTCTTCTCTGCTTCTTAGGATCCTGTACCCCAAGTCAGGCTTTGGCTGTTGAAAAAGTTCTTCTTCCTGAGACCCTCATGCTATGCCATGTGCAGTTCAGCAATACTTTACTAGACATCCCAGCAAGTAAAGTCTTTCACATCCATTCAGAATTCAGTATGGAGAAAGGTAGAGTTCAGCAGTGAATAGCTTTCTTGTATCCTGTTTCTACACCTATCACCCTCCTGTTGAACTATATTTGTGTTTTCTCAATCTCTAGAGCCTTTATCATCCACTCAACAAAAGGTTGTATTTTTTTGTTTGTTTGTTTTGAGGTATTAAGTATCCCTGGCTGGCCTCAAACCAGAGTAACCTCTGACTGATGGTCCACCTGCAGAGAGCTAGGATTGTAAGCTGTGGTACCATGTCCAACTTATACACTGCTGGGGATCAATCCTAGAACTTTGTGCATGCTAGGCAAACTCCAACTGAACTGTATCCCCTATTCAACAAACTTTCATTAACACATTACACCTAAAACATGCTGTTTTACTATCTATAATTTACTTTTTGTTTTGTTTTGTTTTTTTTGAGACAAGGTCTCACTATGTAGCCCTGAAATGGCCTGAAACATATTATGTAGACCAGCCTGGCCTCAGACTCACAGAGATCCACTAGACTCTGCTTCCTGAGTGCTGAGATCAAAGGCATGTATGTACCCATCATGCCCAGGCTTAGTTTTCATCATGTAGCACACTATTTGAATATTCCAAATGAATACATTAACAAGAAACAAAGGGTAACGTTCAGATGGCTTGATACAAATGAACTAGCCTAAAATGAGAGGATTTAACTAGGCCTCGTGGTATAAACTTGTAATCCCAATACCTGGAAGGCTGAGGAGGAGGATCACAAAACGAAGACTAGTCTACAGGGTGAGTTTATCTGAGCAACTTAGTGAGATCGTGTTCAAAATCAAGTAAAAAGGCAGCTGGGGAGGCGCAGTGGTAGAGTGATCCCCTGGCATGTCGTAGGTCCCAGTCCAGTATTGCAAACAAAATGTGTATGTGCGCATGGGTGTGGGTGTGTGTATACTCGGTGGAGGCAGAGAGAAGGGGAGAGAAGGAGAGGGAGGCAGAGAGGGGGCGGAGGAGGGAAGGCATAAACAGCATAATATACCATTGGAGCTCTTGAATTGAGCCGCTCAGCTCGAATGGTATGGGTAATGAACAAGCACTAAAAGGCTCATTCAGAAGCCTGCTGGACACTGAATAGATCTTTAGAAAGTTCCAGAGCAAGACGCAGATGGAACGTCTCCTTAACTCTACGCACGGCACTAGACCTGCAGCCTAGTCCATAGAGAAGCAGCAGAATCATTCTCAAAAAGGTTTAGTCTCCTCAGCACTTTATACCTGCTTGTGCCATACTGTTTTTTTCAAAAGATTTATTTTATGCATGTTAGTACACTGCTGCTCTCTTCAGACACATCAGAAGAGGGCATTGGATCCCATTACAGATGGTTGTGAGCCACCATGTGGTTGCTGGGAATTGAACTCAGGACCTCTGGAAGAGCAGTCAGTGCTCTTAAGTGCTAAGTTATTTCTCCAGTCCCCATACTGTTTAATATTTGCTGTGTTGGCTTGAGTCCAGCTGCAGCTTCCCCCAAGGACAGTTTCTTTTTCTCTGATATTTTCTCCATAGTAGTCAACAGTGTATCAGAACTGAATGCTCAAAACATTCTTCTTCCCTACCCTAACTTGTTTATCTCAGTAGAGTCTCTGGACCTTCCTGCTAAGTCTTTCCTTTTCAGGGGTCTATGTCTGCCTAATCAAGGTTCGACAGGAGTCAGAGGAGCTGCGCCAGGTCCTCAGTGTGGCAGACACCTCAGTCTACGGGTGGGCGACTCTGGTCAGTGAACATGGCAAGAATGGCATGCAAAGAATCCTCATTCCTTTCATCCCTGGCTTTTACATGAACCAGTCAGAGTTCATTCTTGACCACAAAGACACTGGGGAGCTAAGAATCCTGGGAGTGGAAAGAGTTCTTGAGAGCCTAGAGGTAAGTGTTAAAGTCAGAGACACAGCAGGACTGAGGACGGAGAGTTGTTGCCTTTTTTTCCAAAAGATTCTCATTACCTTAGGCTAGCAGCAAAATCTCTAGTCAAGATTGACCTCAAACTTGTGATCCTCCTGCCTCTACCTCCCAAGTGCTGCAATTAAGATGTGTGCTACTACAGGTTTTGTGCAGTGATGGGAACTGAACTCAGGGAATTGCTCGTGCAGCAAGCACAATGCTCTACCCACTAAACATCCCTAGTCCTCAGTTTGTTTTGCTTTGTTTTTATGACACAGTGTACGCCAGGCTACTCTCAAACTGTATACCTTCTTGGATTCTAGACCTCTTGTCTTTACCTTCCAAGCACTGGGATTCCTGGACATGTGTCACTGACAGACAAGGGGTTTGAAAAAGATTTTTCATTCTCATTCCAAGGGTGAAAATGTTCTGGGTAACCTAACTAAAGTTACTATTGGAGCTGGAGAAATTGCTCAGCAGTTAGGAACACAGGCTGTTCTTGAAGAGGACCTGAGTTTCGTTTCTAGAAATCACATCATAGGATTCACAATCTCCATTGCAGGGAACCTGATGCCCTCTTCTGGCCTCTTTGGGCACCTGGATGCATATGGAAAAATGCACATACAGACATAAACAAACTTACTTTTAAAATTGCTACTAGAGAATCTTTAAAATACTTTGAGATAAATTTTTATTTTATTTTGTTAGTGTCTTTTTCAGGACAGGGTTTCTCCTGGCCGTCCTAGAACTGTCTCTGTGGACCAGGATGGCCTTGAACTCACAGATAACAGCCTATACCTCTGCCTCCTGTGCTGGGATTAAAGGCTTGTGCCATGACTGCCTGGAAACTTTTATTTTTTAATCATGCTTTTTTTTTTTTTAAGATTTATTTAAGCCGGGTGGTGGTGGTGCACGCCTTTAATCCCAGCACTTGGGAGGCAGAGGCAGGCGGATTTCTGAGTTCGAGGCCAGCCTGGTCTACAGAGTGAGTTCCAGGACAGCCAGGGATACAGAGAAACCCTGCCTCGAAAAACCAAAAAAAAAAAAAGATTTATCTATTTATTTTATGTATGTAAATAAGCTGTAAATTTTATATTATGTAATATATTTATATTATGTAATATATTTATTATATTATGTAATAAGCTGTAAATTTATTTATGTAAATAAGACACTGTAGCTGTCTTCAGACACACAAGGAGAGGGCATCAGATCTCATTACAGATGGTTGTGAGCTACCATGTGGTTGCTGGGATTTGAACTCAGGACCTCCGGAAGAGTAGTCAGTGCTCTTAACCGCTGAGTCATCTTGCCAGCCCTTAATCATTTTTTTTATTTTTTATTTTCTAAGTTTTTTTTTAATTTACATTCCAAATCATTTCCCCTTTCCCGTTTCCTCCCTCCCTGAAAGTCCCATAAGCCCCCTTCCCTCCCTCTTTTCTCCATTCAACCCCCTCTTGTTTCTCTGTCCTGGCGTTCCCCTACATCCAGTCTTTCCAGGACCAGGGGTCTCTCCTTCTATCTTCTTAGAAATCTATTGATATGCGAATTGTGTCTAGGGTATTCCAAGATTCTGGGTTAATATTTCCTTATCAGTGACTGCATACCATGTGTGTTCTTTTGTGATTGGGTTACCTCACTAAGGATGATATTTTCAAGTCTTAATCATATTTTTAATCAATTATGTCTCTGTATATGTACATGCTCTTAACCTTTAAGCCATTTCTCCAATCAATTGCTGGAAACCTTTTTAAATGATAAACTCTCCTATTCACAAGGCTGGGTACAACTGAGTACCTAGGCTGAAGAGGGTTTGGATGTCCTTCTCTATCACTCTCCAGCTATATTTTCTTTCTAAACATTTTAATTACATACATTTTTATTTATGCCACACTGAACTTACTGAGGTCAGAGAATAATTTGGTAGCAGTCATTTTTCTTTGTCACGTGAGTCCTTGAACACATATCCTCGGGTTTGAAAACAGGCACATTTACCTGAGCCATCTCATAGATCTACCACCTACTCTTTGAAGCCAGCCCCCTCCTGAAACTGAAGCCAACGTTTTCTTGACTAGACTGGAAGTGAGCAAAAGACCTACAATACCTCCCCTGACCCTACATCCCGCAGAGCTGGGGTAACTAATATACATGGGATTGTTACCAAAGTGATGGGATGCAAACCCCGGTCCTCATGGTTGTGTAACCACTGGACCTTCTCTTCAGCCCCATTCACCTTTTGTTTTTACTGAGACAGGATTTTCCTGGAGCTCACTATGTGCGATGCAGACCAGGCTGTCCTCAAACTCGAGACATTCTTCTTTTTGTATCCATAGGTAGGATTAAAGGCATGCACCACCTTGCTTTATGAGCTGGCCTCACTGAACCTGGAGCCTGCCTCAGGGATCCTCCTGTCTGTGCCTCCCAAGAGCTAGAAGCTTTTATTTCAAGCATGGTTTCTCTACCTTGCCCTGGCTATCTGAACTTTCCATGTAGTGATCTCAAACTGCCTGTCTCTGCTGAGGCTGTCAGGCACGGTGACTTTTATAGCCTGCTTTTTAAGTAAGTGTCCTCATGCTTGCAAAGCAGGAACTGTTCTGTCCCTTTTTAAACAAATTCAAAGTGATAAAAAAAAAAAAAGCTAATGACTTATTAGCTGGCTAGCTGAATCATGAAAAATTCTTGTACTAGTTGAGACTACACTAATTTGTCTTCTTTCAAACAAGTATTTTCTTTTCTCCAAGGTCTTCCACAGCTCCCCTTTTCTAGCAGTCTCTGGCTATAAGCACTCTACCTTCACAACAGGCCTATCTACCTACCTAGTAAGAATAGTCAACTTCACTGCCTTCCAGCAGATGTCATCACCTGCTTTCATTAATGTTTCCTGTGCACTGACCAATCAACAAGAAGCTGTGGTAGTCAGAGCAAAAGATGTATCTAGTGCAGGTGAGCGCTGGGGACTTATTTAATGTATGTGATCTTCATGCACACCAGAAGGCATCAGATCCCACTACAGATGGTTGTGAACCACCATGTAGTTGCTGGGGATTGAACTCAAGGACTTCTGGAAGAACAGCCAGTGCTCTTAACCACAGAACCATCTCTCCAGTCCCACTGGGAATTTTAATCTACATGGGAAAGGAATGTATTATTCACAACGAACTTTTTTTTTTTAATTTATAGAGGTTCTTTGAGTCTCACTAAGCTCTGGCCAGTCTAGAACTGAACTAACCCTCATGTCTCTGGCTCCTAGTCTACACTACTCCACCCTCCAAGGTTTTCATAAAGGTCTCACCCTGGAGCTGGGTACTTGCAGTTAACTATAGCTATGTTCCTGAGGCCCCTGAATGCTGTAGTTTTAGGTACATACTACACTGAGACACCTTTTTTCATTATCATGTATTCCAGGGGACGACTTTAATTCCATATGTAGGAAGGTAGGATGACCCTTGACTTCTGATCTTCTCCACCTTTTGTGATACAGGGCAGTCACTGTACCAACTGATCTTCCCTGTCAGCCTCAAATATATTTTATACTTAGGCTAAGCATGGTGACCCTAATGGCTCAAGCCTGTAACCCCAGCATCTGAAAGATAGAGGAGCAGTATATAACTTATCAATGCAACCTTGCCAGGTAGAAGCAGCTATAACCTTCATTCCATCTTCAGCTCATTCATTAAGTCATGTGAGCACATCTGATCTACACCAAACATTAAAACGCCCAGTGTTAGGTAGGTCACCATAGGCTTAGGCAATGCTACAATATTCTGCTTAAATTTTATTTGGTCCTTGATCCAGAAAATGTTTATATAAACAGCAATATATGGTCAGAGGTAACTGTAGGTTTGTTGTTCATGTGTGGGTATATACACTGACTATATGAGTGTGAATGGAAACAGTCAACCTTCAGTGCCATTCCCCAGGAACCTAGCCTGGAAGTTTCCCACTGGCCTGGAAGTAGATGGCTAGGAGGCTTGCCTCTGCATAGGACCACAAGCAGATATGCAATTGGAATATAACAGGAACCACAGGGGTTTGTGGGTATATAAAACTCCTGTTTTAGTTTGGCAGGGGTGGCGTATGCCTTTAATCCCAGCACTAGGGAGGCAGAGGCAGTTAGGGCACCAAGCATGATGGCACGTTTCTTTAATCCCAGTACTCAGGAGGAAGAGACAGCTCTTTATTCAAGGTCAGCCTGATCTACAGAACAAGATCGAGGACAGATCTGTTACACAGATAAATCCTGTCTCAAAAACAAACCTTTGTCCAAGGGTCAAGTATGAAGTAATTCAGGTTGTATTTGCAGTGTATGCAAAGGCCTGGGTACATTGCCTAGCACCCCAGATAACTGGCCATAGTTTATGCCTATAAGCCCAACACTGGAGGTGGGAGCAAAAGGATCAAACCATCAGTCATTCTTGGCTACATGGCAATCTAGCATACATAAGTGTGTATGGGGGGAAGGGGTGCACACAACCATCCGTAGGTTTTATTATAGTTAAGACATAAACAGAATGTCCTTTAGATTCGGCAGGATTAAGATAGGTAAGGATCAGGATCAGAAACAGAAACTGAATCAGCAGGTTGGCAAGATGGCACTTGCCCTGTAAGCCTAGAAGTCCCGACTTCCATGTATGTACCATGGTAGCAGCACCAGATACACAGGCACATACAAATTATAAATATAAACTCAATCTGCAAAGAGCCATAAGTCTGGGGCTTCAAGTTAAATTCTCAAGCAGCAGACTTTGACCTGGGAGGATACAAGATTCCCACACTCCTGAGCCAAAAAAAGACAAAGGACAGGATCACCTTTTTTTTCTTTTTGAGACAGTGTAGCCCTGGCTGTCCTGGAACTCACTCTGTAGACCAGGCTGGCCTCAAACTCAGAAATCCTCCTGCCTCTGCCTCTCAAGTGCTGGGATTAAAGTGTGCCACCACTGCCCGGCTGCAAGATCACATCTTGAAGCCTCAATTTTCTTTTCAGATTTATCTCATATATGTGGATACACTGTCACTGTCTTCAGACACACCAGAGAGGGCATCAGATTCCATTACAGACGGTTGAGCCACTATGTGGTTGCTGGGAATTGAACTCATGACCTCTGGAAGAACAGTCAGCGCTCTTGACTGCTGAACCATCTCTCCAGCCCAAGCCTCAATTTTCTAAGAGCTGCAATTTGGATTCCATTTGCAGGGCAATAGGGGTTTGAAACAGTACCATTGCTAGCTGAAGACTGTCTTCTAAGGTAAGGTCCTCCCTAGTGTGAGGTCACAGGGAGCACTACTAGTACTCTGGTTTTCTGAGACAGGGTATGTAGATCTACCTATATGCTAGGATTACAGAAGTGAGCCAATATTCTTAAGCCTCTTAGAGGACATTTTCAGAGACATCATCTACTCTGGATGTTAACGTAATCATCTCGTCCCATTATGGCAATGCAGAGCACTGTGAAGATTCAGGTGTCTTCAAGAGCTTTGTTGGTTCTTACCAGATCCTCCTGTTTACCCTCTTCGCTGTGCTGGCATCAACTGCTTTCATCTTCCTAGGTAAGGAGTCTGCGTATATACTTCTGACTTTCACAAACCAAAGAGAAAAACTAGCTGTTTATCACAACTAATTCATGGCTTGTAGATTAAATGTCAAATTGCACATGCCTTTAATCCCAGTTTACTGAACAGCCAAGGATCCATAAACTATTTTGAAAAAAAAAAAAAAAAAACCAGCATTGGGGCTGGAGAGATGGCTCCAGTTAACAAAAGCACTGATTACTCTTCCAAAGAACCTGGGCTTAATTCCCATCACCCACATGGCAGCTCACATCTAGATCTAATACCAAGATATAACGCCCTCATATAGATATACATATACATGTATTACACTAATGCACACAAAGAGAAAAACCAGCATCACTATTGCCTACACATGTATTTTTAGCCAAAGGCTGGAAGAAAAATCCATGTAAGGTGAGAGTATCTATACATTAGTCTCCTCCAATAACTGGGGAGAGACTGGATCCAAGTCCCATCAGGATTATCAAAAATTCAAGCATTCAAGAACATTTCCACTTAATCTACCCATACATCTCATATAACCATCTATAGGTTACACCTGCATTATGTGCTACAAATATAATTGTACTGGTTAGGTAACTGTATCAGCATACAGGGCAGTTTTTTGGATAGACTAACTGAAGCATTACTTTTACACTAACACTTAAACCTCATTTATTTAAAAATTTTTCTTACAATTATTTGCTTGGGTTAGGGAAAAAGGTAGCACAAACAAGTGTGGAAGTCAAAGACAACTTGAGGAAGTCTTTTCTCCTTCTACCATGTAGGTTCTGGGGGACTTAAGACAGGTTTGTTGTCTGTTGGCTGTATCATCTTTCTGGCCCTTAAATCTCACTTTTGAATAGACTGTAATCTTCAAGGCCTTCCTGCAAGCAAAATCACATAAACCTTTTTTGTGGCATTTTCTTTTTCCAGCATATAACGCCTTCCTGAACAAGGTACAGACTATTCCAGTTGTTTATGTGCCAACAACAATAGGAACAACTCAGCCAGGTAAAGAACTACCCACATTCACAAGTTCAGAGATTTCTGTCTCACTCATTTGCCTTCATTATCGTGCTTTCTTTTTTCTAGGTTCTTATACAGCCACATGTTCTCCCCCTCAATTCCTGAGCTCACAGCCACCACTAGTGCAGAGTCGGCTACAACACTGGTTATGGAGTATAAAACACTAAATAGACAAGTCCCCTTTACCTGGAGATGCCTAATCCTGCAGAAGTTTAGTAGCTAACTCTACAAACTAAACGGCCAAAACAAATTTGTAGTAAGTATAAATAAAGGCTCAGAAGTGGTTAAGTCATGCGTTGTAAAGATTAAGTTTCTGGGGCTGGATTACCCTAAAGCCCTGGGTTTCTGTTCCTAGCACCACCACAAAAACTGGAATAAGTGATGCATATCTACAATTCCATCACTTGAAAGGTATCCTGTCACATATACTTGAAGCTAGTAATCCTCTGCTTCTCAGAGGCTGGAATTCAAGCAGTGTGTCCCATTATTCCCTGAAAACAGTCCCCATTGTCACACACCTCTGTATGACACAATACTTCCAATCAATAACCAGTGTTAAAACAATTACTACCAAAAAGACATCAGAACACAAAGCCCAATTATACACTAACACCAGTTTTAAACCATGGTCTAAGATTTGCACAATTAATCTAAATAAAAATGCCCCCAATGGACTCTGGGTGTTTGGCCACTTACTTGACCCCAAAAGGACCACTCTTCCGTTTGCCCTGGAATACTTGTGGCACCACTTGCTACCAGTTAAACAAGACAAACACTATATATCCAAAATGTGTTTATTGGGAAGGTTCCCACTCATCTTGAATCAGGGGCTTTCAGTGCTGCTTCCTCCTGAAGGAGCATCCTAGAAGAAAAAGATGCAAATGTTACGTCAGCCTGCCACTGACCCCGATTCATCTGCAGAGTGCTAAATCTTTATAACAGCTGGCTTTACTAGCCTGAAGGCTTGCATTCTGCAAGATCTCTTTCACCTTAGGATCCTAAGGCCAAAAGCCCAACATTGAAACCACTTACCTTCTGTCAGCCTTGCTTTTCCACCTGTAGGCTGACAGAGGACAGTGGAGCAGCCAACACACAAGACTACCGTTTGTGCATGGCTAAAGACCGTGGTGATTTTATAGCATCCTGGAAACAAAAACAGACCAACAAAAAATGTTAACTTCTTTTATTCCTCTCCAAGTTACCACTTCTAAAACTCGTAGGAAAAATAAAAAAATAAGTTACAACCATCAGCACTAATTTTCCCGGACATCTGAAAACCACTTCCTCACCTGGGCATTTCACATCCATAAAGTAGGAATTGGGGCTCTGCACCAGGCGCTTTTTCTTGTGTTTCCTCTTCTCCTCTTCTGGGGAGGGATGAAGGAGATCCTTTGCGAGCTAAGAGGGGCAGAAATGAGAGACTTAGAAGCTAATGGTGGAAAGATATGATGGAGAAGAGCCCCCACTGGCACACACCGAGGAGAACTCGCCCCTCGCCGCCCCTGGTGTCTGCGTAGCTGGGCCGCCATCTTATCTCCTCTCCGCTCGCGTCTACGCGGGTGGCCCGTGGGCCGCCGCGGTTCTGCTTACTGTCCTAAGACACGCAGAGCGTAAACGTGGACCCTGTACGATCCGCAATTAGCGCCAGTGGACAGTGCAGACCCAAAAGCGAGTTCTCTGTCGAAACCTGGACCAAGGAACTCACAGGCATGTTCTCGTAGGGAGGTCGTCACCGCCGGAAAGGAGCGAAAGCGGAAATCCTGTTCCTTATATCCGATATGGTACAGGAAGTGACGCGCCTGTGTTGTTTCGCCATCTTGGGAAGGTCTTATACTCTGTTCCAATGCAACCGAATGTTCGTTGACTGCCATTTTTATAAGGTCTGTAAAGGCTCCTCGTGTCGCGAGTGCGTAGCCATGATGAGAGTGTTAGCTTCTATTTTGAGTTCAGAATTTAGCTGCTGTCCAGGGAAAATTGATACTTTTTAAATTTCGGACTACACTTTGACAGCTGGAGTGTAATGGATACAGCTTAGGTGAACACCTGCGAGGAGCTTTATCCAGGACAGTTTTAGTTACCGATAGTCTTTATCATTTTTCGGTTGGTTTGATTTACGCTGATTAACAATTTCAGACGTAAATACGTTTTTTAAATGAAATACCCGCTTGGAGCTGGGGGTGTACTACGTTGGTAGAGTGCTTGCTAAGAACGTACAAAGCATAAACTGGGCAGGGCAGGGCGCAGTGGTGGTGTCAGTGGCTCAAGGCCATAATCTCAGAACTTCAAAGGATGAAGCAGGAGGGCAAGTTGTTCAAAATTATTCTAGGCTCCCTAGCAAATTTGAGGTCTGAGTGGACTACAGGAGACCATGTCTCAAAAAAACAAAATAGCCAGGCGGTGGCACACGCCTTTAATCCCAGCGCTTGGGAGGCAGAGGCAGGCGGATTTCTGAGTTCGAGGCTAGCCTGGTCTACAGAGTGAGTTCCAGGATAGCCAGGGCTACACAGAGAAACCCTGCCTCGAAAAACCAAAAATTAAATAAATAAATAAAAATTAAAAAAAATAAAGTCCTGTTCACATTTGCTCCACTGCAGCTAACCCTATTGTTTACCGTTATTGTTTTGTTGTTCCTGCTGTTTTCCACTGCTAACCATAGACTCCGACTTTGTATTCTTACAATTCTTTACCTTTGAAGAATAAAATCAAATATCCTTACACCATTTGACGCTTGCATAGTTTTTTAACGCTAATTAAAGGCTGGACACGGTTGACCAGGCCTTTATCACCGCATTCTGGCAAAGCCTGGAAGAGACTGAGTTCTGATGTAGCAAGTTGTTGGACAGCCAGAACTACAAGAGATTTTGTCTCTAAAAACCAAATCAAGATAAAAAGTATGTTTTTTAACTATGGAGTTGCTGTAACTATTACCACATTGTACAGATTTGTGTGTTGCTGCTCAAAGAAATTAAACTGCCCAAGCCAGACAGTGGCACCTCCATTTCCAGAACTGGGAGGCAGAGGCAGGTGGATCTTTGAATTCCAGTGTCTATAAATAAATAGTCCAAGCTTAAATGAATACATGTTGATTTTGGATTTTGGCAATATACATGGTAAAGATATCTTGGGAAATTGGTTCTAGGTTTAAAATGAAATTCATGCTGGGTGGTGGTGGCACACTCCTTTAATCCCAGTACTCGGGAGGCAGGGGCAGGCGGATTTCTGAGTTTGAGGCCAGCCTGGTCTACAAAGTGAGTTCCAGGACAGCCAGGCTACACAGAGAAACCCTGTCTCGAAAAAAAAAAGAAAAGAGAAAAAAAAAAAAAGAAATTCATTCCTTTTCCTAGATTGAATAATTTCCTACAATACTTGTGTATCTACAATTTATCATGTGAGCAGAAGTATGAAAATTGGGGGGGGGGGAACAGGGTTTCTTTGTGTAACCCTGGTTGTCCTGGAACTCACTCTGTAGACCAGGCTGGCCTTAAACTCAGAGGTCCACCGGCTTCTGACTCCCAAGTGCTGACTCTAGTATGCCACCACCACCAAGCTTTTTTGTTTGTTTTAAAGACAGAGTCTTGGTCCCTGGCAGTAGCGGTGCACTCCTTTATTCCCATAAATCAGGAGGCAAGGCAGATGAATATCTGTGAGTTTGAAGCCAGCCTTTCCTGCAGAGAGATTTCCAGGACAGCCAGATCTAAACCCCACCTTCACCTCCACCCCCACCCCACCCCCATCTCAGGCTGACCTTGAACTGATCTTCCAGGCATCTACCTTGAAAGTATTCAGTTGCTGGAACGCTATGACAGAGTGTGTGGTATGAGAGGGTTGAGAGTTAGGTATCTAAGCCAGGGCTTTGCCCTTTGTAGGCCGTGATCTACCCTAGTGGTTCATAACTGTGATTTTGCTACTGTTGTAAATTGTGATGTAAGTATCCCTGTTTTCCAGTGGTCTTCCGTGACCCCTGTAAAAGGCCATTTGATGCCCCACAGGTGGTCGTGAAAACCTCTTCAGTAAGTACACTGAGCTTCTTCCTCAGCTCCTAGTCTTTTGTTTTCCATTCATAATATTTTCCTTCAGACAAGAATCTTCTCTACTAGATGTTTGCACATTGGCTCCTTGTCTTTCAGATTTCAGCCTAAATGTCATTCCCCCTGAAATTACTCTACCCCAGGAATAGTATAATATGCTACAATCAGTTATCATTGATTCTCAAGACTAGATTTTTGTCAATTTCAGTGACGGCACATTGTTACCAGCCATGGTGAAAGTATGACATCACTGAGATTAACAAAATGCAAGCACAGGGCTTCCCTTGGGAGAACTGCTTGTCCACCCTTTGTCAGCACACGCTGATGGGAATTCAGGTCACTTGCTTCATCCTTTTCCTTCAGGATTAATAAAGCCTCCAGGTACCATTTGATCATCCTTGTTCCTCTATAGGAACATTGTAGACATTGTAAAGATTCTTATTTTTATCACTTTTTAAAAAATGTGTGTGTGTGGCCATGTAAGTGTAGATATTGGAAGAGGCCAGAAGCCCCTGAAAACTAAAGAGTGATTTATGTATTTATTTATTTTGAACTTTTTATTACATTTTAATTAATTTCTGTGTATGAGCACACACAGGTGTGTGCACACTTGCTACAGTGCCTATGTGGCAATAAGATGATAACTTTCAGGAGTGAGTTCACTCCTTCTACCATGTATGTCCTGAGTATTGAACTCAGGTCATTTTGCTTGGTGGCAAACACCCTTGTGCACTCACTGAGCATGTTACCAACTTCTCCCTGCATGCACCCCCCCACCCCCACCTTTTGGTTTTGGTTGGTTCATTTTTGGTTTTTTGCTTGAAGATAGGGTCTCTCTACAGAGCCTTGGCTATCCTGGAACTCACTCTGTAGACTCTGTAGCCTCAAACTCACAGAGATCCACCTGCCTTTGCTTCCTGAGAGCTGGAATCAAAGGAGCACACTACTATGCCCAGCTTTTCTCTCTCTCTCTCTCTCTCTCTCTCTCTCTCTCTCTCTCTCTCTCTCTCTCTCTCTCTCTTTCTCTCTCTCTCTCAAGATTTATGTTTATGAATTCTCTATCTGCATGTACACCTACACTCCAGAAGAGGGCATCATCACATTATAGATGGTTGTGAGCCACCATGCAGTTGCTGGGAATTGAACTCAGGACCTCTGGAAGAGCCGTCAGTGCTCTTTACTGCTGAGCCATCTCTCCAGCCCCCCAGCTTTTCTTTTTAAAAACTATTTTCATATATGTATATAATACACTCTGGCCACACCACACCACCTTCTCTCAAAAATGCTCCTCAGAACTCATTACTTTCTCATCTCCTAATACCCGTCAAAGGGCTGGCCCTCCTCATTGGATCCTACCTGTCCCCATCTCTGACTAAACATGACGGGTCCAGTGCTGTTGTTTATTCTTATTTACCTATTTGAGACAAGCTCCCACTATGTATACCTGGCTGGCCTGGAACTTGTTATGTAGGCCAAGCTATCCTGGAACTCACAGAAATCCTTCTGCCTCTGGAGTGCTGAGTATCAGGTCATAAGGAAAATTCCCAATTCCCCAGACTCCAAAAGGCAGGCCAGAATCCCAGAAATAGGTTCAACCTGGAATGTATGTTGAGGGATTTCTGGTGGTTAGTTAAAAGCCAGCATTCCTTAGGAAGCTGTAAAACTGGTTCCCCTACCAAAAAGAGCCATTTCCCTTACCTCTGGCAAAAGGGATGTGGGCTGCCTAGTGTGCCTCTCAGCATATCAGTTCAAGCTGGCCTCCAGGCTCTCTCAATATCACAAGTACCTGTTGCACACGTCCACTAGCATCCTAGCCTTCCCCACCTCCTCCTCTACCCTCCACCTCTCAGGCTTCCCTTCCCCAACTATTCATCCTTCTTAGACCAGGCTGTGCTCACTGTTCTCTGTCTCCTGCTCTTCTCCCCTCTCTCACACATAGCCCTGGCCGGGTGGGGTCTACTTCTTTTCCTTTTGCTCTGTATTCTTCCCGATGCTTCTGACTGTCCTCTGTCCAATCTACAGTGAAAACGTCCCTTTAGCCATACCATGGAGCTTTCATATCAGTTCATACACTGCGTATAAAGGGGTACACTGTAACATTCCCCACCCCACCCCAGCATAGATTTTGACAGGGTCCATTCTCGTTTCTTCTGTTGCTGTGATAAACATCCTAGCCATGAGGAAATGGAATTATCTGGCTTATAGGTTACAGTACATTACTGAGGGAACTAAAGGCAGAAATTGAAGCAGATGCCAAGGACTACCACAGCCTTACTCCCAGGCTCGCATTCCGCTCCCTTTCTTATACAGCAGCCCCACCTGTGCAGGTGTGGTACCTCCCATATACAGGGCTAGGCCCTCTGACCTCAGTTAGCAATCAGGAAAATGCCTAGGGCTGGAGAGAGAAGGGTCTGAGGTAGCATCACCGGCTGCTCTTCCAGAGAACTAGGGGTTTGATTCTTAGCACCTACATAGTGGCTAACTACCACGAAGGCTCATAACTGTCTGTAATCTCTAACTCTAGTTTCAGAAGATCCAACACCACCTACTTGGTGGCCTCCCAAGGGCACCTGGCATGTCTACGCTACACGGGTGCAAGCATGCAAGGGCAAAATATCCACACAAAAAGATAAATAATCTACATAGAGATAGAGAGAGATCCTGTCTATAATTTAAACAAAAATAATAAAAAAGAAAATTCCCCCATAGATATGCCTACAGGCCAATCCAATGGTGATAATTCCTCAAGTTTCTTCCTCCCAGGTATGTCAAGTTGGCAACCAAGATTAGCAATCACAAGGTGTCCTGGCTGGCTTGCTACTCTCTACCAAGAGTAGGCTGACCTTAGACATGCTTCTGTCTCCTTTGTGCTGGGACTGCAAATCCACTATACCTGGACGTCAGTGTGAGTTAAAGGACAGGATTAGTCATTGAGGAAAAACAGAAAAGATCTGAGGTCTGTGCTACAGCTTGAAATGCAATGAGCCCTGAGGGAAAACAAAAGTGCTTTGCCGAGCATGGACAAAGCCCTGCATTTGACCAATCCCCAGCACCATTAAGAAAATAGAATAGTTGGATCGGATAGGGGATATTGAAGTAGACACGATGGTGCCCATGGATGATGGTGGTTCTAGCTATTGTTGGGGGGGGGGGGCTGAGTTCAGATGATCACGTGATCCCACAAATTCAAGACTGATCTGGGCAACACAGAGAGACCTTGACTCAAATAAATTGGACTGGTGAGATGGCTCTGGGGAAGTTTAGTTCAGTATCCTGCAGCATGTCCTCTAACCTCCACACTTTCACCACGGCATGGGTGTTGGTAGTTCACCTAGGCTCTGCCACACAGTTACCTGGCAACAGCCAGGCGTGCCTGACTCAGTATAAAAGGGGCTGCTTGCCCGTTCCTCACTCTCTTGCTCTTGCTCTCTCTTCTTGCTCCTGCTCCCTTACCCTCTTCCCCCTCTTCCCCCTCTTCCCCCTCTCTCCCCATTCTCCTCCCCACTCTCTACATGTGCTCATGACTGGCCTCTACTCTCTCTCTCTCTCTCTCCTCCCTCAACTCTCTTTCCAATGCCCTGAATAAACTCTACTCTGTACTATACCATCGTCCATCGTGTGGCTGGTACCGCAGGGGGAAGGGATGCCTCAGCATGAGCCCACAGAGGTACCCCCTTCACCTACACCTTACTGCACCTCTGGTCTCTTTCCTTTTATAAAACACAATATTATGTGTGTGTACACATACAAATAAATGTAATGAATGAATAAACTAATAAAGCCGGGCAGTGGTGGCCCACGCCTTTAATCTCAGCACTTGAGATGCAGAGGCAGGCGGATTTCTGAGTTCGAGGCCAGCCTGGTCAACAGAGTGAGTTTCAGAACAGCCAGGGCTACACAGAGAAACCCTGTCTTGAAAAACAAAACAAAACAAAACAAACAACCCCCAAAAACTAATAAAATAAACTGAAGAGTTATTTGTGTATAGTCAATATGGATTGTCGACAGGCTCTAGCATCACCGAGGTATTCAATCGCTGGACATGTCTGGAGGAAAGTTCTAGATTGGATCATTTGAGTTGGGAAAACCCTACATGACAATGAGTCACTCTCCTAAATAAAAAAGGGAGAATGAGCTAAGCACCAGCATTCGGCTCTCTCCTTCCTGATTTTGGATGAAAAATGACCAGATGCCCCACGTTCCTCCGTCATGATGGACTGTGCCTCTGTGAGCCCAAACAAGCTGGTCTCATAAATTCTGTCAAGTATTTTGTCCCAGGGGGGAAAAAAGGTAACTGATTCATTGTTTATGTGAAAGGACAAATGTAAACATAGATTATGGCAAACAATGTAACAAATAGACACTTTCTCACAGTCAGTACTCATCTGTTAGAAAAGGGCTTTCCTTTTTCCCTTTCTGTTTTCTTTCCTCCTTTTTCTAATGAGATCGAAAAGATGATAAGGGCCGGCTAAGGATCTGGGTTCAATTCCCAGCAGCCACACGGCAGCGCCTGTGGACATTCCAGTTTCCGGGCTGGGTGCTGTCTTGTAGCCTGTGCAGGCAGGCATGCTAGTCACAGTGCAAAACACAGGTAGGCAAAACGCTCGCTAGAAATAAAGTAAGTAAATAAAGATGGAAAGCCGGCAATGGTGGCTCACCGGTAATCTTCATACCTGAGAGACTGAGGCAGTAGGATTTCCAGGCCTTGATGGCCAGGTTGCTCCACTGAGTTCGAGGCTCACTCCAGAATGTGACTCGGCTCTGTGTGTTTTGAGTGTAATTGATGAGGCTGATTTTATCATTTTAGTTCTTCACTGTGCTCCACCAGGGGGCAGATGGACCCAGCATACTAACCTCCCAACCCGCTTCTTTTCAAAGGGAATTGGGATTCGTAGTCTTAAGTAGCGCATTGCTGACAGAAAGTCCTAGGACCTTTATCATAAACTCAAAAGCCTATGAATAGCACCTCAGTTTTTTTTTTTTTTTATCAATTTTCAGTGTCATCCTATCTCCACCATTAGTAAAATTCTTTCCCTCTTCCCCTAATCTCTTTAAAATTCTTCTTTCCAATTCGGTCGAAAGAGGAAAAACAGCTAGCCAAAGGCGATGGGAAGGGCTAGGGAAACTGGCCCTCCGAGGCTGGGGAGGCAGCGCCGGACTGCTGGAGCTGGACAGGCCTCTCCACTGGCGAAGAGGGGTGGAGCCGCGAGCAGGGCCGCCTCTCTTCTTTTCCCGGGGCCTGGGCGGAGAGGGAGGAAAACTTCCTGGCTGGGACTCTGGCGGTTTCTGCCTGCCAACCCTCCGATCCCGCCTACCAGTGTTGGCTCTTCCCGACCCCTCCCCCGGCGCCCCCAGTGTCCGCCATGGCCAAAGCCTACGACCACCTCTTCAAGTTGCTGCTGATCGGGGACTCAGGGGTGGGCAAGACTTGTCTGATCATTCGCTTTGCAGAGGACAACTTCAACAGCACTTACATCTCCACCATCGGTGAGCCCATTGGATGTATCCCAGACCCCAGACCCACCCCCCCTACCCTGCCCCCCCCCGCCCACCCTCATTCACGGGCTCCTGAAAGACTAAGGAACCTACTTTTTTGATCCCCTTAGAGAAAGACACTAATTTCCAGTCTCTCGACCCCTGCCCCAGACCCATCCCCCATAATGTCCCTGAATAACACACAGAACCTCAAACCTTTCTGAGGTTTCCAGGTAGTCCCAGTTGCTGCCACCCACTCCGTTTCTTGGTACTGTCTCCCTAGTCTCTCCAAATCCACATAGGTTATTGTCATTTCCATCTGCTTCCTTCTTCACTCCTTCTCTTCACCTAAACTCTAGAGTCACTCTTCACAGTTTCTCTTTTCCCGGCTTCCCAGTTCTGTTGGCCTCTTACTGACCCACTGGGCTTCAATCTTCCCGCCGCAGCATCCGCCCTGCCTTGCCTTCAAATCATCTTTCTAGCCTCCTGACCCTCAGGTACTGCCGAGAGTGGCTGGGGGTGCTGCGGTGGTGAGGAAGGCGGAAGCCAGGGGGCTTTGGGGTCTCTGAGTAAGTTTCCGCACCCATCCTTCCCTCTGGAGCCCCCAAGAGTCCTGGAAGTCATGCCCAGACTTCCAATAAGAAGAGTATCCCGCCCCCCCCTTCATCTTTCTTCATCTCCTCTTGACTGAGAGTCTCATCTCCCTGTCTGTCTGGTGACATAAAGGAATCTCTCTCGCGCGCTCTCTCTCTCTCTCTCTCTCTCTCTCTCTCTCTCTGAACTAATTCTCCAGAGAACTTAGGGAGTCCCGTCTGTCACTTCCAAGCTTAGCTCACTAGCTAATTCACACAGACTCAATCATTCCTCTCTACCCTGAAGGGCTAGCAGGGTGGGTGGAGGACCAGTAGTGTCTGTTGGGGGAGGGGGAAGAGGGGGAAGAGGAACGGGGAAAATGAGGTAGAGATGGAAGGGAAAGTTGTCAGCCGGCATGCTTTAAGCCCGTTGAAGAGCTTCATCACTTTTCTCCAAAATGTCATAAAATCTGAGGAAAAACAGTATGCTTACCACAGGAATAAAGCTGTGGAAAAGCTCTCCCTCCCAGTTACACATCCCGCAAGGTCACTACCTCGAGTGCCTGCCCAGCAGTTACCGCCACAGCCCCTATGCTCTCCTAACATGCGTTTCACACATTCACACATGCTTACCTGGCTTCACACCCTTCACCCCAGGAATTGATTTCAAGATCCGAACTGTGGAAATAGAGGGGAAGAGGATCAAACTGCAAGTCTGGTGAGTAGGCTGCCCAGCTCTCCTGTCCAGACTGCCCTTTGAACCCACCCCTCCCCCACTCGCACCCTCCCGCTTCATTTTTTCTTCCTTTTTCTCTTTTCAGTTTAGTTTTTTGGTTTGGGGGTGTTTTGTTTTGTTTTGTTTTAGACAGTCTCATGCAGCCCAGGAGGGCCTGGAATTCACTATGTAGCTGAGAAAGAACTTTATTAGCTCCTGTGTCCTGTGTCCTGGTGTTACAGGCATGGGCAGGCATGTGGCACCATGTTGGTCTTTCTGTTTTGCTTTCTTCCTTTTTTTTCCCCTGGTCTAGTACATCTCCTAATTTATCTATTTCGCTTAGTCAGCTATCAGCTGGCCTTGCATCTCTCTTCCTGGTGGCCCACTTTCAGTTCGTTTGTGTCATTTCCTCACTCAGAGCATTCTCTGGACTTGAAAACAAATGTCTTTTGAGCTATGGTGTAGAAATAGGTTCTAAGTGGTTAAAAGACAAGTTGCAGAATTACAGATTTGACTCCTAGTCTATTGCTCTCTCTAAATTTTAGAGAGCAACCTGGGTGTAAAAACTGGGACATGGCCGGGCGGTGGTGGCGCACGCCTTTAATCCTAGCACTTGGGAGGCAGAGGCAGGCGGATTTCTGAGTTCGAGGCCAGCCTGGTCTACAGAAGTTCCAGGACAGCCAGGGCTATACAGAGAAACCCTGTCTCGAAAAACCAAAAAAAAAAAAAAAAAACTGGGACATGCTTTGAGTCTCAGCACTCCAGAAACAGAGGCAAGTGGATCTCTGTGAGTTTGAAGTCAGCCTGGTCTACAGGGTGCGTTCTAGAACAGCCAGGGCTATGTAGAGAGACCCTATTTAAAAAACACACACACACAAAGACAATAGTAACTTTAAAAGCTGTATCGAGCCCGGGTCACATACAGAGGTGTAGCCTGACTGTCTCGAGGCTGGAGCCGCTGCAGGCGCTGAGGCACTGTGAGGCTTTGCTGAAGGACTCCTGGATGAGAGAGAAGCAGGAGCAGGCGGCTCTCAACCCTGCTACTGCTGCCTGGCTTCTGCTTGACCTGCATTAGTTACCCGGCCTCCCTCCGCACATTTGTTTCATTTATACAATGGGGACAATGAGCCACACCTCACAGTGATACAGCGAGGGTTAGATAGGATGACACACACACATAAAGTGATACTTAAGACAGTGCTTGGCATCTCTGAGTAAACAGGAGACATCCTGTTTCCCAGGCCTGTAACCTCTGAATAGCAACCCGACTGTCCTTCTCCCTCTCCCCTTTACCGTTTCCTGAGTCTTTTCCTTTCAACCTCCACCTCCAGGGTGGCAAAAGCTGAGTCCTTAGGAAAAGACTTCCTCCTTGGAGACTTTCTTGCTTCTATCTCACTCTGTGAAAACTTTTGCTTCAGGGACACGGCTGGCCAAGAACGATTCAAGACAATAACTACTGCCTATTACCGTGGAGCCATGGTATGAGGTGTGGGTCTGGACATGGGCTAAAGTCATAGTGTCATGAGTACAGAGGGCTATGAGCATGGAGGGATAAAGAAGGAGGGCACGGGGCATGTTACAGAGAGCCCCATGTGGCCTGCTTAGACCCATGCACGGGACTTGGATGACCATGTAGAGGACAACAGAAAGCTAAGTAGGAATCCGGTCCAAGGTGAACTTTACCACCCTTAGGGCATTATCCTCGTATATGACATCACAGATGAGAAATCCTTTGAGAATATTCAGAACTGGATGAAAAGCATCAAAGAGGTAAGATGCCTCCAAAAGAAACTAAGGTACCCCCTGAAGGGTGGTGGGGTGTTAGAACGGGCAGGCTTCAGCTTTAATTTTATGTGTATGGGTGTGAACCAAGAACCTGGTGGTGCCCTTAGAAGTCAGAAGAGGCCGGGCGGTGGTGGCGCACGCCTTTAATCCCAGCACTTGGGAGGCAGAGGCAGGTGGATTTCTGAGTTCGAGGCCACCCTGGTCTACAGAGTGAGTTCCAGGACAGCCAAGGCTACACAGGGAAACCCTGTCTCGAAAAACCAAAAAAAAAAAAAAAAAAAAGAAGTCAGAAGAGGGTAGTGGACTCCTAGGACTGGAGTGACTGATGGTTTTGAGCCACCAATTGAACCCAGGTCCTCTGGAAGAACAGCCAGTGCTCCTAACTGCTGAGCCTTCTCCTGCCTCAAACCCTCCTTTGTTTTGTTTTATTTGTTTGTTTTTGTTTTCTTCTTGAGATGAGGGTGTCTCACACTGTAGTAGCCCCATCTGGTGTGAAACTTATCATGTAACCCAAGCAGGTCTTGAGCTCACAGCAATCCTCCTGCCTCAGCTTTCTAAGTGCCGGACTTACAGGAAAGCCCTACCTTCTGCTTGTTTTGCTGTCTTCAGAATGCCTCAGCTGGAGTGGAGCGCCTCCTGCTGGGAAACAAGTGTGACATGGAGGCCAAGCGGAAGGTACAGAGAGAGCAGGCTGAGAAGGTGAGTGAGGCTGCGCAGTTATGCAGGGCTGGGAGACGAGAGTGGGGAGGCATCGCTGAAGGCTTCGCTTCTGCCCTTTATCCAGCTCTCTCCTCCCACCTCATCCCCTACAGTTGGCTCGAGAGCACAGAATCCGATTTTTTGAGACGAGTGCCAAGTCCAGTGTGAATGTGGATGAGGTGAGAGCCACCCTCCGAGAGATAAACACTAATAGCTCCATCCTTCCCTCAGTCTGGGCTAACCCGTTTCCCCTTTAGGCTTTCAGTTCCCTGGCCCGTGACATCTTGCTCAAGACAGGAGGCCGGAGATCGGTGAGTTGGTTCTCCTGATTACCGCTGTGAGTGTCTGCAAGTGTACTTGCATCTGGAGCGTAATGTGGTCCTGCACACCTATGGTCCCAGCACCGAGAGGTGCTGGCAGAAGGATCAGGAGTTCACGTTCATCCTCCCCTACTCTAAACTCAAAAAGTCCCTGTGGAGAACACCTTTAATGCCAACACAGTGAGGCAGAGGTAGGCTGATCTCTGTGAGGTCAAGGACAGTCAGAGCTACACAGAGAAACCCTGTCTCATTTAAAAAAAAATGACAATTGAAGAGGAGGAAAATGCCAAGGTTTCCCATAAAGTGGGGGTGGGGGATGAGGGGGTGGGAGAGGGTGGGGGTGGGATGTCCTGAGTTTATAGACTAATCCTCCCGCCTCCCTCCCTTCACACACCTGACCTTTCTACCTTCCTAATTCTAGGGAAACAACAGCAAGCCCTCAAGCACTGACCTGAAAACATCTGACAAGAAGAACAGCAACAAGTGCTCGTTGGGCTGAGGAACATTTCTTGCCTCCTGTTCACCCTGAACCTGGAGGCGACCTGAGGGAGGCGGACTGAGGGATTACAGAAGGAGAACTGTGGTGGCACCTGGAGGGGTAGATGGTCGGGGATGAGGAGAATGGTGGAGAGGAAGGAAAGGAAGGAAGGGGCAGGGAGAGGAGGGGAAGGAACCAAGGATGTGAAGGTGAACAGAAGGGGTTTGAGAAGAGGAAAGGGAGAAGACATGGCTCAGGTCTTGGACAGTCCAACATCAATGTCCATATGCTGATCTCTCCATTCCCGGCTCAGGGTTAGGGTGCCCAGAGGCTGGCTCGGCGCTACCCTAAGGGCCCCTCACTCTGCAGGGTCTTTGCTAGTATTAAAGGCCACTGTTTTGCATGAATGTTCCACTTGCAGTACTTTCATTATTGTCAGAATTGCTCTTCATCAAATCCAATCTCTGTCACGCCAAGATATTGGTTCACCTGAATCTGGCTGGGTTCCCCTTCCTTGCCCCAACTCTTTCACTGGTGATGAAAACAGCAAGCGTCAGCCTGAAGGACGGACATCCTTTTTCCACTGTGGGTTCCCGAGGACGGCAGGAGTGGACAAACCTTGCCTTGAGCACCCAACAGTAACCCAAGGATGAAGGATTTGAACCAAGCTTCAGGAAACAGCAGCACTCAGTATGGTTTATCCAAGGAGGTGTGGGACATCTTTGATTCTGATGTAGTCAACTTAGGTATTTGATGGACACTGTTAGCTACTTTTGTTAGAAAAGAATATTCTTGGGGTGGAGAGATGGCTCCAGTGGTTAAGAGCACTGACTGCTCTCCCAGAGGTCCTGAGTTCAATTCCCAGCAACCACATGGTGGCTCACAACCATCTGTAATGGGATCTGATGCCCTCTTCTGGTGTGTCTGAAGACAGCTACAGTGTGCTCATATACATAAAATAAATACTTCTTTAAAAAAAATTACAAAAAGAAGGCAGCGTAAGCAAGCTATAGAGAGTGAACCAGTGAGCACTGTTCTTCCATGGGCTTTGCTTCGGTCTCCGCCTCCAGCTCTCTGTCCTGACTTCCCTTCATGATTGATAGTAAGCTGTAAATTGAAGTAAACTCTCTCCTTCCCAAGTTGCTTAAAAAAAAAAAAAAGAAAGAAAGAAAGAAAGAAAAGAAGACTATTCTCAGTGTTGCCCAAAGAAGTACATAACAAAATCAGAGAAACCTGGCGAGCTGATTTCTTTTTGTAAAGATGGTGTGTACCACAACCCAAACTGAAAGTTCTCTTAAGTTTTGTTCTAATGCCAAGGGGTGACTGGCTCGTCCTCACCCCACTGTTGGGAGCTCAGCTCCGGAATCTTTTAAGATTGGCTAGTTTTAAATGAACCCTCGAATAGAAAATGAGAGAAAGAGGGAAAGGGTCAGCTGCAAGTGCAGGTTATTATGGGGATGTGGCAAGGCTTTTTGTAAACAAAGTGTTACCAGGTAGAGAGGAATAAAGAGATTTGATATATCTTTACTATAGGAAAAAATCCTTTTGCCATAGGAGTTTTATAAGGTGGGTGAGACTTAGGAAATACTGGCCAATCATGGACTTGCCATCTTTTGATAAAAACAAACAACCGTTTTTTTTTCACAATTTGAAGGGAGGGAAGAGACACAGGAGAGACTCACTTGTATGTATTCACTGAACATCTGCGTTGTACCAGACAATAATCACTAAAGAGTTTTTTGATGGCACAGGTAAGCAGAGAAGCAGACGAACTTTTAAAAGACAAACGGCTCTTCTTGGTTTTTTGTTTGTTTTTGATTTTTGCCAGGCATGGTGACTCAGGCCTTTAATCCCAGGACTCAGGAGGCAGAGGCAGGTGGATATCTGTGAGTTCCAGGCCATCTAGGACTACAAGAATAAGACTAGTCTAAAAATAAATAACTTTTTATTTTTATTATTGTTACAAGTGTGTCTGCATATTTAAATGTGGAGGACAGCTCCCGGGGGTCAGCTTGCTCCTCCGGGGGCTGGACTCAGATCATCAGGCAGGCGTGGCCAGCACTCTTCCCTGTTGAGCTGTCTTCGTCTCTCCTCTTTTTGATTTCCTGCAACTGGGTGTCTTTGTTACTTTTCTATTGCTGTGAAGACACCATTGTAGTGAGAATTTTGGTTTCTTTAAAAAGAGAAATAAGCCGGGCGGTGGTGGCGCACGCCTTTAATCCCAGCATTTGGGAGGCAGAGGCAGGAGGATTTCTGAGTTCGAGGCCAGCCTGGTCTACAGAGTGAGTTCCAGGACAGCCAGGGCTACACAGAGAAACCCTGCCTCGAAAAACCAGAAAAAAAAAATCAGTAGGTTCAGGCTGGATACACTGGCACTGCCTATATTTTACCTTCTTTCACTCTCTTTTATTCTCTGTTTTGAGACAGTTTCCTGACATAGCTTAGTCTGGCCACGTCCACGGGAGTCCCATGGTAAAACAGGTAAAAGTGTCAGCCATGAAGCTGACAACATGAGTTCAATCAAGATGTAGGGTCCATGGCTGGAGAGATGGCTCAGCGGTTAAGAGCACTGACTGTTCTTCCAGAGGTCCTGAGTTCAGATCCACATGGTGGCTCACGACCATCTGTAATGAGATCTGATGCACCTTCTGGTGTATCTGAAGACAGCTACAGTGTACTTACATATAATAAATAAATCTTTTGAAAAGAAAAGATGTAGGGTCGGAAGGCACAGGCTGGAGGAACCTTGTATAAAGTAAGATGCTGAGTCACAACCACAGCACTCCTAAATGAGGTGGGATGTGGAGTGGAGACAGGAGAATTGCCAGGAAGAACGCAGCTCGGGAAAAAGATCCTGCCGTAAGGTGAAGAGAACCTTCTAGAAAATTGCCCTTGAACCTCTAGGAGCACACCATGGCACAAAAACACACGAATCCACACAACATAAAAATATATGTAATATTTTTTGAGACAGGACTCTCATTTATGGGGGAAAGCTTGCCTACTTTCCCCTTAAGGGCAATTTTATTAGAGTTAAATATTTCCTGGGGTAGACAAGATCTGCGGCTGCCTGGAGAAGTCGGGGGTGGGGGGGGGGCAAGCCACTTTGTTAAGTCTGCATGGACAAACTGCCACATGGTGAGGAAAGGAACTTAGGAAGGGTAAGAAGTCCAAAGTATTTGAGAAATCGTACTTAGTAGAGAAATAGAAGAAAAGGGATAGTTACCCTTTTCTGACTAATACAGAAAATCAGGTTAACTTCCAAAACAACACAGCTGTGGCCCTGTAAAATACTGCCTGGATAAAGTTCCTTCCTTTCCTCCTTCCTTCCTCTCTCCCTTCCTTCCCTTCTGATAAGGTTTCTCTGTGTAGCTCTGGCTGTCTTGGAATTTGCTCTGTAGATGAGGCTGGCCTTGAACTTAGAGATCCACTTGCCTTCCAAATGCTGGGATTAAAGGAATGTGCCACTAGTGCTAGGGTCTAGATAAACTTTCCAATGGCACATTTGGTCTACCTCAAATCTGGAATTATTTCTTTTTAACTTTTTTTTCAAAGACAGGGTTTCTCTGTGTAGCCTTCCAACTGCTGGCATTCAAGACTGGTGCCACCATGCCCAGCAAGATTAACATCTTAGTCACATCCCAGGGAAGAATTTTTTTATTTAAAAAAAAAAATTATTTCATGTGTGTGTGTGCAGCCTGTGCATGCCTGGTACACGTGGTGTCCAAAAGAGAACATGAGCTCTCTGGATCTCAAGTAGTATTCACAAGTAGTTGTGAGTTTCTGTGGATGCTGGGAATCAAACCTGGATCCTCTAAAAGAACAGCTAGTGCTCTTAACTACTGAGCCAACTCTTCAGAAGAACAGCTATTTTTTCTCTCTTCTTTTTTAATTTCTTCTTTTCTTTGTTTCTTTCTAGACAGAGTCTCATCATGTAATTCTGGCAGGCCTGAAACTTTCTATGTTGACAAGGCTGGCCCCAAACTCCACCTGCTTCCTGAGTAACTAGGACTAAAGGCTTGAACCACTATACAACACCAATTGAGTAGCTGAAAAGCTCCTAAATCTAGTTCCAATAATAGTTTCAATTAAAATCTCTATGCTCAGAGGCAGGAGGATTTCTGAGTTCGAGGCCAGCCTGGTCTACAAAGTGAGTTCCAGGACAGCCAGGGCTACACAGAGAAACCCTGTCTCGAAAAACCAAAAAAAAAAAAAAAAAAAAAAAAAAAAAAAAAAAAATCTCTATGCTCTAGTCAGGCAAAGAGGTTACATTCCTTTAATCCCAGCTCTCATATGGCAGAGGCAGGCAGATCTCTTGAGTTCCAGGCCAGCTTGGTCTACAAAGTTCCAGGACAGACAGAGCTGCACAGAGAAACCCTGCCTCAAAATGATGATGATGATGATAACAACAAAATAAAAAATAAATAACTACCAACCAACCAAATAAATATTAAAAATCTCCGGCTCTTGGCCTTGAGATCATTTCCTTTTTTGTAGGAACAAGGGAGAGATGAGAACATCTGAGGTTTTTCAAAGGAATAGCTCTGTGAAGCAGTTTCGCACTAACATAAGGGGAAACACCGTTCATTTGCGTAGAGTCCCGTGGGAGTCCAGGGACAAGAGCAAGTTTCAAATTCGATGCAGTTCCTCCTCCCATCAGACTTCCGGGACCCAAGGTCGGCCAGGGTGTTAAGCCAGAAATGGGGAGGGTATCAAGAGCCTAATGGTGAACCCAAAGTTTTGATGAGGGCCCCAAGTCCAGACAGAACGGCGTATTGCCCCTTTTTATTCCTCCCCGCTCTCCTGGTTCTAAATAGACAAGCAGGTGCTATCAGGAAGAAGCGAACCCGGAACAAACGAAATCTCCTATACCGCCGGTCCAGCCGGCTCTGCAAACACTACAAGGACCACACTGCCGCGCGGCGCCCAGCTGAAAAGTCGCGTGACCCTGCGCAATCGCAATGAGATCCAGTTGCCACCGAGTCCGGAACGACTACCGCATGAGACAGCCGAGAGCACCCGGGAAGAGTCGGCGTCGCTAGTGCCGGGACCAGGAGCCTCCGCGAGCAAGATGGCCGCTCCCGAGACCGAGGCCGAGGGGCACGGGCACTAGGTCGGGACCCGCGTGCCCTTCTCTCGGCCGCCTGCGCCCCCAGAAAGACCTCGCGCTTCTAGCCGAGACATCCGCATGGATTATGCTCGCTGTGGTCACGAGGCCGTTCCAATAGAGCTCTAGTTGGCCCAGATCGAGAACTCTGGCGTTTGGCTGCTGTGCGCTGGAACCTCGGGGAGGTCGGCTGCAACAAGTGCGACCCTGACCGCTCCATGCTCGCGGGCGCGGGGAGGCGTGGCCTCCCCCGGGGCGGCCACCTGTGTTGGTTGCTGTGCGCTTTCACCTTAAAGCTCTGGTAAGTGGGTACTGGGTCGGGAAAAGGGGATCGCAGGCGAACCCCATAGTCTACGCCCTTAGGAATCGGGACACTTCATCCCCTGACGTCCAAAGTGGGTATGCCCTGTTTTCTGCGAGCTCACCGTTGTTCTCACCCCCTTTCCCTACCTGCAGCGAAGCGGAGGCTCCGGTGCGCGAGGAGAAGCTATCAGGTGGGTGATTGCCCGAGAACCTTGTACCTCTATGGCTTGTTTGTTTTTAATGTCTTTTTTGGTATACCCGGAACACAGATGGAAAAAGGAGGTGCCCCATGGAATGAGGGCAAGCGCCGTGTTGGGAAGCTAGATGGGCAGAACCTTTGAGAGAAATGTTTTTTGAATGGTCTTCGGCTGGCCGTTTCTCTCTCTCTCTCCTTTTAGTGAGCACCTCAACTTCGCCATGTTGGTTGGTAGAAGAGTTTGTGGTGACTGAAGAGTGTACTCCATGTTCTAACTTCCAGATTGTGAGTATTTTTTTTTTAAAGCATGCCATAGCTGTGCCTTCTTTCTTTCTTCTCAGACTCTTAGGTTATGTTGAAATCGTATTTATTTTTTGTTTGTTTCATTTTATGTATAAAGGTGTTTTGCCTGCATGTATATGTATTTGGTGTGTGTGTGTGTGTGTGTTGCTCTAAAAATCCAGAAGAGGTCATCAGATTTCCTGGAATCAGAGTTAGAAAAGATTATGAGCCCCGATGTGGGTGCTGAGAATGGAACCCTGTCCTCTCCCAGAGCAACCAGTGCTCTTAACTACTGAGCCATATCTCCAGCGTTCATTATTTTATTTTATTTTTTTGAGACAGTGTCTCACTATGTAGCACTGCCTGGCCTGGAACTCACCATGTAGGCTAGGCTGGTATTGAACATTATATTCGTTTTGTGTAGGTCATGTGCCACCGAAGTCAGAGGATAACTTGAGGAAGTTGATTCTCTCTTCCCACCACATAGATGCAGTTTGTTAATCTTGGCTATAAATGTCTTTACCCACAGAGGCATTTTAGCAGCCCTCAAACTTGACCTTAATTTTCCTCTGAAAATATGCCCTTTCCACATTGATGGCAGGGTCCTGCTCTGTTCATATTTTTTAGTACAGAAGATTCTGGAATTTCTTCTTACCTCCTAATTATGCCTCCACCACCCACGTCAGAGCTTTTCATTAGCTTCGGGCTGTCCGCCAGCTCTTTCTGAGCAGCAGGTCTTCTGTTTCTTGCTTATGTCTTCCTAATGTGCTTTTGGATATTTCTTTTGGTAGAAAACAACACCTGAGTGTGCTTCTACAGGGTATGTGGAGAAAATCACCTGCAGCTCATCTAAGAGGAATGAATTCAAAAGGTGAGGGCTGGTTCTCAACCCTGTGGTAACCTCCTCCGATCCTGTTCCGTTAGGTCTTGGTGTCGTTTGGCATACTGGAAAGAGGAGGAGATGTGAGCCCCGTTACCCCAGTCTCCAGCACTATGTTATTGGTTATGTTCACTGATCAAAGAATTTGGTCAGGGCGTGGGGAATGGAACCCATTAGTAAAGTCCTGGGGCGATGGGTTGGGTTACACTTGAATCCCAACTCTCTGGAGGCAGAAGCAGATTAAGATCTACACCAGCCTGGTCTGCGTAGGGGAGGAGTTTAGTTGGACAAGGCTATATCATAAGCCCCTATCTCAGGTAAGTAAGCAGTTAAGCCAGGTGTAATAACACACATCTTTGACCTCAGCACTCTCAGAAGGCAGAGGCAGACATATCTCTAAGAGAGCCTGATTAGATGCTTCAGTGATTAAAGGTACTTACCACTATTGTAGAGGACCCTGGCTCAGTTCTCAGCACGTACAAAGTTGGTCTGACTCCAGTTGCCAGGTATCCAGCACCCTTTTCTGCATTAGGCACACACATGGTAAATATACATACGTGCGTAAAAATAGTCATACATATAGGATAAATCTACAGCAACTTGAGCTTGAATCTCAGAACTCATGCTAGAAGTAGAGAACTCACTCCAGCAAGTTGTCTCTGACTGTGTGTGTGTGTGGTGTTGTCAGACAGGGACAATGGTAATCTGTTCCTTAGCATGAGTGTGTACCCACACAACATAACAAAAAATGTAACTTTTTTTTTTAAAGGAAGAAGTGTTGGGCATGGTAGTACATGTTTGTACTCCTAGCATGTTGAAAGTAGAGGCAGGGGACCGGAGAGATGGCTCAGCGGTTAAGATGGCTCTGCTCTTCCAGAGGTCCTGAGTTTAAATCCCAGCAACCACATGGTGGCTCACAACCATCTGTGATGAGATCAGATGCCCTCTTCTGATGTGTCTGAAAACAGCTACAGTGTACTTACATATAATAAATACATCTTTAAAAAAAAAAAAGAAAGAAAGTAGAGGCAGGGGACTTGGGAGTCCAAGGCCAGTTTGAACTACTTGAGAATTTTTGTTTTGTTTTTGAGACAGGGTTTCTTTGTATGGCTCTGGCTGTCCTAGAACTCGCTGTGTAGTCCAGGCTGGCTTTGAACTCACAGAGATCTCTACCTTTGCCTCCCCAGTGCTGGGATTAAAGGCATCCACCACCACCACCGTCCAGTGAGACTTTATCAAAAAAGAAAAAAAAAACAGTCAAACTGATTAATGCTTCTCTGTTTATCTCATCAGAGACGACAGACATGGCTAACTACAGTTTCTTTTATTTTTGGGTAGTGTTTTGGGTAGGCCTTAGTGGAGGACAGTAATTAAGAAAGACTGACTTTCCCTGGGAATGACTGTGCTTTTCTGCCCCCAGCTGCCGTTCAGCTCTGATGGAACAACACTTGTTCTGGAAATTCGAAGGCATCGTGGTGGCTGTAGCTTTAGTCTTCGCCTGCCTTGTCATCATTCGTCAGCGACAACTGGACAGAAAGGCTCTTGAAAAAGTCCGGAAGCAAATTGAGTCCATATAGCTGAATTCTACTGTCTTATGGTGGGTCTTACGGACTGTATCTCAGATGGAGAAAGTTCAGGGGGCTAATTTTGTGGTAATAGCATTTTCAATGACTTCCTCTTCCAGACCATTAATGAGCACAATAAAAAGTAAAATAGAGATGGACATGACACAGACTTGTAATCCCAGCACTTGAGAGAATGAGGCAGGAGAATCCTTGATAAATTTGTAGGCCGGCTAGGCCAATCTACATAGTAAGACTGTCTTTAAAAAAGAGAAATAAAGGAGTAAAGCAATTTCCTTCTGTATAATAATTTGGCTTGGGGAGGACTGGGTGTGGTGGGACATGCCTTAAATCCTAGCAGAGAGAGGCAGATTTCTGTGAGTTAAAGACCAGCTTGGACTACATATAGATCTCCAGGCCATCAAGGAATACTTACTAAGACCCTGTCTCAAAAAATTAATTAAATTTAAAAGGGTTAGTGAGTTGGCTCAGTGTGTAAGAGCACTTGCTGGGAGTTAGAAAGATGGCTCAGTGGTTAAGAGCACTGACTACTCTTCCAGAGGTCCTGAGTTCAATTCCCAGCAACCACATGGTGGCTCACAACCATTTGTAATGGGATCCGATGACCTCTTCTAGTGTGTCTGAAGACAGCTACAGTGTACTCATATAGATAAAATAAATCTTTTTTTTAAATACTTATTTACTTATTATATGTAAGTAATCTGAGCCTTCTCTTCGGCCCCTGAAAATAAATAAATCTTAAAAAAAACAAAAGAGCACTTGCTGCTCTGTTGGAGGGTCTGGGTTTGGTTCCCAGCCCCTAAGCCCAGTGGCTCACAGTCACTTGTATTCCTAGTTTCAGGGGCTCTGATACCCTGTGGCCTCTATGGGCCTGTAGTAAGTGACGCACATAAACTCATGCATAAACAGACATACGCACAAAGAAAAATGAGCCCGTCCCTTCTTAGATGTAGTCTTTCCATGTATATAAGTGATTTGTCTGTACGATACCTGTGTGTCTGGTCTGGTACACATGGAGGCCAGAAGAGGATACCAGATTCTGAGCTACTACATGGTGTTGGGAATTGAATATGGATCCTCTGAAAGGAATAAATGCTCTTAACCACTTCTTCAGCCATCAAATGAATAAATCTTTTTTAAAAAAAATAATACTTTAATATGGGGAAAGAAGTCACAGGTACAGTGAGAGAAGAAAAACACTGATTTTTATTGCTTTAAAATCTTTTTAGATTTATTTGTCTTTTGTGTATGTGAATGGTTTACCTGCTTGTACATGTACCATTTGCATGTCTGGTTGGTGCCCTCAGAGGTTAGAAGAGGAGGTTGGACCTTTTGGAACTGAAGTTATAGATGCCTGTGAGTCACCAAGAAAGTACTATCAACCAGATCCAGGTCTTTACTGTGAACAACAGATGTTTTTAGCTACTGAGCCAGTCTGCCATCTTTTACTCTTTTTTTTTTTAAAGATTTATTCACTTTATTTTATTTATATGAGTACACTATAGCTGTACAGATGATTGTGAGCCATCATGTGGTTGGCTGGGAACTGAACTCAGGACCCCACTCACTCCAGCCCCGCTCCCTCTGGCCCTGCTTGCTCTGGCCCAAAGATTTATTTATTATTATATGTAAGTACACTGTAGCTGTCTTCAGACACACCAGAAGAGGGTGTCAGATCTCATCAGGGATGGTTGTGAGCCATCTTGTGGTTGCTGGGATTTGAACTCAGGACCTTCAGAAGAGCAGTCAGTCCTCTTACCTGCTGAGCCATCTCATCAGCCCTCCATATTTTGCTCTTATATAAAATTTCTGGGCTGGCAGAGGGGCACAGGCATTAAGGTGTTTGGTGCAGTGGCTAGAGAGATGGCTCTGCAGTTGAGACAGCTTGCTGCTTTCCCAGAGGACTGTGCTTGGTTCCAGTACCTGCAGCTGGCTCACAGCTGCCAGCTCCAGGCGAACCCATTGACACATATGTACTCACATAGAAACACATAGACATCAGTAAAAATGTTAAAAACTGTTTGCTGCATAGGCCTGATGACCTGAGTTTGATTCTTCAAATACGTGGTGAGAGGAAAGAACCCAAAAGTTGCCCTTGAACCTTTATGTGTGTATTATACGACTCATACACATAACAATACACTTATACACCATACTTATACACAATAATAAAACACAGTTTCCAATCTGGATGTGGTACTATATACTTGTAGGCAAATCAAGAGTTCGAGACCAGCTTAGGCTACATAGTAAAAAACTTGGGATAGAATTTGAACTAGAAAGTTTATTTCCAAGTCAAAACTTGTTTCCCTTTGACCTTATCCACAAAGAAGAAATGAAATCACAAGTGAATGACAAGTACTTGAGATGCCCTGCCATATAAGCAAACTTAGCCTGAGGGGACAGAAATCTCTGATTGTGTCCCGAGTGAGTCAGAGCTCTAGGGCTATGGATTCCTCAATGGGAACCCCAGATGAAAGGTGACAGGGAAGCCTGTGTGGAGGCTTGTGGACTGGAGAATGTTTGGCTTACATCTCATCTGCATGCACCATTCCCCTGATCTGCCCAGTGGGTCTGGCCTTCACTCGCATCTTCAGATGTGTCTTTGTTGAACCATTTGTAGTTGGAACTTCAGGTAGTTTCTCCACTTTGGACTTTAGCACTGGACTCTCCGGGCTTTCTGTCACGTCCTCATGAGTCAAGATATTTCTGGAAATCACTGAGGAGAAAGTGTAATGGTAGACCATTTGCTTGCGTAGGAGACTGGCCCAGAACTCTCCTACTTTTTGACTGTTTTGGAGAATAGAGTTTTGTGGCTCGTCCTTGGGGCTGCTGTGCCCTTGCCTCTTACCTCCATGAAGCTGATAACCCTCAGGCCTAGCTTCCGGCTGACCCTGAAAGGGGCTAAAGCTGGGCAGGATGATGAGAGCCAGTGAAAAAAGAAGAATCTGAAAAGGAGCAAAGGGCATTTGGACTTTGGGGACAACAGAGAAGGAAGACATCGGGAATAGAGGGGTCATTGAGGTTGTCACAGTTTGGAGAACAGGGCTGGGCTGGGCAGGTATTAGGTGGAAGTGTGGAGGGTGGCTGAGGTGGGAGAGGGGAAGTAAAGAACATCCTGATGGTACCAGAACACAGGTGCTGGTCTGGGCAGCTCTGCTGGAGGTCTGAGCAGTGAGCTTCTGTAACTGGTGGACCTGGGCCACCAAGGAGCTAGGAGAAGAAGGGAGTCAGCCTGAGAATGGCTTCCCGTGGCTGGCCCCTGCCCTCTCCTTCATCCAGATTCCACCACTCACATGTTCTGCCTCTCCAGCTCCTGAACCTTTCTCTGTAGTTTCTGATTCTGCTCAGAACAGGCTGCCACTCTAGGGAGTATGGAGAAGTAGAGCAGGCTTGGCAGATGACCGCTTAACATGCTTTGGTGAGGAAGGGGGCCCCACACACCACCCAAACATACCTGCTCTCCAGTCCATCTATGTACTCTTTCTTCCGCCGCCGGCTGTCCTGAGCTGACTGCTTGTTGCGGATTTTCCTCCTGATCTTCTTGAGTATTCTCTCCTCTGCCTGGAGGCTCAGAGTGTTCAGTGCTGGGCCCTTAGCCTCCCAGAACTCCCCAACTGTCCCCTGGGATCCAGGCTCTTTAGAGATTGAGTGGAGCTTCTGTGATGGGGACACCCTTTGGGGACCATTGTTACCTTGGTGAGGGGCAGGTGAGAGGGCAGAATAACCCCTTCTTGCCCTAGCAGATGCTTTTCCTCATCTGTCAGGAACAGCCGTTGGCAGGACAGCTGGGAGGAGTGGCAGAAGATGAGTGGGATCAAGGTCACCCGCTTCCCTTTCTGCCCCAGCCTGCTTTCAGGAGAGGGCTTTCTGTCTGCACTGAGTGACAAGGTGAGGTCAGGGCAGAAAGGTCATTCAGGCAGGTTCCGTGGAAAGCCAAAGGGCCTTCCTGAGCTGAGGAGGGAGAGTGAGAACTTTGACATTACAACCAGGCTAAAGAGGGCCTGTTCTGGTATCTCGGGACAATCAGAGGCGAACTTGTATGAATTCACTAGGATGAGCTTTGTTAAATTTCCTTATGTCAGGTAAACAATTCAGCCATTAACCATTTGGTAGCCTGTCAAGCACAGGAGTCTGTGACTCGTCGTTCCCGGGCTCTAAGCTGCCCACCCTCAGACAAGGACTTTCCTTCCTTCCTTCCTTCTACTTATTTTTATTTTAAGTGCATTGGCATTTTGCCTGCATGTGTGTCTGTGTGAGGGTGTCGGATCCCCTGGAACTGGAGTTACAGACAGGTGTGAGCTGCCATGTTCGAGGAGCTGGAAATGGAACTCGAACCCTCATGCTCCCAACCACTCGGCTGACTTCTCAAGCACAGTGTGTGGGAAGGGGAGATGGTATCTGGTTAAGCTGAGCCGTCAGCTGAAGATCCCGTCTCCTCACTGACAATCCAGTTATTCATTTCATATGTGTGTCTTTTTGTATATCTGTGTGGGCATGTGTGGAGACTAAAAGATAACTTTCAGAAATGAGATTTCTTCTACCATGTGGGTTCTAGGGATCAAAATGAAATTGTAAGACTTGGCAGCTAGTGCCTTTATCCACTAAGCCATCTTGCTGGTCCTAATATTCCTCTTTGAAAGATTTATAGTGTTTGTAACTTTTTGTTGTTGTTTTGGTATAGTTTTTCAAGACAGTTTCTCTGTGTAGTCCCAGATGTCCTAGAACTTACTCTGTAGACCAGGCTGTCCTCAAACTCAGAAATCTGCCTGTCTCTGCCTCCTGAGTACTAGGATTAAAGGAGTGCACCACCACTGCCCAGCTTTTTTTTTCTTTTTTTTTTTTAATTTTGTGTGTGTGAATGTTTATTTGTATGCCTGATGCCCACAGAGGCCAGAAGAGGATGTTGGATCCTTGGGATTGGAGTTACAGATGATTGTGAACTGGACTTGAACCTGGGTCTCCTGGCAAAGCAGCCAGTGCTCTTAACCACGGAGCCATCTCTCCAGCCCCTGGGTTGGTTGTTTGGAGATAGGCTATCACTGCATAGAGTAGGCTGGCCCCGACTTTGTGGTGCTCTTCCTGCTTCTGCCTCCAAGTGCAGAGCTCTCCAGTGTGTGCCACCACACTCAGCTTATGCTTCACTTTGCACTTCAAGAGTAACTTAGTTTGGGGCTGGCAAGATGGCGCAGCGGATAAAGCGCTTGCCACACAAGACTGACAGTCTGAGGGTTTTTTTTTTTTTTTTTTTTTTTTTTTTTTTTTTTTTTTTTTTTTTTTTTTTTTGGTTTTTCGAGACAGGGTTTCTCTGTGTAGCCCTGGCTGTCCTGGAACTCACTTTGTAGACCAGGCTGGCCTCGAACTCAGAAATCCTCCTGCCTCTGCCTCCCAAGTGCTGGGATTAAAGGCGTGCGCCACCACCGCCCGGCTAGTCTGAGGGTTTTTGTTTTTGTTTTTCCAGTCATGGTTTCTCTGTGTAGCCCTGGCTATCTGGGAACTCACTCTGTAGACCAGGCTGACCTCCAACTCAGAAATCCGCCTGCCTCTGCCTCCCAAGTGCTGGGATTAAAGGTGTGCGCCACCACTGCCTGGTAACAGTCTGAGTTTTAATCTCTGGAATCCCTTTAAAGGTGGAAGGAGAGGACCAAGTCTGAAGGGTCTTCTGACCACCACATAAACTATGGCATGTGTATGCTGACCTCCTCCCTCTCATATAATATACAATAATAAATAACTTTTAAGAGAATAATAAATTTGGCGTGTGTGTGTGTGTGTGTGTGTAGGTGTCACGGATGTGACCAGTGGCCAAAGAGATCCCACAGGGACCCTGCTGTATCAGTCTCCACCTTATTCCTTTGAGACTCGAGTTTCCCACTGGCCCCTCATAGCATGGGGGTTAAGGGGATGTGTAGCCAATTGTGTGGGTGCTGGGGATCTGATCTCCCAGCTCAGGCCCTCGTGCTTACATGCAAGGGCTCTCTCCTTATGACCCAGCTCTCCGCTTCTGCTTTTGCTTTCTGATGGCCTTTGGCTCTTGGCTAAATCATTTCCTTTCCTGATGCCTCCTTTTTCTCCTCCAAGTGTTTTAATAGCGTGTTTCTTCCCATCTCTCTAACCAAAGTCTCTTGAGAATGAAGCACAGAGGCTTCATCGAGAAATGAAACAAGCACAAGCCCTGCGCTGACACACAAAACCGCTAGTGTGGCTTCTGGTCCCAGCTTCAAGCATGGTTTGAGAGGTGGGCTAGGACTCTGTTGGTCTGCACAGCAGGGGGTCTAGCTGCTCTTGGAAAGGCGCATACATGATCGGGCACTCCGCTGCAGCACTGGCCACAGGGCAGTTGTTCTAGCGCAATGCTTCTCTGTCACCCTGTCCTCATTAGCCAGGTGGATTCCCAGGGGTCCTATCCCAATTCCTTTTCCCGACCAAGGGCTGAGAAAGTAGCTCTGACTGAATGTAAATGCACACTAGGTCTAGAGCTGACAGCAGGCTCCCTCATCGCACCTGCTAAGACTTAAATCTATTCCTTACCATCCTGATCCCCAATAGCTCTCCCCAGCCCCGATACTTTCCTACTCTTAGAATGGTGTGTTTCTCCTTAGCCTTCAAACCCACTGTCACCACAAGTGGGGCAAACCAGTCTCTCATTAGTTTCTCCTCCCTTCCCCCCACATCTCCATCCATATGAGGGCATGTATACTGGGGGAACACCAGGTCTGATGTCAGGACTTACCCGGGCTGTAGGAGGTGCTGGGGCTATGCTGCTGACTCTAGGTAGGATATGTCTATGAGCATCAGAGGGCAGTCCACTGACTGCGCAGGCATCAGGTACCATAAATGCAGGGCTCCACTGATCTGAAGAAAGATAAAGAGACTGGGACAAAGGAATCAGAAGGCTGTGGTAAGGGCAAGGACTGGGCAGTGGCACAGCTTGGGAACCTTCTCCCCTTAACCTCACGACCAGGGCTGGGCCTGAAAGGGCCATTGCCCTATTTCCAAAAAGTACACTGACCTATCTGGATGGAGATGAGTCCGAAGGTTGGCCCAGCTTCCCGCTGAGTTCCCTGTAGGGCCCCTGTCTCATAGACAACCTCATAGAGGGCAGGGGAACTGGGAGCCTGTGTGACAGGGGAGCCAGGATCTTCAGAGACCCCACTGTCACTACCAGATGTTTCTGAGCAGTATATCATATTGGGATCAATAAGGAGGTTCAGGAAATCGTCAGGTTCACTCTTTTGAAGGCCCTATAGAAGGAGAGGGTACACATGTCCTCAAAGAAGAACTTGGACAGTCTTACCTGACAGTAGTAGCCTTAGATCCTTAATGTTTCAATTTTGGTGCTTTTCCTTCTTGAACATAGGAAGAGTTACAACACACCTCTATTTTGTGGGCTCTAATATCAGAACTCTTTTCTTGTGGCGACTTAAGGCTTCTAGTCAGAGTTTTCTCAACCCAGCTCCCACTTCCATTGAACAAACTCAGCTACAGCCTTTACTCATCTCCCAGCCTTGCAGCCCCTGTTCCTGTAGCATGGTCACCGGAACCTTTGACTGGGGACCGTTGAATCCCAGCTCCAGGAAGGATCCTGTCGAGAAGATATCTTCTGGGGGTTCCAGCATCTCAGGGCACCCGAGCTCCATGCTTCTGCAGGAAGATGAGAGGGAAATTTATAAGGAAGCTGGTGGCTGTCCTCTGAAGCCACTGGCTCCTCTGCAGTCTCTCCGTTACTCCTTTCCTCTGCTCTCATGAGGCAGCCCCTTGCAGGAGAAACAACACTTCAGGCCTTATCTTTTGGGTTCAGAGAAAAAATAGCCTCATTAGGTATTACCGTTTTTTTTTTTCTTTAATTGTTGTTCAGAGAGCTTCGCCCTGCCAAACCAGCCTAGCCCGCCGAAGCCCCAAACACTACACCTTTTCTTTCCACCAGGATCTTGTATCCTGGTCCTGCCCATTCAAGCCCCGCCCACCTATGCTGTCCCTGGAGTTTGGGATAGGAGGGGTGGGGGAAGGGAGAGGGTTGGGTTGCATCTGGCCAGGATCCACTGTCCGGGCCTGCATCTGGGAATAATATTAAGACGCTGTCCATATACACACGGAAATAAAACTATAGGTACCCACACCCTTTCTGTCAATTTTCCCAGTGCTAGTAGATCGATCTTGCTGAGGGCTTGATGTCAGCAGAGAACTGAGATAGTAGTGACTGGTACACAGGATTCCTAAGTGTTTCGAAGCCACAGTCTTTACAAGTGGGAGACCCATCTCAGGGTAGAGAATGAAGCCAAGATTTGAAGGCAACCCCCATCCCACTTGGCATTCTTCCACCCGTGAATCCTAATTGGACATTGAAGACTTAGGGGCCGGGCTTGTAGCCAATGGCTGACTATCTCGACGCTCACGCCCTCGCGATTAGCAACAATAGACCAGGAGAGAAGAGTCCCAGAAGTAATTTGGCAGAGACTGCAGGTTCCAGCCTGAGGCCCCTGGTTACATTGTAGAAAAGTTGAGCTAAAGCTTGGGTGCTGAGGGTAGGAACCGCACAGAGTTTGTTTGGGTTTGAGTTTGTTTACCTTGTGGCTCTGAGGCCCCAAGTTATTACTTAAGCAGACAGTAAATAACCTGTAGCCTGTGGACCTGGCCTCCACTCCCTGGCAGCTGCTTATGTGGATCCAGGAACCGAGCTACATTGCAGCACTTTGGGGACCCTGCTAACCCATGCAGGGACACAGGACAGGGAGATTGCCATGCATTAGCCAAACGTTTACTTTTGGTTTGAGATCTTATTGTTTCCATAAACTAGTAGTTGTATGTATAGTTTTGTGTTTTGAAACAGGCGTGAGGAGGTCTCATTTCTGAGCGTGGCCTCCTGAGTAACTGATACTGTAGCAATGTAGCTTGGAAGCCGTTTCAGAGCCTGGTGTGGAGGTGCATGCCAGTATTTTCAATGCTCAGAAGACTTACGCAGAAGTATCCCTGGGGTCAAGGCCAGCCTGGGCTACTTAAACTCCTGTCTCAATAGCAAAAATAGCTGGGTGTGGGTGGCACCTGGCTTTAATCCCAGCATTCAGGAGGCAAAGGCAGACAGCTCCAGCCTCGAGATCTACAAAGTGAGTTTCAGGACAGCCAAGATTACACAGGGAAACCCTGTCTTCACACACACACACACACACACACACACACACACACACACACACACACGAAAGTATAATATATCTATCTAGTGATGTGTCCAATAAGTTCTATTTTTCTTACCTCACACTTAAAGCTGACTTCTTGCCATCAGAAACTGTCAGATGTTGGAACAATATTAAAGGAGAGTGGAGGATCTGATGAAGATGGTTTGAACTATTTGTTTCTTTAAGTTATATGGGGGGGAGGGGCAGTGTGTGCATAGGCCATATATATGGTTTTTTACATTATTTGGTTGTGGATGTGTCCCTGCCCTCCAGTCTTGAGGTATGATTGAGGGTTTGGCTCAAATTTGTTAACTTGTTACTCCTGCTTCATCTCATGACAAGTTGTGAGAGCTTTGATTTTTTTTTTCTCTTTCTCTTGTTCTTGATAAGTTATGAAATCTTGTTTGTATTTTATTTGTTTGTTTATTTGTTTGAGACAGAGTCTTACTGTATATTCCTGACTTGTTTGTTCACTTGGTTTTTTCTTTTGTTTTTTGGGTTTTGTTTTGTTCTGTTTTGTTTTGTTTTGAAGCAGGATCTCACTGTGTATTTCTGACTTGTTCATTTGTTTTGTTTTGTTTTGTTTGAGGCAAGGTATCACTGTGTATCCCTAACTTGTTTGTTTGTTGTTGGTTGGTTGGTTGGTTGGTTGAGGCAGGGTCTCACTGGAGTTGTGAGATCATTATCATTTCCTTTTCCTTCCTTTTTTCCTTTTTTCTTTCTTTTAGTGTAAGGCAGGCAATGGCAGGGAATAGAGAGGAGATGGTTCACATGCCACTGATCACCCGTGGAGGCCAGAGGACAACTTTCAGAAGTCAGTCTTCTCTTTTAACCATGTGGGTACTGGAATTGTGAAGTTAGGTGGTTTAACCCACTGAGCTAACCAGGCATCTATCTTTTTCTATTTGTTTATTTGGTTCTTTTGATACAAGATTTTATTCTTGTTACCAAGGCTGGCTTCATTTCGGAAATTCTCCTGCTTTAGCCTCCCAAGTGCTGGAATATAAGGACTGAGTTATGACACCTGTTTGAAAAAATTGTTTTCATCAGCATTGTTCTGTCTTGTGATGTACAACAGCTCTAAGGCTCATAGAGCACATCGTTTTTTTGTTTTTGTTTTTTGAGATAGGGTTTCTCTGTGTAGTCCTGGGCGCACATAGTATTTTGCCAGTTTTAATGATAAGGAGTCAGATGCTCGTGACGAAAAAATAGTGATTCCAAAATTCAGGGTTTGTTTTGACTTGATCTAGTGTCTGATGAGCTATGTACTTCCAGAAAAACAATGAAAATGCAGTAGCATAAGTATGAGTCCTGTGTACATCCTTCCCAATGCAGAAAGATATGAGAGGTGCATTCAGAATTCAAACATGTGCTAGTCTTCCTTATGAACATTTGACTAAGCTACTGGTACAAACTGGACGGGAGCTAGCATGTGCTGACAGCTGAGCATCTATGATATATAAGTATTTTCACTTTCTCATATTGCTCTCATAGCAATCCAGATAGGACAAGTTAGCTTTTGTTGTTGTTGTTGTAGTTTGTTTTGTTTTGGTTTGTTTTTTCAAGACAGTGAGAGTTCCAGGACAGCCAGGACTACGCAGAGAAACCCTGTTTGGGGTTGGTGGGGAGAGAAAAAAATAAAGAAAAGAAAGTAAGAAAGAAAAAAAAAAAAGAAAGGTGGCTAAATGCACAAAAGGCTTCCAGACAAGTTGCTACATGCAGAGATGATTCAGTGGGAAATTAATCAGGCTTCTGTTCCTGCTAGGACTGGAAGGAATTTCTGTCTTCATCTCACTTAACATCCCTCTTTACCCTGAAGGATCGAGTTTTGCAGAGGAAAAAATAACTTCCTTAGTCTCAAGTCAGATGAAGGTCAAGTTCAACAGATGTGTTGTTTAACATGGAGACAAGAGTCAATAATGAGGGATATAGTTTACAGTTCAAAATCACTGAGGGGCTATTCTTCTGTTGGAGACCCTCCTACTCTCAAGAATTCTGCCCAACTTTCTTTCTTTCTTTTTTTTTTTAAAGATGATTTATTTTTATCTTATGTGCATTGGTGTTTTGTCTGCATATATGTGCGGGTATTAAGTTCCCTGGAGCTGGAGTTGCAGACAGTTGTGAGCTGCCATATGGATGCTGGGAATTGAACCTGGGTTTTTTTGGAGGAACAATCAGTGCTCTTAGTCACTGAGCCATCTCTCCAGCCCCTCTGCCCAACTTTCTAATCAATCTGTAACTGATGTTCTGAAACCAATTGCTCAGAATGTATTTTTTTTAAAGATTTATTTTATTTATATGAGTACACTGTAGCTGTTTCCAGACACACCAGAAGAGGGCATCATATCCCTTTACAGATGGTTGTGAGCCACCATGTGGTCACTGGGAATCAAAACTCAGGACCTTTGGAAGAGTAGACAGTGCTCTTAACCACCAAGCCATCTCTCCAGCCCCTCAGAATGTGTTTTAACTTTTCCCATTATAAAGTAATAGGTAAAGTAATAGATATATTGATTAGCTTGAACTAGACATTGTATAATGTGTAGATTATACACATATCATATATTTCAAAGTGTATTCTTATATACCACAAATACAATTTTTATTTAACTTTTAAAATAAAATTTGGAGCTGGAAAGATGGCTCAGTGGTTAAGAGAACTGGTTGCTCTTTTAGAGGACCCTGGTTCAATTCCCAGCACCCAAATGGCAGCTCACAACTATCTATAAATCCAGTTTTAGGGGGTCTGATGGTTTCTTCTGCGTACTGCAGGCATTGCATGCACATGTTGCAGAGACATATATGTAGGCAAAACATCCATACACATAAAATTAAATTAAATTAAATAATTAAATTTTTATATTTTTTGTTATGCTTAGATATTTATGTCTGTATGTGAGTGTGTGCACATGAGGGCAGGTGCCTGCAGAGGCCAAATGTGTTAAATCCCTGAAGCAGGAGTTACAGACTGATTTGATTGCTGAGAATCAAACTTGCATTCTCTGGAAGAAGAGCAAATGCTCTTAAACATTTAGCTGGTCTCTCTCTGGTCCCCTATTCAATTTTTAAAAGATTTATTTTATTATAAATTATGTGTATTTTTATGTGTGGGTATGTACACAGGCAGGAGGAAGCCCTATTTATTTGGTCCCCATGGAACTAAAGTGCTAAGCAGTTACGAGCTGCCTGACATGTGTGCAGGTCCTGGGCAAAGTGCTGCAGAGTGTGCTCCTGATTGTTGAGCCAAAGCTGATCTTGAACTCATAAAGATCCTTGAACTCAGCAAATGTTAATTTATTTTTATTTTTGTGCGTGTTTGGTGCTACCGGACACATATTTGGGAACCAGAGAATAACTTGTGGGAGTTGGATCTTTCTTTCTACTTTATGGGTTGGGGGGTGGGGGGGTCATCTAATTCAATTAAAAAATTCAAGCTTAATGGCAAGTGCCTTTAATAGCTGAACCATCTCTTCACTAACCCAGTAGGGAATTCTTAGAATACTGACTTGTGAGATCAGGAGAATCCAGGCTGAGCAAACAATGTAGGTCTAAAGAGAAAAACACATTGGTGACCGACCCTGCACGGGCATACATGTGCCAATAATCTCAGCACTTGAGAGGCAGTAGCAGGGTCCAGGACAGATTGGCTACACAGTGATCACAGGCCACTGTGAACTTTTAAGTGTGAGGTCTAAGACAAAAAGAAATAGATAGGCAGTGACCTGGCTACAGCTGCTGCTGCATACCAGATTAGCCAACAGCAGAGACCAACACTGAGCCAACACGAGACATGGCACCATTCCTTGTGGTGGTGACCAACCAGCAACCCGGTGTCAGGATGACTACATTGGAGGCTTCCTCCGTGGAAAGGACAACGTTTTGTTCTTACTGGAGTAGATACTGGATTTGCCTTTCCTGATTCTGCCAAAACCACCATCTGTGGCTCAGGGCAATCCTGCCTCAGCCTCCCAAGTGCTGAGATTACACGCCCATGTTTAGAAATCAAATGAGTACAGGAGTCTAGGAAAAATCGTTTAATTATAAATTAATTTTTAGAAAGGATCGCTTTTATGTCATGCATTCTTTCCTAATTCTACTTTTTTTTGGAGACGGGTTTCTCTGTGTAGCTTTGGCTGTCCTCGAACTCACTCTGTAGACCAGGCTGGCCTCGAGATTCACCTGCCTCTGCCTCTAGAGTGCTGGGAGTAAAGGTGTGAGCCAGTCTCATCTTCTTTTTAGTGGGGGCTGGACAGGCAAGCCAGGCAAGGAAATTTGTCCCCAAAAGGGAATAATTACCCTTTGGCCCAGTTAGACACTAAAAGAGCCTGAGCTGTAGGAGTCTAGGGCCAAGGCCAGACAGATAATCCCGAGAGATGTAGGAAGAAATACTTGGAGTAAGGATAGGGAACCGGCCTTGCTCGCAGAGGACCTAGCTCCCACTTCTATCAAAGTCTTTCTGCCTGGCCGGCCCCAGGTGCCAGCTTGTCCAAGGCAGCGCAAGGGGCCCACCGCCCTCGGTCTTCCCGCTAGTCCCCTCCCGGTTCTGGCTAGATCTCAGCTCGCCGCCAGCCCAGCCTTCTCTTGTTTTCAAATTCTAATTGCTCGTAAGGTGCGTCACTCTAGGCTAGGCTCCTCCCACTGAGCGCAGTCATTGGCAGCCTCGTGCGGGTACGCGGAGGCGGCGGGGGGAGGGGAGAGGGGTGGGGAGGGGGTGGGAATTCCCGACGCGAGACCGGAACCGAGCGACAGCAATGGAGTGAGACCCTCGGGAGGTGAGTGAGGCCTCGCTGGTCGCAGGGTCAAAGGCAGCTTCTGAGGCCTCCCAGGCTAGGAGCTGGGGTCTCCGTTTTAACATTCTTCTGCTTCCTGCGACGCTGGCGGCCTCCGACCTGGTCTCCGAGACTTCCAGACGCCACCCAGTGCGGTCTGAACTCGTCCCAAGCCCCTCTTCTTTGGCTCTATGCCGAGACTACCTGTTATTTCCGGGAAATGGCCCTGGGGAGTGGGTAGTTAAGAGAGTCAGCCAGCACTGAAGTTCGCCCCGTTTCAGATCATCGGTGAAGCCATCTCGGACTTCCCTGGTTCTAACCTCCCTTTGCTTATATGCACTTAGTGGACTGAGAGAGTGGTCTGCCTTCCTTAGGGAACCCCAGCCCTAGTTCCAGGTCCTATCTGGAGTCTGACCCGAATTTTCTGCATGCTCCAGGTGAAAGAGTAATGTGATATCTATATTGGCCTTCCCGTGCCTCAGTTTCCTCCTTGATGGCTCGCTGAACTTGGGGGAGAGAGAAATTCGAAGGAGGAAATGCAATCCTGGTGTTGGAGTGGATGAGTCACTACAGTTGGGGAAGGCCAGAAAGTGGTTGGGCTGAGGCAAGTCCATTCTGCTGACCAGCCTTCCCTTTTCCTTGACCCCTTTTTTCCTGTGTGACCATTCCCACCCATGCTAGTCTTCTCTGTATAGGTCGAAGAGTCACCGACTTACCACAACCACCATGGGGCCCTGGGGGGAGCCAGAGCTCCTGGTGTGGCGCCCAGAAGCAATCGCGTCGGAGCCCTCGGTGCCAGTGGGACTGGAGGTGAAGCTGGGGGCCCTGGTGCTGCTGCTGCTGCTGACGCTCATCTGCAGCCTGGTGCCTGTCTGTGTGCTTCGAAGGTCAGGTGCTAACCATGAAGCGTCAGGTGAGGCTCTTCGGCTCCGGAGGCTAGGCAGCAGGAGCAGACGCTGCTTCTGTTGGAGCAGAGGGACTCTGAAGGGTTTCATTTGGTTATAACCCCTTTTGTACTTCACTCTTGTTTAGCTTCGGGCCAGAAAGCCCTAAGCCTAGTGAGCTGCTTCGCAGGAGGAGTCTTTTTGGCTACCTGTCTCCTGGACCTGCTGCCTGACTACCTGGCTGCCATAGATGAGGCCTTGGAGGCCCTGCATGTGACGGTAAGCACTGACCGCAACATGTGACCAAGAGTAGCTTGTGGAATAGCTAACAGAAAATGTAGCCATAACCTGGGCTGTGGAGGCACACCACCTGTGAGTTGGAAGCCAGCAAGTTCTAGGACAGCCAGGGCTACGCAAGAGAAACGCTGTCTGGAAAAACCAAGAAGAAAAAGACAAACATGGTTAGACAGATCTCTTCAGGGGTCACCTCATGGCAATGGAAGGCCTTAGTATGTGAGCCCGTGAGTTATGGATTTCAGCAACAGAATAGTCTTTCAGTGCATTCTTTCCCTGATACAGGACGCTGTGTGACCTCTCTGTACTCTTTGAGATAGTGTGAGGAGCCTTATCCAGTGTGTGAACTACTCAGTTACAGTTCCCAGGAAGTTAACAATGTCCCAAGAATCACATTTCATGCATGTATCCGTTTGTCCCTCCTTCCTTCTCTTGTCTCCTTCCCTCCTCTTTTTCTCCTTTTCTTTTTTGAGACAGGTTCTCAGTGTGTAGGTCTGGCACTCGTTTTGTAGACCTGCCTCACATTTGCAGTGATCTTCTTGCCTCTGCCCTCCAGGTTTGTGCTACCTCATCCAGCATTCCCTTTCTTTCCTTCTTTTTTTATTTGTGCATATTATACATAGTAATGGGCTTTATTATTACATTTTCATATACACATAGAGTATTCTAACTATATTTAGTCCTAGTATGACTTCTTGTTCTCCTCCCACTAATCACCTCTTCTGAGCTCTCTTTTGAGTGACAGAATGTGTGTGTGTGTGTGTGTGTGTGTGTGTGTGTGTGTGTGTGCGCGCTCGCGCCCCTGCCCACTCCATGAGTTTAATTAGGGTCACTTACATGAACACAAGTGAGGGCCCTTTTTTCCAGTAGGGTCTAGCTATGTAATGTAGACTGCTCTCAAGCTCTTGGTTCTCCCTCTTCAATATCATGGGTTACAGGTGCTCACCAACGTGCTGGAGACAGATCACTGCAGATCTGGGAGGGTAGGAAGCAATTCCCAGGGACCAGATGTTCTCAAGAAAGTGGAATATGGGGTCCAAGGCAAGGGAATCTGTTATAAAGTTGGTAGTAGTGCAGTCCCAGCACTTGTAAGGCTGAGGCAAGATGATCACAAGGAGTTTGAGGCCGGCTTGGCCTATATAGTATTTTTCTTGGCTAGTCTGGGCTTCACAGTGAGACTGTCTCAACCCCCTGCCTGCCTGCGAAACAAAAACATTCCAAAAAACTCAGTATAGGAAAACCTGAGACAGTCATTCAGCAAACTGTCATCTTTTTTCCCCTGTGACTGAGGAAGTAGTAATGGATACTGACCTCTGTGTACCTGTGACTGAGTGACCTATGTCTCCATATGACTGTGAATGTCCCTGTGACATGTAGCTTTGTATGTGAACATTTGGGAAGGCGGGCTCAGATGTGATCCTTTGTTTGTGTGCTTACGTGTACCACTGTGCACATGTACATCCATGATTCAGCCAGGGCACGTTTTGACCCTTAGGAAGCACTGACTGGGTAATGTGTGGAGATATTCTTGGTGGTCACAGCTTAGTGTTGCTAGTAGTATTGTGTTTGCAACTGACATCTGAGGAGTAGAAGTCAGAGACTCTGCTTTATTTACAGTATGTATACAGCAATGACAGAGATATTTATCCCAAAATGTTGTTAGTGCCAAAGTTGGTCTGCATGTAACACTTTGTGATACCATATCTGTTCCATTAAGTGTTTGTTCTGTGGTTGTGTCGCCAACGGACTCATCATTGTGTGACCATAGGGAGCCTGTCTGTGTGGGACTTCAAATGCACATAACCAGGCTTTGCGTCCGAGTTCTTCCCCTTGTCTTGTTTCCTGAACTCTCGTTACCACCTCTGTTTACAGCTTCAGTTCCCTTTGCAAGAGTTCATCCTGGCCATGGGTTTCTTCCTGGTCCTGGTGATGGAGCAGATCACACTGGCTTACAAGGAGCAGTCCAGTCCACCCCATCCCGAAGAGACCAGGGCTCTACTGGGCACAGTGAATGGTGGGCCTCAACACTGGCATGATGGACCAGGGATCCCCCAGGTCGGCGGAACACCAGCAGCTCCCTCAGCCCTGCGTGCCTGTGTACTGGTCTTCTCCTTGGCCTTGCACTCAGTATTTGAGGGCCTGGCTGTAGGGTTGCAGCGAGACAGGGCTCGGGCAATGGAGCTGTGCCTAGCTTTGCTGCTCCACAAGGGTATCCTGGCAGTCAGCCTGTCCCTGCGGCTGCTACAGAGCCACCTACGGGTACAGGTGGTGGCTGGCTGTGGGATCCTCTTCTCGTGTATGACACCTCTGGGCATCGGGCTGGGTGCGGCTCTGGCAGAGTCGGCTGGGCCTCTTCACCAGCTGGCCCAGTCTGTCCTGGAGGGTATGGCGGCTGGCACCTTTCTCTACATCACCTTCCTGGAAATCCTACCCCAGGAGCTGGCCACGTCTGAGCAGAGGATCCTCAAGGTCATTCTGCTCCTAGCAGGCTTTGCCCTACTCACTGGCCTGCTCTTTGTCCAAATCTAAGGTGCTTCAAGAGAAAAGGCAGGGGAGGTTGCCTGTCAGGTGCCCCTTGCCTCCCTACTTACCCTTCTCAATTTGTGGGAAATAGAAGGGAATGGAGAAAGGAAGTAGTGAGGACCAAAGAGTTCTCTGAGAGATAGGGATGGCACATTTGGACTATGAATAATGAGATGGAAGTGGGCAGAGAAGAGGCTAGCCCCAGACCCAAAGAATAAGAGATAGCCAAGTTACTATAGACATGATCAGGGGCATTAGAAGGAGGCAGACTGCTACCGTCAGAGGCCAGGCACTACATCTAAGAGACAAGCTGATAGAAGAACAGAGTTAGGCATCCAGCTGCTTTGGGATAAAGACACAGTGCTCTAAGTCAAAGCCAGTATCCCGTTGGTTCTAGCCCATTTCACCACTCTGCTGATGGAAGTGGTCCCTCCTACTTTCTAGCCTCCTGCTCTTCCATTTCTCTCTTGTCTTCCACCAAGGGACTAGTGCCAAATGGTCTCTCTTTGCCAGTTTTTGTAGTTTATCTGGCCTCTTTCGTCCTCACGTTTTTTGGGTTTCTCTGTGTAGCCTTGGCTGTCCTGGAACTCACTCTGTAGACCAGGCTGGGCTTGAGTTTACAGAGATTCACCTGCCTCTGCCTCCCTAATGCTGGGATTAAAGGGGTGCACTGCCACCACTGCCCAGCTCACTAGTTTATTTTTAAAGTGCCAAATACCCACCCACCCTTTAGGTTTTTTCTTTGCTTATTTTTTACCCCCGACAGGGTTTCTCTGTATAGCCTTGATTGTCTTGGCCTCGAACTCAGAGCTCTGCCTGCCTCTGCCTCCCGAGCACTGGGATTAAAGGTGTGCACTGCCATGCACTTGCCCACCTGTCCCCTTTCTGAAAGCACAGTGATGAGAGGCCGGGTCCTGCCCAGCACCTCAGTGGAGGGGACCTATTTGCTCTTTATTTAGGCCCCACAATTTGGGGTGGGGCAGAAATGTTTGCTGAACTGGCCTGGAGTGAGAGAAAAGTAAGTACTGACACCAGCCACTACAGAAAGTGGACATGGTGGTTCATACCTAGATAAGAACAATAACCTGCCAAAACTTTATATCTGAGGAGTCCAGGGTGGGGGGGAGACAGACTCCCTCCCCCCAGGATTATTTTTGGGGAGGGAGGGTTGTGCATAGGGCTGTACTCTGTAGAATCTATTTTACTAACCGACCTGTTTTGGGATATGTTACCCAAATAAAAGATGTTTCTATACACCTCTATGGTATCTGATTCCGTGTGTGTGTGTGTGTGTGTGTGTGTGTGTGTGTGTGTGTCTGTGTGTGTGTGTGTGTGTGTCTGTGTCTGTGTGTGTGTCTGTGTGTGTGTGTGTCTGTGTGTCTGTGTCTGTTTCTATGTATGTGTGTGTTGTGGTCAGTTGGAGAGGATATGAATCTCAGATGCATGCAGTTAATTTAAGATCCTTGTTTTCACTCGCCCCACTTCTCACCTTTCCTGAGGATGACCAAATTTCTCTTTTGTCTCTTCCTTCTTCCCTGTCTCCACCCCTTCCCTTTCTCATTTTCTTCGTCTTCCTTGGCAAATCCCTCTCCCCTTCCCGTTCGTAGGCTCGGGACTGTTGTAGAACTACCTTTCCCGGCTTGCCGTGCGCCGGGAGTAGGTGAGGGGTGGTGTGCTTGCCGGCCTCCCGGTGTCACACGACTGCTGGGAAGTGATGTCCGCTTCCTGCCCTCGCTGCGTGGCTGAGGACGTAGAGGAAGCCCATAAACAAACTACAAGTCCCAGCAGGCGGTGCGTCGGGAGTCAGGACTAGGCTGGGGCCGAGCCGCCGGGCTCGCGGAGGCGGCGGCGGCGGCTGCTAAGGCTGAAGGAGCCGGGCCGGGCCCGCGGCGGAGGCCGTGGCTGGAACTGGGAAGGTGGCGGGGAGAGACGCGGGGGTAAGATGGCGACATCAGGGGCGAACGGGCCGGGTTCCGCCACAGCCTCAGCGTCCAATCCACGCAAGTTTAGTGAGAAAATCGCGCTGCAGAAACAGCGTCAGGCCGAGGAGACGGCGGCCTTTGAGGAGGTGATGATGGACATCGGCTCCACACGGGTAAGGGGTCATACCTGAGAGCCCGATCACTGAGGAGCGGTCGCGGGGCGGAGAGGCGGGGCGGGGGCGGGAGCCGCAGGGCAGGAGGCGGAACACTGCTGGGACAGCGGGCGCCGCCGTCTGGGTGGTGTGGGGTGAGGGCCCAGGGTCAGGTAGATGAATTTTGCCGGGAAGAGGTGAACACACTGGAGAGATTGGAGGAGTAGTAAAGACTGGGTTGGGGTTATTTACGTATAAAGCAGGGGTCGCAGGAGGAGATGGGCTGCTGAAGACCATCGTCCTGGAATTGGCCCTTGTCTATCCCTGTCCGAGACCTTTCAGGTACTCACTCCACTGAAGCATCCTCAATCTTGGATTATGTGTTGGGAGCATAGTTTGCTTGTCCCTAATCTGACCCTTTCTGAGTTTGTGGTCACTAGTGCCTGTGATCTTATGGAACACTAGGTTCCAAGGGGAAAGGGCCCCTCGAGTGGTTTTTGATCGGGCTGTGCTGGTTATATTGGGACAGGAAGTCCCCTCCTGTGTCCCGTCCCTTTGCTTCCTTTTTCAAATATTTCGTGTGGTTTCCTGACTTGAGTCAAGGTGAAGACCATTGCGCACAGTATGGGTCTTGGTATATGGCTCTGGGCGCCTGGGAGGAAAGGTAGAACTTTGAATCGCCAAATTGGGTTAAAGGATCATATCCTTTGACTGAGGATGTGCTGAACTTTCCCAGGGAGGTGGGGCTACCTGTGGGTCACTGGAATGCTTTCTAGAGTCCTCTATGTGTGGCAAATATTCATTCCTAGGAAGTTCCACAAAGAATTTTCAGGCCTCTGACAAGTTGTTTTTGGAAGCACACCCCTGACCCCTGCCTTGGTTTCTTGCTTCCCAGGGCAGGTTGTGAGGGAATTGGGGTGAAAACTCAAGAGTTTGCAGGTAAGCAGCCCCAATTTAGGGACACAATTATTTTTAAAACAGCAGGTGAGGGATATTGCAGTATCTTTCATGATAAAGAGCTGGAAGGAATCTTAGGGGAGACAATGGAGCATAAATACCGTATTTCAAAGCTCTTTAGTTCTATGTATGACTGACTGTATTTATGTGTGTATCTCTCTCTACTCTTTGAGTCCTGTATGTGTTTCCCCTTTGATTTTCTAGAGACCACATGCTCTAGTTTGTGAGAGTTCAAGATAGATAAATAGAGACGAAAATCTGGTCGTGTGTGTGTGTGTGTGTGTGTGTGTAACCTAATCTTAGCCACATGAGGATTATGAACTATTGACTGCTCCCTTTAAGAGTTTTTGATTATGTGGAGGTAGAATCAAGAAGATGGGAGAGAGGTTTATTTCCATGAAGAGCTTGAGGCTCTCTGCACGCTGGACCAGAGCTAGTGTCTGCAAGTGAAGAATGAAAAGCTGGGGCTTCTATCTTTGTGGCACTTTGGTAGCACTTTTCTACCTACTTTTCTTTTGCTGATTAACTTCTCTGCTGCATGGCAATATATAGTGAACATACATGGCCAGAGCCTAGAGATGCAGGGATCTTGATCTTGGAGTGAAAGGCTTATGTTGCTTCCTGGCTAACTGGGAGGGTGTGCTAGAGGCAGAGACAGCCATGGTGGCATAGACCACTGAGGACTTGGAGTCTATTCGTTAAGCTCAGAGACCAGCATCACCCACTGGCATCACTGAGCTCATCCGGAATAGAAGACTAGTTCTGATCAGTTCTGAGCTTTCAGAATTCACCCTTCCTTTCCATGCCCTTATCCCAGCTCTATTTATTTGTCTGCGAGCAGTGTCTGAGCCTTGGAAATAGCTACTTATCTCTCATACAGAAGTACATGTGGTATAGACAGAGACTAAAACTATGGCCAACTGAGGGTTATTTTGTCTCCCTTCCTTAGCAGACATCTCTATGAACTGGCAGGAGATGGCCCTGCCATAAGCTACTGTGTCTTCTCCCTCCTCTACCAATTCAGTCATCTTAGCATCCAATAAAAGAATACTCGGGCTGGCTACCACTCTTCCAGCAGAACCGTCATCATCACTTTTTGGGTTTTATAGTTTGGGATGTGTAGACTCTGTGCAGCCTTGTTCTCAAGCTGGGAAAGAAGCAGATTCCAGGAACTTCCGGTCTTCAGAGTGTGAGGGGAGAAGCTGGCAGTAATGGATCTTTGTCAGGGGCTCCTGTCTTCTCATCTTCTAATTGGTCTTGAACACGTCTGGAAATGAAGGCAGGAAGTACCTGATAGGCCGCCATCTATGACTTGCCTCAGTGGGGACACCAAGAGACAGACCTTGGCCAGCAGGGTTCTTCAGGCAGTAGGAGCTCATCGATTAGGAAGCTGCAGAAGGGCTGGAGTGGGTTGTTTGTACCCGGTCTTGCTTTTCCCCATCACTGCCTTTGTACTGGCAGATATCTTAGATGGCGGTAGTGTATTCTGGTGGCAGAGATGGCCAATGGGAACAGTACTTACAACCTTCCTTGACATACCCGTTTCTCTCTTTTATCTCAGTTACAGGCCCAAAAACTGCGACTGGCTTATACAAGGAGCTCCCATTATGGTGGTTCTCTGCCCAATGTTAACCAGATTGGCTGTGGCCTGGCTGAGTTCCAGGTGAGTGGACACCAGCCAAGGAGTGTAGGCTCTCAGGCTACTTCCCCTGCTGATTCACCTGTCCTTTTGGCAGAGCCCCCTTCATTCACCTTTGGATTCATCTCGGAGCACTCGGCACCATGGGTTGGTGGAACGGGTACAACGAGATCCCCGCAGAATGGTGTCCCCACTCCGCCGATACCCCCGCCACATATCCTTCAAGAGTGATTTAAGGGCAAAGGAATGATAGGAAGGTGCTCTTTAGAGACTCATGGAGGGAAGGCACTTTCTCCTTTACGTGCTCATGTTCATCTTTCTCCAGTTCTTTTACCTAGTCTTGAAAAGTGACCACAACCTGTGTGTCAGCACAGACTCTTGTGATGGACAGCTGGTGTTTGTGTGGCTGTGCCCTCCTGTGCTGGTCCTAGCTGGCTTTACTTCTGCTTTCTTGATTGTAAAGCAGGGCTCCCTGTCACCTGGGAAGGAGGTTCAGTCCCTTCTCATTGTGTTGTGAACTTTCACTCCTGGAGACTCTACTGAATTCATCTCCCTAATCCTGCTCAGGCTTCTCGTAGATTGCTCCAGCGCTGCTGTGCTTGGCCTGACTCTTCGTACTTATTTATTGGCTTGTTTCTTTCACTTTCTGAGTCTCTCTATGTAGCCCTGGTTGTCTGGAGCTTGTCCAGGCTGGTCTGTGTGGACTAGGTGGGTATCCTCCTGCCTCTGCTTCCTGAGTGCTAAGATTAAAGGGGTGGATCAGGCCTGGTTTTCTTTTTCGTTTGTTTGTTTGGTTGGTTTTATTTTGAGATGGTTTAATTCTGCAGTCTGGAATTTTCTGAAACTTGACAGATAAATCAGGTAGGGTTCAAACTTTTGGTGATCTCCTTGGCATAGCCTCCTAAGTACTGGGATTACAAGTGTAGACCACCATGTCTGTTTTTATTGTTTTGTTGTTTGCTTATTTTTGTGGTCCAGGGCCTAAAAAATTAGGTGACCTTCATTGAGATATAACCCTGGTTTCTCTTCTTTCTTCTTTCCTTGTGTTCTTGTATTTGTATGGTGTGTGTGTGTGTGTGTGTGTGTGTGTGTGTGTAGACACAGCATCCGTGCCACTATGTTGGGTTTACAGCAGTGAATCACTATGTGTGACTTACTTGCATTGCTACATGCTGTCTCCCTTATTATACTCTCATCTGTTCTCTCTACTTTTTTTCCTTAACTGTAGCTATCTACATTGACAGTTCTCCCTATAGCCCTGCCTACTTATCTCCTCCCCCAGAGTCTGGCTGGCGAAGGTGAGTCCAGGACAGGTAGAATTTCCCACCCATTCAGTCTCTGATATGTTCTAGAGGAGCTGAGGTGGGCTAGATACTAGGCTAAGGTATCAAAAGTACCTTCTCTTGTAAGGGCCAAGCTGGGAGGGTGGGGCAGCAGGGTAGGTGGTCAGAGTCCAGTCTTGGCCATGTTGACATGAGTGGCCAAGCCTCCTAATCCAGCTAGCAGAACCAATGGAATTGTAGCCAAGCTGGGGTGTGTGTAAGTGGGGGAGGGGAGGGTGGCAGGTAAAAATGGCTCCTTTTTCACAGTAGTGGATGCCAGGTGTAATGCTGTGACCCTGTCAGGTCTTTGAGCTCCTCCTTTTTCCGTCTCAGCTCTAATATTTGTGTCCAGAAAACTTGCTCAGCTTTAGCGTTTCCACCCAGCTTGTCTTGGCAGAGACAAGTCTCTGTATCCAGATCTCTTAGATTGAGCAGGGGTGGGAGGCTCATGGATCAAGGGCTTGAGAAGACCAGAGAGAGGCATGATACTGGGTACCAAGGCCTTTTTGTGTCTACCCTGGCTGCCATACATTTTCCCACCCCCATGCCTTTCTCATTCATTGCCAGCACCTTCTTCCTCCTCATAACTTTTCTATCCTAGGATGATGCCCTGGGGCAACCTCCCAGCTGAGAAGGGGCAGTTGTTTAGACTGCCATCTGCACTTAACAGGTGATGGCCCTTGACTTCTCTAGTCCACATCTCTTCCCTGTACTTCCTGGGGGCCCTACTCTACTTCATCCCCCTTTCTAGACCAGTTTGAATATCCCACTGCTGGCCAGTGTTTTGGTACCTGGAAGACTGGTACTGCTACTGATTCCTGCTCCTCCAACAGGACAAGCTCTGACTCTGCTCTTCACACAAGTGTGATGAACCCTAACCCCCAAGACACCTATCCAGGCCCCATACCTCCCAGTGTCCTGCCCAGCCGCCGAGGAGGTAGGTGGTCCCAGGGAGTGACTGTGGAGCTTTTAACTGAGGCAGATAAATAAGTAGGCACTGCAACCATCCCTGTTGCATCCCGTGCAGGTTTTCTGGATGGTGAGATGGATGCTAAAGGTATGTGTTCTTCACCCACCGTGGGTAAATGAATGCCAGTGTCTGGGACTTTGTATGGGGTCAGGGAACAGTCTTCCCTCTTGGCTGCCTTTGCTTCTTGTCCCGCCTTCCTGGATCCTTCTCCAGCTTTCCCCTCACCAGTCTTTCTCTTTCAAGTCCCTGCTATTGAGGAGAACTTGGTAGATGACAAGCATTTGCTGAAACCTTGGGATGCTAAGAAGGTAGGTCAGGGCCACCGGGTGTCTTCCACTATCCTCTGCTATCCTCTTTCCCTGGAACAGCCCTTCCAGGGTTCCCACTGAGATCTGTCCTCACTTCTAACCCTCGTCCTTCTCTTCTCAGCTGTCCTCATCTTCCTCTCGACCTCGGTCCTGTGAAGTCCCTGGAATCAAGTAAGTATCCCTGCAAGGCTGGAGTGAGATGGAGGGAAGGAAGGAAGGAAGGAGATACGAAAAACTGATTTCTGCTCCTCTCTGACCACTTTCTCTTTACCTGTCTTTCTTCTTTGTCCTCCCTAGCATCTTTCCATCTCCTGACCAGCCTGCTAATGTGCCTGTCCTCCCACCTGCCATGAACACAGGGGGCTCTCTACCTGACCTCACCAACCTACACTTCCCCCCTCCACTGCCCACGCCCCTGGACCCTGAGGAGACAGGCTATCCCAGCCTGAGTGGGGGCAACAGTACCACCAATTTGACCCACACTATGACCCATTTGGGCATCAGTGGAGGTCTGGGCTTGGGCCCCAGCTATGATGTACCAGGTGAGTGGCTACCTTGTCCTGGTCATGTGACCACAAGGTGTTGCATGACTAGAAGGGTGTAGGGGACAGAGGTTTGATCTGGGGTCCTGTGACTGCCCACCTACCCAGAACCTCATATCTCCTCATTGTAATTCTCACCAAGCAAGAATGGGTAGGTGTGGCTTTTCCTAGAAAAAAAGATGGACGATAACCCCCAAATGGGTAGTGCTGATCTCATGGTCAGGGACAGAGTAGGGAGGACCTTGTGTCACCATAGTCTGGTCATTGCTACCCATTCTGGTCGGAAAGGGGCTGAGTTCCATCAGTAATGTTGGCATCTCTGGTTTTTTGTCTGTGTCTGCAGGACTTCACTCACCTCTTAGCCACCCATCCCTGCAGTCCTCCCTAAGCAATCCCAACCTCCAGGCTTCCCTAAGCAGTCCTCAACCCCAGCTCCAGGGCTCCCATAGTCACCCATCACTGCCTGCCTCCTCCTTGGCCCACCATGCACTGCCCACCACCTCCCTGGGCCACCCATCACTTAGTGCCCCAGCCCTTTCCTCCTCCTCTTCCTCTTCGTCCACTTCATCTCCTGTCCTGAGCGCCCCACCTTACCCAGCTTCTACTCCTGGGGCCTCTCCCCGCCACCGTCGTGTGCCCCTCAGCCCCCTGAGCTTGTCCGTGGGCCCAGCCGACGCCAGAAGGTCCCAACAGCAGCTGCCCAAACAGTTTTCGCCAACAATGTCACCCACCTTGTCTTCCATCACTCAGGTATGCGTGGCCACCTTCCCTACATATGTCTCCCTTCTTCTCCTTCCTGTGCCTGCCCCTGTCTCATTCATCCCCTTCCATTCCTCTGTCCTGTCCCAACCCATCTTGTATCTGTTTTCCCTTCTTTGCTTAAGAGTATAAGCTCTGCCATTGAACCTTTTGGTTTCACATCATAGTTCTGCCTTTTGATACTTGGCTTTGTTCACAAGTTATTGAATTTCTCTGAGTCTCAGCAGTCTGGTGTAGAAAACAAGGATGGTTTTGTAAGCATCAGACACAGTAGCATACACTAAGTACTTAGCATCATGCATAGCACAGGCACCAGTGTAGCTTATCCATTGGCCTTTCTTTGCTCTTATCCTTCCTTTGCCAGTCCACCTCATCCCCCATCACTTCTGTTCTGTCTCATCCCTCTCCTATTTCCCCTTCTTCACTAGAGCTCATAGAGCCTGAGAGTCTCAGACCACAGAGCCCAGTCCTTTCACTCAGTATAAATGAAAAACCTTGTGCCAGAACTGAAAGTAATTTCCCAACATTTATGTAAATAGTGGAGATGGTGTCTCATGTAGTTCATCTGGCCTTGAACTCAGTATATAGTTGAGGCTGACCTGGAACATCTGATCCTTTTTGCTTCTGCCTCCTAAGAGCTTGGACTGAAGGCATGAGCTACCATGCCCAGCTTTCTTTTCTTCTTTCTTTTCAGACTTGCCTCTGTGCTATAGTTTTCCAGTCTTTCCCCTGTTCTTCCTTCATCCTGTTCCTTTCCTCCTCTCTGCCGTGCTCTGCCCTACTCCATTGCTGTTTCCTGGATGGATGTTCTATGTTCCATCTGTACCCTCTCCTATAGAGAAGACGTGCCAGTGAGGGCGATTTGCCCTCCACATCGCTACTTCTTCCTCTCCTTCCCTCTGGCCTGGGAAGCCCCCTCAGGGCTTCAGAACAGCAGTGATCATCCACACTGGCATTAACAGTCAGTCCTTGAGAGCTGTCACAAGTGACCAGTTATTGATAGTCCAGTACCAGAGTTTAGGAGCAATCACTTATGGAATGGATTTAAGAGTTTAACCTTTTGTTAGCCTCACTGAGCACCTACATTTTGATAGGCATTTTGTGTAATTTCCACCAACCCCAGAGAAGTTTGTAGAAGCCTAGAGTGTTGTTGGTTTTGGGGGAGAGTGGGGAGACAGCAGAGGCAGTGTTCTCGCCTCCTGAGTGCTGCGGTTACAGGTGTCACGCCAGTCCACCTGGCTTGGAGCCTTGTTATGTTTGTATTGAGGACAGGTGCAGCTTACATGGTGGGGAACTCTAAGAGTTCTTTTGGGGGATCACACTAAAGAATAAATTTTCTCCCTTTTCAGGGCGTCCCCTTGGATACCAGTAAACTGCCTACTGACCAGCGATTGCCCCCATACCCATATAGCCCCCCAAGTCTAGTTATACCCACCCATCCATCCACCCCAAAGTCTCTACAGCAGTTGCCCTCTCAGGCTTGCTTAGTGCAGCCCTCAGGTGGACAGCCTCCAGGCAGGCAGCCACATTATGGGGCACTGTACCCACCTGGGTCCCGTGGACATGGGCAACAGCCTTACCACCGCCCAATAAATGACTTCAGCTTGGGGAATGTGAGTATGCAAACCTAGCTCTGAAATGGGAAGGGCTGAGGGCGGGTCAGGTCACTGGTACACTGAATTGGGAGATATGGGTGGGACCTCTTTTTCCCCCAGGTAACATAGCACTGCCAGCTTGGGGCTCCTGTCTTCCTGTGTTTGACCCCTACTCCTGCCCCTCTGTTTCTGCTCAGCTTGCTCTTTGATGACTCCTGCCTTGACCCGTTCTCTTCCTGGCATGCACATGCTCTGGCCCAGCAGGTACGGTGCCCATACTTACTTCGGGCCCCGTGCTCGCTTCTGTTGGCTCTGCTTGCTATCACCTCCCTCTGTCTTTGCCTCTCTTCCTGGGGTGGATGGAGCTTGCTAGGCAAAGGGGTCATATCAGCAGAGCTAGGCAGGACACCCTGTTCTGAAGCCCACTTCCTTAAGGTCTGTCTGTGTGTCCCTAGCTGGAGCAATTCAACATGGAGAGCCCGTCAACCAGCCTGGTGCTGGATCCCCCTGCCTTTTCTGAAGGTCCTGGATTTTTAGGGAGTGAGGGGTCAGTGAGTGGCCCCCAGGACCCTCATGTCCTCAACCACCAGAACTTGACCCACTTCTCCCGTCATGGCTCAGGACCTAATGTCATACTCACAGGTAAGGGAATGTGGGTGCTGGTGGAGACTGGCAGGAGGAATTGGTAGCTTCACTGACGTAATGGGAGTTTGAGGGGTTTGGAGGTGTGCGGCCTGGGATCCTTACCCACCTCTTGCACACACAGGAGACTCTTCCCCAGGTTTCTCTAAGGAGATTGCAGCAGCCCTGGCTGGAGTGCCCGGCTTTGAGGTGTCAGCATCTGGGTTGGAGCTGGGACTGGGACTGGAAGATGAGTTGCGCATGGAGCCACTGGGCCTGGAAGGACTAACCATGCTGAGTGACCCCTGTGCCCTGCTGCCTGACCCTGCTGTGGAGGATTCATTCCGTAGTGATCGGCTACAGTGAGGGGACTTAACTGCCATCGTCCTTCATGGCCCTGTCCCATCACTGTTTTCATCCCTTCCCCTGGCCAGCAGAGACTACTCTCTGTCTCCAGATCCTTTTTCTAATATGAATGAAGGATCCTAAAACTGAGGAAAGACAGGGAAGGGGCTTGGCCGGGTGGCCCCTGAAGGTTGTGAATCTGGAGGGCTTGGGGCAGTTCAAGGGAGGGCTAAAAGCACTTGTAACTTTGACAATCGTCTGTCTGGAGGTCAGAGCCTGTTGGAAAGCAAGGTGTAGCGGGGAATCGTGGAGAGAGGGCTTGTCCAGAAGGGATGGGCATTACCAGCCCCTCCCTATTTCTCTTCCCCTTGCAATGGAAGAGAGAGCCAGAGTGGATATTATTTTTTATTAAATATATTATATGTTAATAAAAAATCCTATTAAATCTTTTGTGTGCTTGGCTGTTTGGTACATGGTTGGGGACCTAATGAGGTTTGGTGCCGTAGGTCCTTTTGGGTTGCATGTTTTTTTTTTTGAGGCAGGATTTCTCTTACATACATGACCTCTAGCACCTTGGTTTCTTTAGTGCTAGGATTATAGGTATGTGTTAATCCTTTCAGAATTTTGGTGCTCGTGCAGGAGCACCATCCTCGAATTTAGGCCCCAAACTGGACATATCGTAGAACCAATATAGACTTCCCCGAGGGCAGCAGGAAGTCACCTTATGTGCCCTCGTGTTTGTCTAAGGCTCTGCTGCAGCGTCGGGATGGGGCACCCTGACTGGCCTGACAAGTTACTCTTCTGAAGCCTGGGGTAAAGAGATGGCTGTTGTCCCAGGTCACAGTTGTTTCTTTTAGAAAAACCTCACCTCTCCTGGACGTAGCCATTCCCAGTGTCGACGCTTCTAAAGAGAAGTAAGCAGGCTTACTTGGTCATTTAAGTTTGGAGGGCCTATGCAATTTCATGTTCTGAGGATTGTATGTCGGTCAATTCACCCAATCACTGCTTCATTTGGGTTTAACGCAATAGATCCTTGGGAGACAACCATGTTCTACGAAGGTTTGTTAGACTTCATCCAGCGTTGTGAAAGGAGTGCTGCTCCTCCACTATTCGGCTTCATGCCTTTCTTCCTCTTTTTCAATGTTCTTGTCATTTTTCGAAAGAAGAACTGAGAATTTCTGGCTCTGGCCAGTGGGTTCTAAACGTGGAAGTGGGGAGTCACCTGGGTTTTCCAGGTCTAGATCTTCAGGGCCTTTGCTGTGGCACAGTGGCCAGCCACATCTGACGGTAGGGCAGGACAGGAGAGGAGGGAGCACAGGCTCTGACTTCAGGGCCATCTGGGGTCAGTGTCTTGCTTTTTCCGCCGGGTGGTGGGAATCCGCTTGGTTGCAGGGGGCCCTCCCGGCCACCAGGGGTCGCACTGCAGGCGGCAGAGTGTTGGGCCGGCGCTAGCCAGGGTCACGGCCGCAGGCCCGGGTGTGTGTGTGGGGGGGGGGCGGAATAGCGGAGGCGCCCGCGGCTCCTGGGGGGGGGGGGGCGGGTATGAGTGGAGAAAGCAGGGCGCGCTGAAGAGCTTGGGGTCCCCAGCGCCGTGGGAGCCGGGAGGACCGCGCGGCTGGAGCTAGCGGTGTGGCAGCAGTCCCCGCGTGGCGCAGCGCGCGGGGACGCTGGGACCGCCCAGATCTTCCACTGTGCCCGGCGCCCTCGGCCGCTGCTTCTTCCTTCAGCTCGGGCGCGAGCGGCTCCTAAGCCGAGTGCGCCATGTCCGGGGCTGGATAGCAGCCCGGCCGCCCGCCGGCCCGCCAGCCCGCCCTCAGAGCCACCCGCCAGCGGGCCGGCTGGGGAGTCCCAGGGCAGGCAGGTAGGGGCCGGACCGGGCGGGGCGGCGGGCGGGTTAGGGCGGGCGGCTCCAGGGACTGTCCCCAGCTGTTCTACACTGCGCATCTGGTTCCGCTTCCTCCTTCCCAGGGAAGTGAAAGTGGAGGGGAGGGCGCAACCCGGAGCTAGCTAGCTGTGCTCGACATCCCCTACAACCTGGAGCTCCCGCGGGCGCTCAAGCCAGAGCACCCCTCCTTCCCGCTAGGGTCACGCGGCTGCTGGCGCTGCTGCCGTCACGTCCCCGCCAGTCCCTGCGCGCGCTTCTCTCGGCCCTCCGGCCTCTTGCTCAGCCACCTCCCCTGCGGCGCGCCCTCTACCCTAGCCCCGACTTCCCGTCCTTCGGCATGTGGGCATTGGGACCCAAAGTGGCTCCAGTGCCGTCGTTTTCCCCCAAGGGAGAGGGGACTGCATTCTATAGGACTCTTCCCTGGCTGGATAAGGGAAGGCCTGGATACACAAGTCCTGTTGATCCGGGCCCATAGAGGGTCTCATCTAACGGCTTTTGCCTACTGTCTTAGAGCAAAGAATTACTATTGGCCTGCAGTGGATGAGAGAGTGAGCTGTGTCCTGGAGTTAAATCAGGAGGCTGACGCTGACTCCTGGCTTCACCTCTCAGATGTGGAGAAGCTCAAGCTAAATTTAGCTTGAGTTGGGACATGTGTGTCCAGAGGCCAGGTTAAGAAGACAGCCGGCTTGGCTCTAGTTCTCTGAGGAAGAGTGGGAGGTTAAATAGACTGTGCATCCTGGAGACATTGAAAGCTTCTCTGCCTTGCACAGGAGCCTTAGTGTGAGGTCTGTGTTGCTCTGATGCTGTGCTGGCACCTTCAACAGTACTGTCCCCCAACCCCCAGCGATGCCACACACCCATAGGCTGACTTATGCTGAGCTAGCTACAGCTTCCCCTTCGCAGCCATTTCAGGAAGTAACCTCCCTTCCCCTCTGAAGCACTCTCTCAGCCTCTAGCCCCTTGCAAGTCACCCGCCAGTCTTCTTCCCACCTTCAGCACCCTGGGGCACCTCAGGACTCTTGGGGCTTCCACTCCCCAGGGTCAGGCCATGGAGGCAGGTGAGCTAAGTTACCAAGACTGTTGTGGCCCCGATTTGTCTCGGGCTGGGTGGCACGGGCATGGAATGGCTGAAGCTATCTCCTACTGTCCCTTTGTGCCTAACTACAGACACCTAAGGATCCTGGAGATGGGAAAGCCCTGGTTGCTTGGCGAATTAGGTAGTTAGGCTAGGAAAAAAAAGATACTTGCAGTCTGATGAGCAGAAGCTAAATCTTGGGTTTTGCAAGCCTTCCCGGAAATCTGTGGAGTCTTCTAAAAATGAAACGATGGGTGCTTTAAGAGCATTAGCTGCACCAGAAGGTTCTTGTGGTGTTGCTACCAGAGCAAGACCAGAGACCTTTGACAAAGCAAAAATGGTGTGATGTGGTAGCCAGAGTGAATGATGTCATTGCAGGCCATTACAGAAAATCCTGTGTTCTCTGAGATGTAATTGTAGTGGGCAAGGAGAGGCAAGCCTTTAAAGGAATAGGCGAGCACTGTGTCAGATGTGTGTTATAGAGTCGAGTTTGGGGTCTTTGGGAAAAAAGGGCTGATGTCACTAGAAAGGAAGGACCTAGTGGTCTCTAAGGAGCTGTGGTGGGATATGAGAGTCTGGTGATGTCACAGGTGGAAGAGTTCAGGATTGGCTGATCATTTATCCTTTCCTTAGAAGAACTAGGTAGAGGAGAGAAGGTGGGGGTCCACTATGGTTGCCATGGGAACGTTAGCCTCTCTTGCTCCATCTCTTCCTCGATTGACCATTCCAGATGCAGTGAGTGAAGGGGGGGCCATGGCGGAGGAGCGGCCTCCCCGGTTGGTGGATTACTTCGTGGTGGCTGGGCTTGCAGGAAATGGAGCACCTATACCTGAGGAGACATGGGTTCCCGAACCTACCGGGCCCCTGCGCCCTCCCCGGCCAGCTGAACCTATTACAGATGTGGCAGTCATCGCTAGGGCACTGGGCGAGGAGGTGCCCCAGGGCTACACATGCATTCAGACTTCTGCTGGTGGCCACCCCTTGGAGCTCAGTGCTGGGCTCCTGGGTGGAACTCAACCAGTCATCTGCTATCGCAGGGGGCGTGACAAGCCCCCCCTCGTCGAGCTGGGGTATGTACCCCTGTCCATGCTGGCACTAGAGGAAGCTGGGAGGGACCTTTGAATGAGCTAAGAAGAGGTAGAGATATGGGTCAAGAGGAAGAATATGGGATCAGCAGCAGAATAGGCTAGAGGTCGGGGGAGGGGCTCACCGCCTTTCCTGCTCCTTGCTAGCCAGCAAACGGTTCTTCATCTGCGAAATGAGGATAGTGACTCCTCTCTGGCTGGTTCAGAATATTAAATGAAATAACCCATGGGAGGAACTTAGCAGAGTTTGTTGGTTCTCAGTGCTTATTCTTGAGAGCTAGGGAAGGCATGGGTTGAAGGGATGGTTACTGACTGAAAGGATTCTAGAGGAGAGACTTAAGTAGGAAGTGGTGGGCTATACTTCCAGGGTTTGGCAAGGCTAAGCGAGCATGGCGGGTTGAGGAGACCAGGTAGGCAGATCCGGCAGAGTCCAAGTCTTTTTCTAGCCTGACTTCTTGATGTCTCTACCCTCTGTGCCAGGGTGTTATATGAAGGGAAGGAACGACCCAAGCCTGGGTTCCAAGTGCTTGACACGACACCGTATAGCCACTCAGCCAACCTGGCCCCACCAGGCCCTGGGCACCCCCGCACCTACCTCATGTACCGGCGGGCAGCAGAAGGGGCAGGGCTGCATGCCCTGGGCATCACTGACCTCTGCCTGGTTCTGCCCAGCAAGGGTGAGGGCACTCCTCATACTTACTGCCGGTTACCCCGCAACCTCAACCCTGGCATGGTGAGTGGTACTGAGGTATTGAGAGCTGAAACCTGAGCCACTAGTGTAAGGGTATGGACATGAGGCACAAAGGGTATTTGGGGGCTGAGGCCATTGACACTAGGCCAGATCAGAAGTGGCTTGGCTGGGAGGACTGGAATTAGGAGCATCTTGGAAGACAAAAGATAACCAAAGGGTAGTAGAGAGAAGATGAATCCAGAAGACACATCCATTGTTAGTGATGTGTCTGCTTATCTCTTGTCATTTCTGGGGCAGTGGGGCCCAGCAGTGTACCTGTGCTACAAGGTGGGCCTGGCCAAGGCCAACACACTGGTGTATGAGGCAGGTGAGTGGCTTCTTTTTCTGCTTTACCCTTTGACCCTCTGGTAACTTCAGTGACCCCAGAACTTACATCTCTTTGCCACCTAGCCCTGCTTTGGGATTCTCTGCAATCTAATGCACCTTTCACTTTAATATGTACTCAATTCTGCTGGGGTATAGAGCTGCTGGGCCGCTACCCAGAGGAAGACAATGAGGCGTTTCCGCTGCCTGAGTCAGTGCCAGTCTTCTGCCTGCCCATGGGCGCCACAATCGAGTGCTGGCCTGCCCAGACCAAGTACCCAGTACCTGTCTTCTCCACTTTTGTGCTCACGGGTGCTGCTGGTGATAAGGTGGGTGTGTGGAGTGTGGTAAGGGGTCCAGATAATGCAGAGCCCATCTGATTATCCCTATATCCCCACCAGGTGTATGGTGCCGCTTTGCAGTTCTATGAAGCGTTCCCAAGGGCCAGGCTGTCAGAGAGGCAGGCACGGGCACTGGGCCTTCTGAGTGCCGTGGAACGGGGCCGGGCACTGGGAGGCCGAGCAGTGCGCAGCCGGCGAGCCATCGCTGTGCTGTCCCGCTGGCCTGCCTTCCCAGCCTTCCGAGCCTTCCTCACCTTCCTTTACCGCTATTCCGTCTCAGGCCCCCATCGCCTGCCCTTGGAAGCGTGAGCACAGCTCTCCTGATACTGGGGGGTTATGAAGCATTAGAGAGGATAAATGGGAGACATTAGCATGGAATCGGGGGAGGTACACTGACCGAGTACCTAGGGGACAGGGACGCAGTACATGGTTATATAGTTTGTCCATTTAAACTTCAGGCTAGAGGTAAGTGAGCCTGGAATCTAGCCTGCATCTGTTAGTTGGCTAGGCCTGTGTATGCTCAACAGGTATATATTTCATTTGTTCGTTCGTTTGTTCATTCATACATTAGTATATTTGTTCATTCATCTGTTTATTTACTTATTTACTTACTTTTGAGGCAGGGCTCACTATATAGCCCTGGCTGGCTTGGAATTCATCATGTTGTAGATATGTACCTCCATTTTAGGCAAAGGGATCTCTTTTCTAATACACATAAGACCCATGTACAGAGCTGACCCGTGTTAAGAGGTGAATTTCAGGGAGGAATGGGGATCTTGAGGCTAGAAAAGATGAGGCTATGTGGAGTGACGAGACGGGACAGATTAGAGAGTCAGCCTCACTTTTCCTCTCTCCCTAGGCACATCTCCCACTTCATTCACAACGTCCCGTTCCCTTCCCCACAGAGACCACGCATCCTAGTGCAGGTGAGAGGTGAGCCTAGGGCTGGGCTGGATGAAAGGAGAGGAGTTGACAGGGACGAGCTATGAGCATCCTGACCTGTGGCTCCTCTCCCAGATGTCTCCCTATGACAACCTGCTTCTCTGTCAACCTGTCTCCTCACCCCTGCCCCTCAGGTATGTGCCTAAATAGTGGGTGGCGGGAAGGCTTTGACAACATGGGGTATAATAGGAGATATGACTCAGATGAATCTAGCTGTTGAGGTCTTTGCAGACTAGCCCTGATGGTCTGTGTCCAGTGCCTAGGAAAGAGTCTGGAAGTGACCCTTTATCCTTCTACTTCCTGCAGTGGTGCTAGCTTTTTGCAGCTGCTGCAGAACCTGGGCCCAGAATTGGCTATTACATTGCTGTTGGCTGTGCTCACAGAGCACAAACTGTTGGTCCACTCGTTGCGGCCAGATCTGCTCACCAGCGTCTGCGAGGCCCTTGTTTCAGTGAGTGCCATGTTATCTAGTCTGCTTCTCCAGAACTACTGTCTTCTCTGGTACCCCTCACTCAGATCTGGACTCTTTTCCTTTTCCTTTCGTAGGGAAAGGGTCTTCAGTCTTTCCACCTGGGAACGGTTGTGGTGGTCAGACACAGGGTCTTTCTTCAAGATTAGCTCAAAGGCTTCTTTCAGTAGGCCCCTCCTCCCTAAGGCCAGTGCCCCCTGCTCACTGGTTCTCACTCTTTCAGATGATTTTCCCTCTGCACTGGCAGTGCCCCTACATTCCGCTGTGCCCGCTAGTGCTGGCGGATGTGCTGAGTGCCCCTGTGCCCTTCATTGTGGGTATCCACTCCAGTTATTTCGATCTGCATGACCCACCTGCTGACGTCATCTGTGTTGATCTTGATACCAACACACTCTTCCAGTAAGAGACTAAGTACCATCTGAGGGTAGGAGGGAAATGGACATCCAAGGGCTGACGTGTGGGGTTTTATTGGTTCAAAGAACTTTTGGTAGAAGCCCCAACATCCTTTCTCTATATGTTATCTCTCAGAACTGAGGAAAAGAAGCCCCTCTCTGCTAGGACGCTGCCCAGAAGACCATACAAGCTTTTGCTGGCCACACTGACAAATCTGTACCAGCAGCTGGACCAGAGTGAGAAGCTGGTGGGCTTGGGAGGCTGGACGCTGTTGTTGGCCTCAAATCTTCAGTTTGAGGGGAGGGTCTGGGGGCAATAGACCTTCTCTGAAGTGGCTGAGTTTGGATTTGGTGGGAATAAAATGAAGCTAGGGGCAGGGCTGAGGGAGCAGCATTTCTGAGCTGATGAAGGAGGTTGAACATTGGAGAGTCTTGAAACTGGTACCAGAGGTAAATTTTTGGCCACTCCTGGTGCAAGATCTGCCAGAAGCTGGTGGTCAAGACAAGACATTTGTGTGAAAAACAGGGTGAGACAAAGCCCCACAGTTGCTAACCTTGACTCTCAGACATATTGTTTCCCAGCTTACACTGGACCAGAGGAAGAGGCCTCCCTGGAATTCCTGTTGACAGACTATGAGGCAGTATGTGGCCGCAGGACCCGCCTGGAACGGGAAGTCCAGGGAGCCTTCCTGCGCTTCATGGCCTGTCTACTCAAAGGCTACCGGAACTTCCTCCGCCCTCTCACCCAGGCCCCCTCTGAGGGGTCCCGAGATGTTGACAACCTTTTCTACCTTCAGGGTAAATAAAGAGTCTCTGCTTTGGTTGAAAGGATTCGAGGGAGGGTGTGGTTGGGGGGTCAGGGCTCCATGGGGAAAGTGAAGGGCTGGGAGGAGTAGATTGCTTGCTCCTCCTCCACGGTTCTGGTTTTGGAGGGAATAAGGGTGTATGGGTGAATGTGTCCTACTGTCTGGGATCCCTCAGCCTAACATGAATATAGCCATCCTGGTAGCGAGCAGAAACCATGAGCATAGCTCTGGTGAGGGACGTGCCCCTTGTACAATTCCCAGTCTGCAGCAGTAGGTATAAGCAGAAAAATGGAAGGGACGCCATGGGGCTGTGGTGTTGGAGCGCTGAATTCCTCCATGGGAGCTCTGCGGAGAGCCACAGATCCTGCATGGCAAGAGCTAAGAGCTAGCTGGGTGCAGGGAGGAGATGACTGTGATCAGAGAGCTGTGGTAACCATGGCAACCCCGTTCCTGACCCCTCCTCACCCCCTCAGGTTTCCTCAAGTCCCGGGAGCGCTCAAGCCACAAACTGTACTCTCAGCTGCTGCACACACAGATGTTCTCACAGTTCATCGAGGAGTGCTCATTTGGCTCCGCCCGGCATGCCGCCTTGGAATTCTTTGACTCCTGTGTTGACAAGGTATTGGGCATTGTCCCCTCTGTGTGTATCAACTGACCACTGAGTTCCTCCTGTTTGTCTCTGTTGCCCTCAGGCCACTATTAACTGTGTATGTCAGTGGTGACAGTGTTGGCTGCAATTAGCCATAGTACATGGCTGGCTTAATGTGTTTACTTTCATTCCTGACTCTGCTCCTCCAGATGGGTCTCTAGGACCCCTTCCCTATGACTGTGTGTTTCCGGGAGAGGCCCTCTTCTGGGCACCCTGGCTCTGTTCCTTGCTCATCGTCCTAGGTCTTATTTTTACCATCCTGGTCCAGGTCCACCCAGAGCAGGAGAAGCCTGAGCCAACCCCCTTAGTGGAGCTGGAGGAACTATCAGGAAGTGAGCTCACTGTCTTTATCACACCCCCAGAGGAACCACCAGTACTGGAAGGCAGTGAATCTACCCCTCAGTACTGGTAAGTGGCTCATCTCCAGTCATCCTGCCCCAACCCCCCATGCTCAGCCCTGTGCTAACTGCCCTCATGGTCTCTGTCCCTCCAGTTATGATGGGTTTCCAGAGCTAAAGGCTGAGCTATTTGAGTCTCCTCAGGAACAACAGGGGGCCCTCCCTGTGCCAGGCCCATCCCGTAGTGCCCCCAGCAGTCCTGCACCACGTCGTACCAAACAGGTAACCAGTGGTGGGCCTTGTAGGAGAACCTGGCACAAAGGCTGATGCTTCATGGTCAAACGAGGATAGTCATGGTACTTATCCCACAAAGCTGCTGGGAGCTTGGTACATTCAAAATAAATAAAATAAAGTAAAATAAAATACTGGACAACCAGGTCTTGGTGGCGCACGCCTTTAATCCCAGCACTCAGACGGCAGAGGCAGGAGGATCTCTGTGAGGCAGCCTGATCTGCAGAGTGAGTTCCAAGACTGCCAGAGCTACATAGTGAGACCCTGCCTCAAACACCAAACAATGCTGACCAATGGTGCTGCACACCTTTAATCCCTGCACTTGGGAGGCAGAGGCAGGCGAATTTCTGAGATCAAGGCCAAAAAAAAAAAAAGAAATCCAAAAAAACCCCTCCCAAACAACAACAAAATACTGCACAAACATTAGCCTCTGTTACCACGGTCATTTGACATCTTCCTCCTCATCTTCATCCCTGAGCATTCTAGAAATATAGAAGCTGGCTACATCTTGCAAGGTGTTCACGCATGCTACCTGCCTTACTGATGTTCTAGGCAGTGTTGTAGCTTAGGCTGTGCCTCAGTCCTCCTCCCTCCTTAGAACACAGACCCTATCTCAGGAAAAGTGTTGCTTCTCACACTGACCTGTAATCAGGAGGTTGAGGCAAGATCTAGTGTTTGAGTTCAGCCTGGGCTATATGACAAGACTCTGTCTCAGAAAAATATCAAAATAAGAACAGATCTGCCATTTATGTTGGTGTGTTTCTTACCATGCCTAGGAAATGAAGGTTGCACAGCGAATGGCACAGAAGTCGGCCACTGTGCCTGAGCTGTGGGCCCGGTGCCTACTGGGTCACTGCTATGGACTGTGGTTCTTATGTCTGCCTGCCTATGTGCGTTCTGTATCCCCCCGGGTGCGAGCACTACATACAGCCTACCACGTGTTACGTGAAATGGAGAGCCGCAAGGTGGTGCTCCCGGATGAGGTAGGCACCCACTACCTGTGTGTTCATACCCATCTCTAATCCCAGCAAGGATGATGTGCAGCTATAGGGACTGTGAGAGGGGATAGGTGGAGACCAGGTAGAGTGGATGGGCAGCCCAGAGTTGAGCAGCTTCTCCATCAACAATCGCAAAGTGCATGAGCGTGTGCAGGAGAAAACAGTGGAGACTGGCAGGAGCCAGTGAGTCCTGCGAGAATTGGAAGGCTGGAAGAGGATGCTTGCTGAGGCTTGGGAATTGGGGTTGGAGTAAGTCTCCTCCATCCCGTGCTTCTCTTGGCCTAGGTATGTTACCGGGTGCTGATGCAGCTCTGCTCACACTATGGGCAGCCCGTGCTGTCTGTGCGAGTCATGCTAGAGATGCGACGGGCAGGCATTGTGCCCAACACCATCACTTACGGTTACTACAACAAGGTACTTAACTGGGGGCAAGAGGTAGGATGGCAGTGTGTACTCAGGCCTGTGTGGGGAGGCTACTCTGAAGGCTGCTGCTGTCCCCATTCCTTGGAGATTAGACTTGCAGTTCTACCTGGTCTTGTAGTCATTGCTATCCTTTGTGCTTCTTTGTTGCCTTTGCAGGACAGAAGGGTTTTTGTTTGTTTGTTTTTGTTTTTTCAGACTTAGCTACTTTGATTATTATTTACAACATGCCAGACTGTTCCAGATTCCTTACACATTTTAAATAATTTTATCTCCACAGTGCCCTAGAGCATAGAATGGTCATTTCCTATATTACAGGAATTGAGGTTGTAGAGAATTCATAACTTTCCCCAGGTCCCACAGTAAGCATGTTAGGGAGTTGAAATATAAGCGAAATTTTATCCAGAATTCAGCCTCTTAACCATGATGCTAAACTGTCTCCTGTTTTTCAGATAAGAAAACTAAATAGTCAAGTAGTTGAGATAATTTCTTCAAAACTATTCAGTTTATAAAGAGTCTAGCTGGGCATGATGATGCACAACTTTGATCCCAGCACGCAGGAGGCAGAAGCAGGAAGCTATCTTGGGTTCAAGTCCAGCCTGATCTACATAGTGAGTTCCAGGCCAGCCAGGACTCCATAGTGAGACCCTGCCTAAATAAGTACATAAATACTTAAACAAATAGAATGGCCTAGATATACTTTTCTCCATCACTACTGATAATGTCTCTCTGGGGCTTTTGTTTCTGGGTGAACTGTTGGTTAGACAGTCCTAGAAAGCAAGTCTGGAGAAAAAGGTTGTCCCCGGGGTTCAGGACAGGCAGTAAAGGCATCACTAGGCCATTCTGGCTGACACTGTGATTGGCAGGCTGTGCTGGAAAGCAAATGGCCATCTGGTACTCCGGGTGGACGCCTACGCTGGGCCAAACTCCGGAATGTTGTCTTGGGGGCCGCTCAGTTCCGCCAGCCCTTAAGGGACCGAAGGCAGCAACAGCAGCAGCGGCAGCGGCAGCAGCAGCAGCAACAGGTGGCCGAGCAGCAAAAGTCGGGCAGCTCTCAGACAGGTGGGTAGGGACCGGCAAGGCAGCCGGGTTCCAGACTGATGGTTCACACCCGCATTCCTAGCACTTGCAGAGTTAAGACAGGATGATTGTTGCATGCCTCGTACTACATAGTGAGTTCGGGGCCAGACTGGAATACATAGTGAAACTTTGTATCAAAAGAAAAAAAAAGACAGAGCTAGATGAGGTAGATTGCAGTGGGAAGAGAACTGAAACTATTAACTATGCACAACACCGGGCTTTTCTGTGTGTGGATAAACCACATGTGTTTGGTAGCAGAGGTGTAGAGTTTTACTTGGGAGAAACGTTCCAAAACCCCGGTCCACCCAAGGACTGCTTCAGGTCTGGGGCTAAATCTCTCTACTTTCTACAGAGCCGCATCTGGAACGTCCCTCCCCAACCCGCCCTCTTCAGCGCCAGACTACTTGGGCTGGGCGGAGTCTACGGGAACCATCTTCCCCCACGGGGCGCCTGGTCAAGAGTGGCAGCCTAGGCAGTGCCCGCGGGGCACAGCCCACTGTGGAGGCTGGTGTGGCTCACAGTGAGTACCCTTATCTGACCTCCCTCTTCTCATTGAGCTTTCCTAACAACTCTTCAGTAAGAGAGGGAGGACTAGAATCATGGTTAGGGTAGGTAGCTCCGTGTTGGTGACCCTGTAGGCTCTGAGGCAGACGTGCCCAAATGCTATGGTGAGTTGTGATTCTAGAGTTCGTGGCTTTATATAGTTTGCATTTTAAGTATTTTTATGCCTATGGGTGTTTTGCCTGCATGTATGTCTGTGCACCACTTGTATGCTCGGTGCCCATGGAAGCCAGAAGGAGAGCAGCAGATCACTTAGAACTGGAGTTACAGTTGGTTTGTGAGTTGCCCTGTGGGTGCTGGGAGTTGAACCCAGGTTCTCAGAAAGACAGTGCTCTTAACTGCTTTTAACATCTTCCCAGTCACTAATGCTAGAGTTTTTGCTGCAAGAATTGGATTTACTCAGGAATGGAGCCGCTGGGAGAGTGCCAGGCTCCATCTTTCAATTCTCTTTTGACCTGCAGTGATCGAGGCCTTGGGAGTCCTCGAAACCCGCGGATCACCTGTGCCTTGGCAGGATGGAAGCCTCTCAGACCTGAGTCTGACAGGGGAAGATCTGGCACCTGGAGGCAGCCCGGGGGGCTCAGGCTCAGCCCTGAGTGCCCAGTCCACTGAGGCCCTAGAAGGGATAAGTGGGCGGGGTTCCAAAACTAGTGGATGTCAGGAGGAGGTGGGCACCCCCAGAAAAGGGCTGGGTGCCCGCCTCCAACAGCTGCTCACCCCTTCCCGTCGCTCCAGCGCTTCCCGCGTCCCCCCGCCTGAGTTGCCCCCCGACCTGCCTCCTGCGGCCCGCAGAAGTCCCATGGATAGCCTTCTGTGGCCCCGAGAACGCCCCGGATCCACTGCTTCTGAGGTAGCCAGTGAGAGAGGAGATACCTTATTATCAGGAGGGGAGGGCCTGCTGACGGGGAGAATGCCCCAAAGGTGACTCCGAGAGTGACTGGAACCAGCTTTCAGATTGAGAGGAACTAGCTGACTGTGGTTTCTTTTATAATGACAGAGTTCTGCTTCTCTGGGCAGTGAGTGGGATATCTCAGAGTCTTCCCTCAGCAGCCTGAGTCTTCGCCGTTCCTCAGAGCGACTCAGTGATACCCCTGGAGCTTTCCAACCGCCCTCCCTGGAAGTGAGCATACCCCTGTCTACACAATGGTGCTGGGACACACACCTCATCTCCCTGGAAAGGCAGGAGAAGGGGGCGGGGGAGATGGAAGGAGGCCCGACTGGAGTTTTGAGATGGAAGAGGCAGGGGAAGGTCATGGGCTTTGGGGCATTGGAACCAAATGAGGCTCATTTCCTGGGGTCTCCTTGCCTACAGATTCTGATGTCTAGCTGTTCCTCGTGCCATGCCTGTGATTCCCTGGTGTACGATGAGGAAATCATGGCTGGCTGGGCACCTGATGACTCTAACCTCAATACAACTTGTCCCTTCTGCGCCTGTCCCTTCGTGCCCCTGCTCAGTGTCCAGACTCTTGATTCTCGACCCAGGTGCCTGAAGCAGGGCCAGTGTTGTGGGAGGGATGGGCAGATGGTGCTCTGAGAGCTGACACTCCCTGCTGTTCCCTGCAGCGCACCTAGTCCAAAGTCTTCCCTTGCTGCTGCCAGTGGCTGCAAAGATGCTCCTGCCCCTGGGGGCCCTGGCCCTGTGCTCAGTGACCGGAGGTTGTGCCTTGCCCTGGATGAGCCCCAGCTCTGTAATGGGCATATGGGGGTAAGACTGGGCTAGAGGAACGTGAAGAAGTGGGGAGTGTGTTATCGGTTGAAGGGAGATGATGGGGTGCCAGGCAGATGGGCCTGGAGGAGAAGGGGCATCGCTGACATATTGAGAGGCAAGCTCCCGGGTGTGTGCCCTCCTCCTGTGTCTGCAGAGTGCTTCCCGGCGAGTTGAGAATGGGGCATGGGCATACCTGAGCCCTCTGGTGCTGCGTAAGGAACTGGAGTCCCTGGTAGAGAATGAGGGCAGCGAGGTGTTGGCATTGCCTGAACTGCCTGCTGCCCACCCTATCATCTTCTGGAACCTCCTGTGGTATTTCCAACGGCTACGCCTGCCTAGTATTCTACCAGGCCTGGTGTTGGCCTCCTGTAAGGGGCCCCCACCCAGCCAGGTCAGTGCCCGTACATAGTCCTTGCCATCGACAGCTTCTCTCCTCACCTCTCAGCTGCTTGTTTCCTAGTCCTCTGTCCTTGGCAGTGTGGCAAAGCACAAGCTGGGGGTCCCTTGCCCCTGACCATTTTGTCAGCACACTTACAACTCTGACCCTCCATTTCATCATCTGTCAAATGGCACAAGCAGTGACCTAACAGGACAGGTACTTGATATAGTGACTAGTACCTAAAAAATGGTTAATGTTTTCTGCTTATTCCACCAATATTTATTGCATACACATTAGGTTTCAGGTGCTAGGTATTTACGTACCTAGCAAAGGGAAACAAAGTCCTTATTCATAAGACTTGGGAGATGAGAATTTCTTTCCTTGGGGCATGGTGGCTCCAGTCTTTAATCCCAACACTCAAGAGGAGGCATGCAGGTAGATCTCTATGAGTTCAAGGCCTGCCTAATTTGTTTAGTGAGTTCCATTCTTCCAAAGCTACATAGTGAGATCCTGTCTCAAATAATAGTAACGGCAAAGTAAGTTCTTTCCTCTTTTTCCTTTATGATCTCCAGTAATGTCTGTGTTTCTTGTTCTCTGCCTCTCATTCTGAACTTGCTTCCTATCTCAGCTCTCCCAGGGACCATCTCCATGGCTAAGCCCTGATCCCGCTTCTGTGCATGTGCGTCTGCTGTGGGATGTCCTGACCCCTGATCCCAACAGCTGCCCACCTCTCTACGTGCTCTGGAGGGTCCACAGTGAGTTGGTACTTGATGTAGGAGCTAAAGGGCTGGGCTCCTCACCTGAAGAGGTTGGTGATCCTGGTGAACCCTCCTTCTTTTCATCCAGGCCAGATCCCACAGCGGGTGGTGTGGCCAGGCCCAGTCCCCTCATGTCTTAGCTTGGCGTTACTGGAGTCAGTGCTGCGCCACGTTGGACTCAATGAGGTGCACAAGGCTGTTGGGCTTCTGCTGGAGACTCTAGGGCCCCCTCCTACCGGCCTGCACCTGCAGAGGTATGATGCTCACATGTAGGTGACCCTTGACATGGCCTTTGAACCTCTTTTTTTGATACCCTTCTATGTCTACTATAGGGGAATCTACCGTGAGATCTTATTCCTGACCATGGCTGCTCTGGGCAAGGACCACGTGGATATAGGTAAGGATACAGTCGGGTACTGAGGAGATAAGGGATTTGGGACCAGGTATGAAAGGAGGTCCCAATGCATCGGTTTCCATTCTCTATCCTAGTGGCCTTCGACAAGAAGTACAAGTCTGCCTTTAACAAGCTGGCCAGCAGCATGGGCAAGGAGGAACTGAGGCAGCGGCGGGCACAGATGCCTACTCCCAAGGCCATCGACTGCCGAAAGTGTTTTGGAGCTCCTCTGGAGTGCTAGGGACCCCTAAGCTCCCCTCTCCAGTCTTGGGTGGAGAGGCGAGAAAGAGTGGATTCTGGACATAGCCTGGCTCCCTGTTCCCTTCACAGAGGGACTGGGAACAGGGTGCCCAGCCATGGGCTCCACGTGGGACTAGCAGAAAGAGGGACTCACTGTTACGCAGAGTCACAGTTCCCCTATCTCCAACCTGCCCTGTTTGTTCATGCTGATGTGGGGGAGAGCTAGGGAAGTTGGCACAACTCCGTCTTTCTCCATCCCATTCCAGGGGCTCCTTTCCAGGGTATCCTCAGATCTGCAGTGCCCTGGTAGACTTAGAAGTTTTTGTTTTAAAAAACAACTGGAAAAATTCAGAGCTCCTGAGCCTTTGCCCTGAATGGAAGGGAGGAATTTCATTCCCCACGTCTCTTCCCTGACATTGCTAAAGGAGCCCAAGGCAATCTTAGTGTCGTATTCTATTTAGTTATTTATTCTGAGGCCACAGCTCCTATACTTATGAGAGTCTCAAGGAGCGTGAGAAAGAAGGGAATTAGATTTGTAGCGCCCTGAGAGCCATGCACTGGGACCCAGAGGAGTCTCAAGCTTCCCTTAGGAAGAACAGTTGTCTCTTCTAGTCCCGCTCCTTCTTGCCCACTCTACCTTGGGGAATGCCTCTCCCGTCCATGGCCTTGACCTGTGCAATAAGGATTGTTCTCTGCAAAGTTTCGTTGGATGTAAATATAGTAAAAGCTGCTTCTGTCTTTTTTCTTCTGCCTCCTGTTCTCTGGATTTGGGGTGATATCTTACTTTTCCTGGCTGCACATTCTCTTCTGCCTTTCCAGGTTTTGTAACCATCAGGTACACCCTACTTTTCCTGGCCGCTTGATATATTGGGAGTTCTCTGAGCAGAAGGGTGAATCCAGTGCTGGCTATGGCAGTGCCAGTCTGCATGGCACTTCCGGCCCTCCCACACAATCACCCCCTTGTCCCTCATCTGTACCCCACACAAAGGCTCCATTCTCTGGGGGCCCTGAGCTCATCTTTGCCTTATTTCCTCGCCTCCTGTCCCCTCCCTGACCCCAGCTTCTTCAGTTCCTTCACAAAGATGACAGCTCTCCTCCCTGGTTTGCTTCTGTATCTCAGAAGCACGGCAAGCATCCCAGCTCTCCTTAGTCGGTCTAGACCCAAACAGTGCTCCTCACTGTGCTCTACACTTGCTCGGTGTGAATGCCAGGAAGACGGGCATCGTTTTTTTTTTCTTTATTTTATTTTTTAGACTATTTTATGTGCATATATGTGGTGTGTGTATGTGTGTGTGTGTATGTTAGTGTGTGTTAGTGTTAAGAGTATACATATGCACTACATGCACGCAGTACCCACAGAAGCCAGAAGAGGGTATTGGATATTCTGGAACTACAGTTAATGTGTAGTTGCTGGGAACAGTACCCAGGTCCTCTGCAAGAGGAACAAGTGCTTTTAACTGCTGAGCTAGATCTCTCCAGCCTTCCGATCCTTAAAAAAATAAACGAACAATGTGTCTGTATGTGCCACATATGTGCAAGTACTACAGTGATCAGACAGGGTGTTGGAACCCTTGGAGCTGGAGTTACAGGCAGTTGTGAACTGCCCGATGTGGGTGCTGAGAACCAAATGAGTCAAGAAAGAACAGTAAGCACTTTTAACTGCTGAGCTATCAATTCAGCGCTGCCCCCCTTCCAGGCATTATTTTTCTAATCCCAGACACATTTGGAATTTTCTCTCTTTTTCTTGTATAATGAAATAAACCCAGGAAACAACTCCTAGCAGAACTACAAAAACCAAGTACCACAGGGAATTAGCTAACGAAACAAATGCCTTGGGGAAAAGGGCAGGGGTATTAAAGAAGGACATGATTTACATAAAATTTTACAGCAAATTTCCAGGAGGTAGTGATCAGTAGATGAAAAGAATTCTGACTAGGGGTGGTGGCATATACCCCTTTAGTCCCTGTTAGAGGCAGGTGATCTGTGAGTTCTGGGCCAACTTGGTCTATATAGGGAATTCAGGCTAGCCAGGGCTTCAGTGAGACGCTGTCTTTGGAAAAGATATATTTCTAATTGTTAGAACCTTGAAGCCAAAGAATCTTTCCCATCTTGTCCTGGGATGCTTTTCCAGTATCTCAAAGGAGTAAAGAAGGAAATCAAGGGATTTCAGAAATTCGTTTTTGCCAGGAGTGGTGGTACACACCTTTAATTCTAGTTCTCAGAAGTCAGAAGCAGGGGAAGCTCTGTGAGTTCAAGACCAGTCTAGTCTATAAACTGAGTTCCAGGACAACAAGAGCTACACAGAGAAACCCTGTGGGGTTGGGTGGGTAGGTTCTGTCTTATTCTTTATTGCATATAGTTTCTGATCAGATCAAGGTGTGTGTGTGTGTGTGTGTGTGTGTGTGTGTGTGTTTTGCTGGTGATCAACTCTAGGATCTTATACATATTAGACTATTCAGAAATTTTCACCCTATTCTAAGCCTGAGCTACATCCCAGCTGCTCATCTATTTTTCTCCTCATAGTAGAGTTCGAGCCCAGAGGCCTCCTGAACGCTATGCAAATACTCTACCACTGAACTATATCTCCAGTTTTCATGTGTCTTCTTAAAATAAGTTTCTGTTTATAGTATGCTTAGCACTGCATTGGACTATATAGCAAGAGAGTTTTAGAGCTTAGCTCATCCCTTAGAAGAGTACAGAGTTTTATTGGTCTAGAGTACTCTTTCCTGGACCCAGGCTGGCCTGAAACTTGCAACATGGTCAAAATGACCATGAATTTTTGATGATACTGTTTCTACAACCAAGTATTGGAGTTACAACTCCAAAGAAAACTACAGAATTCCTTAGCTACCAGGAAAACTGAGGCCTAGAGAACTGTATTGAGGGCTAAGATATGTCCAAATTACCTGACTCAACTTTTCTTCCCAGATTTTGGAGTCTACAGGCTGAAGGGTAAAAGATATGAAGTGTATCTTTGTCTATTGCAAATCAGACAAGTTCTGCTGTGTCTCAGCTTGTGCTCATGTGCACATAATGGGGGTGAGGATAGTTCATCTTTCGTGTTTCTTTGTTTTTTGAGATAAAGGTTTCTCTGTGTAACAGCCCTGATGGTCAATTTATAGACCAGGCTGTCCTCGAACTCACAGAGATCAGCTTGGTTCTGCTTCCTGATAGGGTTAAAGTCCTGGGTCATCACACCCCGTGATGTTTGTCATTTAAAGAACAATTTTATAATTTTTGTATTTTTGTGAAAGCTGGATCTGGTTGTACAGACCTGTAATATCAGCTATTCCAGAGGCTGGGTAGGAAGATTACAAGTTTTTAGGAACATTAGACTCATCTGGGTATCTTAGAACAACTCTTTTTTTAAAAAAAAAAAAAAAGATTTATTTATTATATCTAAGTACACTGTAGCTGTCTTCAGACACACCAGAAGAGGACGTCAGATCTCTTTACGGATGGTTGTGAGCCACCATGTGGATGCTGGGATTTGAACTCAGGACCTTCATAAGAGCAGTCAGTGCTCTTAACCATCTCTCCAGCCCCTCTGTACAATTTTTGTTTCAAATAAAATAAAACCACAAAACAACTTAAAGAGGGCTATGGTACAGCTTAGTAGTTTAATCTCCTATAACATATAATCTATAGGAAATGCTAAGTGTGATAAAATACGGTGGTTTCTCGGGATGGAGAGATGGCTCAGTGATTAAGAACACTTGTTGCTTTTACAGAAGACCCATGTTAGGTTCTCAGCACCCATATGGTAGCTCAAGACCGTGATCCAGGGGATCTATCTAGTTTCAGAGGAACTGACCCTGTCTTCTGACTTCTGTGGGCATCAGATATAGTGCAAATAAAAACATGCTGACAATATACTCATAAACTTTTTATTTATTTTTAATTTTTTTTTTTTTTTTTTTTTTTTTTTTTTTTTTAGTTTTTCGAGACAGGGTTTCTCTGTATAGCCCTGGCTGTCCTGGAACTCACTCTGTAGACCAGACTGGCCTCGAACTCAGAAATCCACCTGCCTCTGCCTCCCAAGTGCTGGGATTAAAGGTGTGTGCCACCACTGCCCGGCACACAGAAACTTTTTAAAAAAATATATTAATTAAAATTTTTTAGATAAAAAATGTTGGTTTCAGAGTCTAGAGATGTCTCAGTGGTTAAGAATGATCCTTTGTCTTTTAGAGGATCTGAGTTCAGTTTCTAGCATCCACATCAGGTGATTCACAAACTTCCTCTAACTCCAGCTTTAGGGGATCCAATAACCCAATTTGGGACTCTGAGATTACCTGGCATTCACATGTGAACATAACCACATACAGACACATGTACAGATATATATATATATATATATATATATATATATATATATATATATATATGTTTTAAATTTTATGTATATGAGTGCTCTATCTACATGTATACTTGCGTGCCAGAAGAGGGCATCAGATCCCATTATAGATGCTTATGAACCACCATGTGGTTAATGGTACTTGAACCCAGGACCTCTGGAAGAGCAGCCAGTGCTCTTAACCATTGAACCATCTCTCCAGCCCCATATACCTTTACAGATAAATTTTTAAAAACTTGGTGTGCCAGCTGAGGATCTCTGTCAATCTGAGGCCAGTCTGCTCTACATAGTGAATCCCAGGCTAGCCACACATTCATAGTAAGACCCTGTTTTAAAACAACAAAAATAAAACAAGCTAGTCTACAACAGAGTTTCTCTGGGTCTGCAATCTACACTTAAAGGCAGGCCCCATGCCCAACCAATACAAAATGAATTCAATTATATTTTTGAAGTTTTTTTCTTCTTATAATGCTTTATCTGGTCTTTTTTGGTTGTTTCTTTGGTTTTTCAAGATAGGGTTTCTCTATTTAGCTCTGGCTGTCCTGGAACTCACTCTGTAGACCAGGCTGGCCTGGAACAAAGAGATCCACCTGCCTCTGCTTCTCAAGTGCTGGCATTAAAGGTGTGTGCCACCATGCCTGCTGGTGATCATTTTTCTTTTTAACCTTATATCTTTTGTTTATATATTATGCTTTCCAATTTTGTTTTTGTGTTTTTTTTTTTCTGGGATTTCTGAGTGTGGGAGTGTGTTTGTTTCTGTGTCTGTGTTTCTTGTGCTTTTCCTTTGGCTCTTTTCTTTTTGGGTTTTGACCTGTTTCTAGTTGCTTTTATTTATTTTTAGATGCCTGTTTTCTAATGAGAGATGAAAAGAAAGAGTGTGGATTTGGGTGGGTAGGAAGGATCTTGTAGGAGTTGGGGAAGGGGAAATCATGATTAGAATATATTGTATAAAAAATTTTCAATTAAAAAAAGTTGGGGGGCTGGAGAGATGGCTCAGTGGTTAAGAACACTGACTGCTCTTCCTGAGGTCCTGAGTTCAAATCCCAGCAACCACAGGTGGCTCACAACCATTCATAATGAGATCTGATGCCCTCTTCTGGAGTGTCTGAGGACAGCTACAGTGTATTTATAATAAATAGATAAATCTTTTTTTTAAAAAAAAAGTTGGTTTCACAGAGAACAGCTGGGTACTGGGGAAGCCGAGGCAGGAGGTGACAAGTTCAAAGCCAACGGGGCACATATAAGGAGATTAGAAACAAAAACTGAAAAACATCAAACCAAATCAAACAAAGCCCGAGTTTGTACAGGACACAATTCATGTCCACTGCGACTACAGTCACTTTCCTTCCTTAGAGCTTGCGTGCTTCTAATAGAAGGTCCGTGGTTTTATTTTATTGGCAGGCATTGGCTTAGTGCTTGTACTCCCTCTTCAGGTTAGAGTTGTCTTCTACCATGTTTCACATTTTAAATTTCCTTTTTTGGTTTTCGAGTCAAGGTTGCTCCCTGGCTGTTCTGGAACTCACTCTGTAGACCAGGCTGGCCTTGAACTCACAGAGATCTGCCTGCCTCTGCCTCCTGAGTGCTCGGAGTCAAGCACCACCACTGCCCAGTGCTTTCTCATAGCCTTAAAAGAATGGCTGCTGTAGCTGGTCTCCGCTATTTCTTTCCCACCGTTTTACTCTGCCTGTTTCATCCTCTATCACTAGGTAGGAAAGAAGGATATAGGGGAGAGAGAGAGATAGAAACCTTCGAATCTAATTTCTTTTTGTTTCTTCTTTGAGCATGACTACTAATAAACAGCAACTCCCCCTTCCCCCAAATGACCAATAATCACCAACCTCACCTCTTAGGGCCACAGCATTTATATAGCCTCTGAAACGTTCCCAGAATTCCAAATGTCACACAATCACAGAAACTATCTGCAGCTGGCAAAACCGTGCCTCTGCTAGAGCATGAGGCAAATCATAGTCAGCTGCTGTGGACAGTCTGAAGCAGCCCCCCACCCCCATCCCTACACCTGGGATTAAAATGAAAGCACAATCTTATATTTCTGTGTGTTTTTTTTTTTTTTTTAAGAAACCAAAATTTCAGAATTTTCACTACAGTTCCCACTTCTCCTTTAAGCCATTAATTGTGTTGTGTATAGTGAGAAATTATAAACAGATATATTTTCAACAAAATAAGAGCTTTTCAGGTCAGTGGACAAGGTTCTTAGGAGACCTCTCCTGTTCTTTCTACTGGAGCAGTTTTATCTTTGATGTAGGGAAACAGTTGCAGCTGAACAATCCTGTCACCTGTGTTAAATTGCATGTCTTTTTTTTTTTACATAGGTCATAATTTTAATTTCTCATTTGAAATCTTCATCTTTAATTCCTGGATGCACAATGAGCCCTTGGGAAGTGAATCCACTCCTTCTCAAGACCATCCCTACTGTCCCCAAGGGCAAAGGACCATAAACTCCCATAGTTATTTTATAACACTGAATTTTTTTGGGGTAAGGATGTTTACCTGTGTCCAAGTCTCAAGCCATGCTGCCTATTTTGCATGCATTAAATTCCCAATGCCCAGAGAAGGTTTGTGGTCTGTATGTCACTCCCTGGCTGAAAGGACTTGTACTTTTTGTTGCAGGAGGGCCTTAAGCTAGGCCCCCAAGGCCATTTCTTGATAAGAAATAAAATCTCCTTTTGACCTACAGTCATTGGTCCAATGGCACCCCTTGCCACATCACTTGCACACCCCTCGAAGTCTAGGCATTCTTTCTGGTTTATATTTAGGAAAACCATTGCTTTTAAAGATGCCTTATTTGGGGCTGAAGAAATGGCTCAGCAGTTAAGCACACTATTCTTCCAAAGGTCCTGAGTTCAAATCCCAGCAACCACATGGTGGCTCACAACTATACGTAACGAGATCTGACACCCTCTTCTGGGGTGTCTGAAGACAGCTACAGTGTATTTAGATATAACAATAAATAAAATCTTTTTAAAAAATGCCTTATTCACAATTTTGTTGCAAATGACCATATTTCCCACAATTAAAGCACCAGGAATTTTGAGATCTTAAACTTTTATTTGCTTGGTCACAATCTCTTTGCAAATGACCATATTTCCTGAAATTAAAGCACCAGGCATTTTGATATCAGAGTCCTCTAGCTATAACTTGCCTTATATTAACATGGTACACATTAGAACCAATATCAGTTGTAACACTTATCCACTAACCCATAAGTGCTGCTCTTGACTTAAATGGTCTAATAACTTTTTTAAATTTGGTATTTGCATTTTGATGTGCCAAAGTCTTTATCAACACATGTCTTTTGTCAGAATCTTATACAACTTTGTTTACAGCTGAGACTAATCTTTGTAAAAAAAAAAATAAAGTGAAAGCTTCTCCAGAGTCTTATATAATCTTTGTAAACAAGGTGGATTATTCCCCCAGACTCAACTTTATCTCAAACTTTCTTTTTAAAAGAATTATTTATTTTATGTACATAAGTACATTGTAGCTGTATTCAGACACACCAGAAGAGGGCATCTGATCTCTTTACAGATGGTCGTGAGCCACCATGTGGTTGCCTGGGATTGAACTCAGGCCCTTTGGAAGAATAGTGTTCCTAACCACTGAGCCATCTCTTCAGCCCTGTCCCAAGTTCTTAAAGCCGCTAAACATTGTTCTACAGTAAACCTACAGTTGTACAACATATGCTTGCTAATGATTGAAACAAGATTGCGACGAGGAAGGAGAAAGCATGGTGTCCTATAGAAATGATCAATCTAAGGAATTTTAAAAAGGCCATGGTTTCATATGGAATACACTCGCTTTATATGACAAATTCTAAATAACTGGGCCACTCAACATAGAATTACTCCCCAAGCCTGGAAGGGATTGGTGACAGCTGTAGTAGAGGCTGGTCTGCAGTTGTAGTGGTTAAGATGGAGGAGGGAAGAAGCTGCGAATACTGAACAGCAAAATAGAGCAGGGGAATGAATAGTCAAAGACCAGTAGCTGGGTGAAGGGTGGTGCTCTAATGTACAAGAGTAGATGCAATTTTCTGTTGAGATTATACCTCTCTCTTGAAATGGCCCCTTTCATCAGCTTGCCCTCCCACTTTCTCGGCTTTTCTCCAACCTGACCGCCCTCCAGTGAAGTTTCTTTCCCTCTTTCTTCCTGCAGGAAACTCCTGCTCTCAGGATTGTGCCTTTGTTGTTTTGGTGTTTCCACCTCCACTGCAACCTCTCACAGTTGCACCTCCGGCTCTGCAACCCTCAGGAAAGTCCGTTTTATTTTCCCAGTTCAGCCTTTTGTGTGTTTCTCAGGCCCCTCCATTTCCACCTGCACTTTTTTCAACTGCTCAGCCAGTCTTTCAACCTTTTTGAAACAAAATATAGGAAGAAAAAGCAGAAAATTGGGGCTGGAGAGATGGCTCAGTGGTCAAGAGCACCAACTGCTCTTCCAAAGGTCCTGAGTTCAAATCCCAGCAACCACATGGTGGCTTACAATCATCCGTAACGAGATCTAACACCCTCTTCTGGAGAGTCTGAAGATAACTACAGTGTACTTACATATAACAAATAAATAAATAAATCTTAAAAAAAAAAAAAAAAGCAGAAAATTTCATCTGGGAGCAAAGCAGGGGATATCCCAGTAGCAGCAGCTGCAATAAACTTCTGGCTCTCCTCTTGAAAGAAAAAAACAAAACAGAAAAAAACATTCCTTTGTCCTCTGCTGTTTCCTCTACTGCATTTGAAATCAAATTTCCCATTTTTATCCTTAACTTTTGAGTCCTATCTTGAGGCACCACTTGTAGCTGGTCTTTGCTACTTTGTGGTTTCTTCTTTTTCCCACCCTTTAGCTCCTCCCCTTTCACTTCAAATCTCTAGATTGAAGGAATAGGAGAGAGAGAGAGAGAGGTCTTGAATCTAATTTTTCTTTGTGTTTTGTCTTTGAGCATAACTAACAACTAGCAACTAAATTCTCCCCCCAACTCTTCAATAATCACCAACCTTGTTTTTCAGGGCCCTTGAATTTATGTACCCTTTGAAAAGTTCCCAGAATTCCAAATATCACACAATCACAGGAATTATCTGCAGCTGGCAAAACCACACCTCTGCTAGAGCATGAGGCAAATCACAGTCAGCTGCTGTGGACATCTGAAGCAGCCCACATCCCACACCTGGGATTAAAACAAAAGCACATTCCTATAATATTTCTGTGTTCCCCCCCACAAAGAAACCCGAGTTCCAGAATTCTTACTACAGATGGCCCTTTAGACAGCAGAGAAACTTTGCACTGATGATGGACAAAGCTTTAGTCAACAAGAATTTCTGTGTAAGAGCAATCAATGACTTTGTCTCATTCACTGGCAAACCCCCACCACATACCAGAGTAAGTGCCTGGTTGAGTGTATTGTAGGACTTTTTTAACAGTAAACCCAAGATCTATACTAGGTGCTTTATCCTGTGTTCAGTGACTCCAGAGTCAGCAAAAGCTAAAGATGATGGAGTTAGAATATAAACAAGCTGAAATTAGAGCTAAAATTGTGAAATCATTGGAACATTAGGAAAATTCTTATATTTAGTATATATACCAAATACTATATTTTTATAAAAGTCTACTTTGTGTATGGATGTTCTGCCTGCATGTGTGTCTATCACTTGTGTTCCTGGTGCCTGAGGAGGAGACCAGAAGAGGGCATCAGATCCCTGGATTACAGATCATCATGAGCCACCCTGTGGGTGCTACTTGGTCTTCTAGAAGGACAACCAATGTTTTTTGCTTTTTTTTTTTAACTGCTGAGCCATTGTTTCTCCAACCCCGAATAGTACATTCTTGTTCTTGGCATAGCCCAGAAAATTAAAGATAAGTTATTTTATAATCCCAACAATAAGCCTATGAGTGATATTCAGCACTCTACTTGTACAGCTGGGCGAACAAGGGAATAGATTTAAAAAAAAAAAAGTAATCTGCACGTGTACAACCATCATAGAACTGGTTAGGGTCAGAGCCAAGATCTAAACCTAAGTACTTTAATTCAAGGTCATGTTATTTATCTGGACACAAACCTTGAACGCAAATAGGTTTTTTTGTTTGTTTAACCTTATAACACAAATTAAGTGTATGGTCCAGGTCTGGTGACTCAGTGTTGTAATCTCAACCCTTGTGAGGCTGAGGCAAGAGGATTGCCACAAGTTCAGAGCTACGTTAGACCCCAGAGTGAAACCTGGTTTGTAGGAAGATGGCTCTGAAGGTCAAGGCTCTTGGCCGTGAAGCCTGGCAACCTGAGATCTGTTCCTGGGATCCATATAGTGGGAAGAGAGACCTGACTCCTGTAAGTTGTTCCTTTCCCTCCATACATGAGCCACGGCACATGGACCCACATGACCACACATATAAGAAACAAGTAGGTAAATTGACTGATGTTTGCTGTGCCAAGTATGAGTACCTAAATTCTGGTTCCCAGCATGCACCTAAAAACTTGGGCATGTATGCATCTGTAATCCTAGAACTGCGGAGGAGACAGGAGAATCCCTAGGGCTTGTTACTGTCAGACTCACTCTTCAAACTCTGGGTTCATTGACAGACTCTGTCTTTAAAATAAGGTAGAGAACAACTTTGGAAGATACCTGATGACCTCTGATCTCTGTAGATACATAGGTGCACACACACAAAAATTTGTACTTGTTTATTTGTGGACTCTGGGTGAGTTTCTGATCTGTCCTTTTTATTTTCTTCCTACATTATCTTCATGTGGTTATGTTCGCTATCATAATTGTTTTTTGGTTTTTCCCGAGACAGTGTCTCTGAGTAGCCCTGGCTGTCTTGGAATTCACTCTGTAGACCAGGCTGACCTTGAACACAGAGATTCATCTTCCTCTAGCTCACAAGTGTTGGGATTAAAGACATGCACTCCCCTGCCTGGTGCTCCATCATAAATAACTTTATTTATATATATTTTGCAGTATTGGGTTTTGAACATGCTGACTAGTATTTTATCTCTTAGCTATATTCTCTAGTTCAACTTAAAAAAATTAAATAAATTTTTAGATATTTAAAAAATGTGTGGTTTCCTGTATGAATGTGTATGTACTATATGAGTGCCTGGTGTTCTTGGAAGTCAGAGGAGGGCTATGGATCCCTTGAACTGGAATTACAAATAGTTGTGAGCCACCATATGGGCACTGGGTCCTCTGAGGAATCGACAAGTGCTTAACTATTGAGTCCTCTTCATCCCCCATTTAAAGAAATCTGAAACATCTTCAGATCAAGTCTGGGCTAACCTGGCATCTCAGCATCCCAGTGGTGGAGTTACATTTGTGTACCATCACGCCAGGCTTACAATTTTACTTCCATAGTGATTTGAGAAATGTCTTCTCGACTGTCTCTGGCACTAGTTATTTCTGACTTTTAACCATTGCTTGGTTGCTAGCTGTCCTAACTTTGGCAAGTTGCTTAATCTCTCTGACCCTGTTCCTTAATACACATGGGTTTAAATTTCAAGTCTGTTACATATATAACTTTGTCTTTTACTCTACACCTTATTTTCCTCACCTGTAAGATAGGATAACCAGTACCTGCCTCACAGAGAATAAGAATTCATCTAAAGTTCTCAGCACAGTGCCCTGCACAGTTTTGGGGGAACCAAAAGTTATTATTCTTTCAATGTGTTTATTTTTTTTGTGATAATTAGTTCTCATCTCTAGAAAGAATATTCATGGTGTTCTAGAAACGTTGAATGTAGGCGGGCCTAACTGCTTCAAGGAAGTAGGAGGTAGCCAGGCTAGCAAGAGAAGTTGGGCCTTGACTTGGCTAGTGCAATAGGGTGGGGTGGGAAGCTGTTTCCTCACTGTGAACAGAAAAAGACCAGATCCCAGAGAATACACTATGGACACCATAAATTCGGTAAATTTAACTAATTGTTCTTTTCTTTCTGCTGTTATGATACAGCCAGGAGAGGACTGATCAGAAGTAAATTAACACAGGAGTCCCAAGGCCTTGGGCAGAACGGGGCAGGCCACACCCCAGAGAGACAAGGCCCGAGCTCCTAAAGCTAGTTCTGTCCTTAAATTCATGGATTCTGTCGCGATGAAACACCACCCACCCAAACACAGAGCCCAGCGCGTTCCCAGTCTCCATCTTTAGACGTGAAAGAATGAGAGCCTGTCAAAAGAGAATCCTGGTTTTAAGAGACTAGGTGGTACGGCGGCTGCCAGGGGACCAAAACGTCTACAAGGTAAAGCTGCAGCCTGAAGCGATTTTTTGACCCCCGACACTTAATGGGCTGTCGAAGACCCGGATGTGTCTGGGACTGGCCGAGGTACCCATTAACGCGCCCCCGCTAGACCATCCCCCTTCTCCATTTAGGATTGGACTTTCTTGACGCCAATCACTATTTCTCCAGCCACCCACTCGTCAAGGGTGGGGTGAAGTCTCGGTATCCCGCTTTCTATTGGCAGGAGCAAGAAGAGGAGGGCGGGTAGCCGGCTAAGTTCTTCCAATGGCCGTCGTGGCGTGTGGTTAAGGCGGAGTCAAGGCGCTTGGCAGCTGCCCAATCAGCGTCCTTGTTTGTGTGGTGCCGCCGCCGCCGGTGCAGCCGCCGCCGCCGCTGCTGCCCCTGTCTGTACCGCAGTGTCTGCTCCGCCCGCCCGCCCTCCCCGACCCGGCCCGCCCCCTCCCCCACCCCCGCTCCTGGACCCGCCAGTGGGGTCTGGATCCCACTGTGCCGTCGCCGCCTCCTTTTTCGACGCCTCCACGGCCGCCTGAGGAAGCGACCTGGTCGGGAGTTCCGCCGCCGCTGCCAGGTGAGGAGCTCTGGCCTAGGCCAGCCTGGCCGCCAGCCCGCCAGCCCGCCCGGGGGCGGTGAGGAGAGACGGAGGGAGCGAGGCTGCGAGAAGGCGGCGGTGGGGGAGGGGAAAGGTGGAGGGCGGGGGGAGGGGAAGCGCCCGCGAGCCGACGCCCGCCCGCGCGCCCCCGCCTGGCGTCCCCTCCCCCAGCCCGGCCCGCGCGCCCCCGCCTCGCGCTCCCCTTCACCTCTTCCCCTCCCCCCCGCGCGCGCGCCCTGGTCTTTCACTTAGGCCTCGCGCGACCCGGCTGATGTCCCTTCGTGTCTTCTCTTTTTACTCTTTCTCCCCTCCCTCGCTCCCCGTTTCCCTCGCCATCCCCCTTTTCACTCAGTACCTCATGCCCGCCATGCTCCCCTCTTCTCCGGAGCGTCCTCCTCTCTGTTTTTTAACTCTCCGCCCCCAGTAGTGCCCTCGGGGTGCGGGGGCCGCTCCCTGCACTGAGTCCGGTGTTTGACGGCGGATAGGACGAAAAGGGGATCCTGAAGGGTGGAGGAAGCACTGGATAATTATCTTTATTTGGGGGGACAGGCTCAGGAGTGCAGAACCTTGCCCCTTTATTTCGTCGTCCACCGTTCCCTTGCCCTCCGTAAGAAAAGGGAATTGTCTTGACTTGCGTGGGTTACTTACCTTGTATAGCAACTAAACCACCCGTTTTCTCAGCTGGGCGTCTGGGACACACTGGATCTGTTTCCCAGTTCACTTCTTGAGGGTGGAGAGAACTAGAACTTACTCTTCCTGACTAAGTCAGGACTTAGAGTACTTTTTTCCTCCTTGGGCTCAGTTACCTGAAGGAGCTAGTTACTCGTGTGAATGAAGAGATTTAGGTGTTAATCGCTGTCCCGGACAGCTTCCCCGCTCTATAAAGGTATGGTGCCTCTATAAAGGTATGAATTCATCCCCAGCGCAAAATTCCCTCCAAACATAAGATGTTCCTTCATAAGGACTGGCCGTGAGATGGAGGTGGAGGCATTACCGGTGGGTAGGTAGCATGTGGATGCTGAAGTTAGCCGTGTTTCCCTGTTCTCTTCTGGAGAGTAAGATAGCTTCCTGAGAACCAGTGTTCTCATCTGGTAAATGATTATTTGAAGGGCTTTTGTGTGTGTGCTTTAGAGGTGGGAATAATATAAATTAAATAATATTTTAGCAAAGAGAGGCAGTGTTTTCATTGCCTACCCAGCAAGATTTGAAATAGTGCTTGAAGTTGTAGTAAAAGTAGGTTTGATTCATGTGGATTGGAGAAGAACTGGTCCTTTTGTAGTTTTTTGGAGTCGTTCCTTTTCCAGAAATTTATAATTTGAATAGACAACAGATGAATGTGGCACAAAGTAAGAAAAAAATCTTCCCCTTCCACCTCTGTCTTCCAACGATCTTATCCTTCCTACAGCCATGACTGAAATTTTTTTGGCCTCCGTATAGTGTCCATAAGTTGTTGATTATCCTGTTTGAGAGTTGAATGATTTCTTTATTGCTTTTTCTTTGATACATGGACTTAAATTCTTTCTTGAAGTCTGATGACCACTTTGATTTATATTTTTGGTGCAGAAGAAGTTTTGATAAGAATTGTCCTAGAAGGGGGCTGGAGAGATGGCTCAAGTTAAGAGTACTTCCAGAGGACTCAGGTTCAATTCCCAGCACCCACAAAGGCTGTCTGAAACTGTCTATAATTCTAGTTCCAGGGGATCTGACACCCTGGGGATGGGGGAAGAGAGAATATTGTTCTAGAGTAGCAGCAGTTGTGTGTGTGCTTGATTGGTAAGGAGGCAGCTTCTGGTGATATTAAAGATAGTGGTGTGGAGGGGTTAAGCTCATTTTGAGGGAAGGAAGATATATCTGTTGGAAATGTAACACCACTGATGCTGGGCTGGGTTAGGCATAGACTTTCATTGGACTTTTTAAGAAGATAGGTTTATAAATAGTCCATGGTGATTATTGGTCCGATATGATTGATAGACTTTTCAGTCCGGGGGCAGTGATTTGGGAGAGGTAGGTATTAACAGGAATCAGAAGACTGGACCTGTAGGTTGAATGACCTAGTTTGAGAAGAGATGAGGTTTATATAGATTTTTGTGCTACCTATTCTTTAGTTGAGAACATTTTTAATGAGGTAAGAGTGATTTGTGCTTGACATCAGTATCCTTCTTCATGGCATTGTGGTTTGCTTCTCCTCACTATGTCATGTCTATTAACTTCCTGTTTAGTTATAGTCTCAACAGGGTTTGAATAGAAGCTATGTTAAATACTTGTCTAGAAACAAAGTTATCCTGGTCCTCTAACCAGCCCTTCAAATATAAATTCTGGCAGTAACTTAAATTGTGTTTAGCATAGGGGTACAGGGGGTAGGGAGATGTGAGGAATTTTTTTCTAAGCCTCAGAGCTCTGTAGTACTTCTAAAGTTTGTTTTTTCTACGATCATGATTGTAATCCGAACACTTGGGAAATTGAAGGAGGATTCTTTGAAAGATTTATTTATTATCATATGTGAGTACACTGTAGCTGTCCTTAGACACACCAGAAGAGGGCATCAGATCTCATTACAGATGGTTGTGAGCCACCATGTGGATGCTGGGATTTGAACTCGAACCTACAGAAGAGTCAATGCTCTTAACCGCTGAGCCATCTCTCCAGCCCCAAGGAGAATCTTTGAATTTGAAGCAGTGTAAACTATATAGTGAGTTCAAGGTAGCTATAGAGCTACTGAATTAAGACATATTCTCAAAACAAAACCCCAAACAAAAAAGCTGGCACAGGCCTTTCGTCCTGAGCTGGGGATCAGAAGTTCAAGGTCATCTTCTGTTTTATATCACTTTTGAGCTCTCCTACACCCTCCCTCAAAAAAAAAAAAAAGCCTGTGTGTTTTCCCCTCTTTGTTGCAGGTGGTGGAGTTTCTCTGTCACTTTCTCTTGGTTCCACTAGGCCTACTGGACACTCTGGATTGGGCCCTGGTTAAGAGTACAGTTAAAGCTGGGTGGTGGTGGTGGTGGTGGTGGTGAATACCTTTTATCCCAGCACTCCGGAGGAGGTAGAGGTAGGAGGATCTCTGTGAGTTTGAGGCCAGTCTAGTCTACAGAGTGAGTTCAGAACGATTACAGCTATACAGAGAAACCCTGCCTTGAAATAAAGGATAAAAAAGTTTGAAGGTTGAAGAGGTGTCAGAAAGACTAACATCTCAGGATTCCCTTGTCTTTTTTTCTTTATGTCAAGAGTTTCTCTACACAGCTTTGGCTGTCATTGAATTGACTCTAGACCAGGCTGTCCTAAAACTCATAACTATCTGCCTCTGCTTCCTGAATACTGGGGTTCTAGCACTCCTGGCTCTCCTTGTTTTAAGCAGTGACCTATGTTGTTTGCCAAACAGACCTCATCTCCACTTAATTGATTTTTTTCCTTCTTCCCAAGTTGTGTAGGGAAACAGCAGCTATGCTGTACTGGTTCTAGACTCTGGGGCATATTCTCTGTTAGCCACCCATTTAGGAGACAAGCTAACAAGCAGCCCTTCTGCACTTAGTTTAGGAGGCTCATGTTGCTTGGTGTATTGAGAAAAGTCAAAACATTTGTTTGATGAAAACAACTGCTAGGGAAATCATAAAAAATTGAGCCATAAGTAGGTTCAAAGAACTTTGTTTCCTAGACCTTTGCAGGATTTACAGCCCAGTGTCCTTAGATATCAGTGTACAATATCAGGCATTTTGTGAGGCACATTGGAAGGAAAGGTATAAAAATAAATACACACCTAGGTTGATTCCAACTCTAGTTCTAGCATAAAACTGTCCACCTGCTTATTGCTTGAGGAAAATCCCATCAACATGATGCCTCACAGTTGCAGATCAATTAATTTTGGCTAAGTATGGAAAAAGAATTTGTTTTTGTGGAAAAGAATGGCTTTGGGGGAGAAAGTATCTATTTTTGCTTATATTCCATAGTCTGCAGGTTTTTCTATATATTGTTTGGGGACTTTTGCCAATTTCAGTTGGTGAAGCAGGGATCCTTTTTCTCAGTGTAATAGTGACAAAAGTCTCTGCAGATAGGTCTAGATAGGAAGTGAACCCCTCCTTATGTATCTTTTATCTTTTCTTTGGTAGATTCATAAATTGCTTCAATGCTATCTGAGTTCTTTGGATAGGAGAGGAATGACACATGGTCATTAAGGCTTTATAAACTGGCTCTGTGATATGTAGTGTTTTCCTCAGAATACCTTAAATTGCCATTGACTTGAATTACCTACAATGGCCAGAGACTTGAGTTTGGGATTATAGTAGCAAGAGTAATAGGTGCATACTTTGTTTCTGTTTTATTTGGTTTGGTTTCTTTTTTGAGACAGGATCTGGTCTGGAACTCTCAGAGACTGGCCTAGTAAGTGCTGAGATTAAAAGCCTACATATGCTACCATGCCTGGCTAGTTTGTTTCTTTTGAGGTATAAAATGTTCAAATCCCAGATATAAAAGAGTCATAGTAATTGCACATCTTTGGTATGAGAACTTGAGACAGTTTCTTACTGTAGTTCATGCTGGTCTTCAACTCCCAGTGTGATCCTTTTGCTTTAGCCTTCCAAGTGTTAAGTGTGTGCTACCCCACCAGGTGTGTTTGCTTATTTTCATTTATTTATTTATTTATTTAGGTTTTTTGAGTTAACAACTTGCTACATAGACCAGGCTGGCCTGACATAGCCTCCCAAATCTGGGATTACAGGTGTGCATGTCAACACCCACCTTTGTTTTTAATGAATTAATTTAGTAGTGATAGTATATTTGAGATAGGGTCTCATTATGTTTGGAACTCACTGTGTGGACCAGGTTGGCCTCAAAGTCATAGAGTCTGTCTACCTCTGCCTAAAGTTACTATGCCTGGAAATTTTTTTTTAAAAAATGTATATATTATCCAGTAGTCTGCTAAAGAAATTAAGCAAAGTATTAATTGTTGAAACCTCTTATTGTAATTATTTATTGTATTATGTAATTATTGTACCTGACTGATACACATATTTTAGATAATTCACGTTATTATTATTATTATTATTATTATTTGAACCTAACAGACTTACTATTTTAAGATTCCAGTTCAAAACTGTTGATTTTTGTCTTGTTTGGACTGTGTACAGGAGAGTTAAATTTATAACCTTCCAAAATATGGATTGGGACATAAAGAGAATTCATATTAGGCATCAGGAATAATAAGTTCTTCAAGTATTTGTGAGGGATTTGCAAGTGTTAACTGGAGGGCTTACATTATTTACAGTGAATTTTTTTTTAAAGATTTATTTATTTATTTTATGTGAGCACATTTTTGCTGTCTTCAGACACACCAGAAAAGGGCATGTGATCCCATTACAGATGGTTGTGAGCCACCACGTGGTTCCTGGGAATTGAACTCAGGACCTTTGAAAGAGCAGTCAGTGAGTGCTCTTAACCACTGAGCCAGCTCTCCAGTGAACTTTTTAATAGTTTAGATCTGGAATTCTGGAAGAAGAGAATAGACTATACATGGCAAAATGAAATAGTGAAGTGTAGGTGTAGAGAATCTTTTATTTTTTTCTTTTCTTTTTTGAAGGGGTTTAACTTAGGGCTTTCCCATGCAAGGCAAGTGCCCTACAACTGAGCTGTAAATCTAGATCCTTTATTCTCTTTTTCTTTTTCGTGAGCTGTAGTTTGTTTGTGACTAGCCACATAGTCCAGGATGACCTAGAATTCCTGATTTTCCTGCCTCAGACTTCCAAATGCTGAGACGACTGCCTATCAGAAAATAGCTACCTTTTTTACACTGAGATAATATAGCTAATTGCCACATTTCTTTCATATAATTGCTTCAATGCCATGTTTTCTTTATTTTTATTTTACTTCTTACTTATGGGTGTTTTGCCTACATGAGTGTCTGTGCCTCTGGAACTGGAGTCACAGTTGTTAGTTTGCTGGGGACTGAACCTGGGTCCATGCAATAAGCAGCCAGTGTTTGCCACTGCTGAGCCATCTCTCCAGCCCCTTGTTTTATTTTTATTTTTTTGAGACAAGGATTCATTTAGTGCTTTGGCTAGCCTGCTTCATTCATCCTCTGAAGTACTGGGATCACAGGTATGAGCCTCCATGCCTCACTAAATGTTATCATTTTAATGAGGCCTTATTTCTACCATTTATTTTTGTTTTTACTTTTTGTGTATAAGTGTTTTGTCTTTATGTATTTATGTGGACTATGCATGCCTGTTATCTGTGGAGGCCAGAAGACAGACAGGAATCACCACGAGGGTGATAGGAACAGGTCTTCTTGAAGAACAGCTACTGTTGAGTTCTTACCCTAACCCTAAATTTTATATTTGTGTGTGTGTGTGTGTAAATGTCTTTACTTGCTGAGCCACCTTACTGTCCACCCACCTATCCATTTATCCATTCATCCATTTATTTATTTATGGAGAAGGATCTCAACTATCTTAGGCTGGCTTTAAACATACTATGGAATTGAGGATGATCTTGAAGTTCTGATTCTGTTGCTTCTACTTCACAAATCCTGAAATATAGGCATTCACCACTACATCAAGTTTTCCTAACTCTTTAGAATCTTACCTTCAGCTCCCATCTATCCTTCACATTTAATAGTCTTCTTTTGCTCTCTTTTCTTTTTAATGGTACTTAACAACTTTAAAACATTTGCTTGAGCTGGGGCAGTGGTGGCAAACTCTTCCCACCACTTGTGTGATGTCTATCTCCAAATTTGAAGCCAGCCTGGTCTACAGAATGAATTACAGGACAGCCAGGGCTGTTAAACCAAAAAAGAAAGAAAAAAAAAAAAGAAAAAAATTAAATTTATTGCTTGTTGTTTCCCCTCTTGTATAAAGGTTTTGGAGGTGTGGATTCATATTCATGGTATTTATTTATTCATGGTATTTATATATAGTGCCTAATATAATTTCTGTATATAGTTAATAGTCATATTTGTTATCAAATTGGCATAATAATCTCTTCCTAACTAAATGTAAATTTCATTTACAACAAAATACATGTGATAAATACAATATGGGGTTGCAAAATGTTATAAAATTTTATTTTATTTTAGAAAAGTTTGTACACATGTGTGCATGTATATGTAGTGCTCAGAGAGATGAGAGGAGATGAGTTATAGGTGGTTGCAAGATTCAAGTACCCAGATGTGGGTACTGGGAACTGAATTCAGGTCATCAGGAAGAGCTAGCTACATGTGCTTAACCACTGAACCATCTCTCTAGCCTCTGTAAAATGTTTTGTAAACTTTAAAGAATTAAATAAATATGAATGCTGGAGAGATGGCTCAGCAGTTAAGAGTACTGGCTGCTCTTCAGAGGACCCAAGTTCAATTCCCAACACCCACTGGTATCTTACTGTCTGTAATTCCAGTTCTAAGGAACATGACATCACACAGACATACATGCAGGCAAAACACCAAAGCACATAAAATAAAAATAAATTATTTTTTTAAAGGAATTCTATAAATAATGAAAAAAAGATTGCCTCTCCATTGAAATAAGTAATTTTTAGTTACCAAGAAGTTATACTTTAGTTTAAGTATATTATTACATTCTACCTAAAGGTAAGCATGTCTATTTCCATATTTTATTGTTACTCCAAATATAACACTCCCATTAACATTATTTCCCTTTTGAGTCATTGAGTCATCAAAGCCAGAAATGTGAGCATCATTGACACTCTTCCTCTTTTAAAATAGTAATTTGTAAGTATTCTTTGAGAATGTATACAATGTACTTTTACCATCATCACCTTCTATTTCCCCTCTCCAACTCCCTCTCTTTCTGTTTTTTCTTTGAGACAAGGTCTAACTATGTAAACCAGGCTAGTGTTGAATTCACAATCCTCTTGCCTCACCTTAGCCTCTTAAATGCCAGAATTGTTTAGTTTACATGTACCACTAGGCACATTAGTTTTATTTGTTACTTTGTGTCTATTTTTCAATCTTTGGTTTCTTCTGGATCTTCACTAATTTATGTCTGTCACTGAAATTCTGATAAAGAGTATTTCCACAAAGTCTTTTGTTTGTTTATGTGTGTATTTTTGGAGGGAGAGGTGGAGGTTTCTAGAAAAGTTTTCTCTGTGTAACCTTGGCTGTCCTAGAACTTATTTTGTAGAGCAAGTTGGCTTTGAACTCAAAAAGATTCACCTGCCTCTGCTTCTTGAGTACTGGGATTAAAGACATATGCCACTGTGCCTGGTCTTTGTGTCTTGAGGTAGGTTCTGTAGCCCAGGATGGATATGTGTGGGAGAATGACCTCAAATCTGATCTTTTTTACTTCCAACTGCTGGAATTATAGTTGTGTCCCTAGGTTCTGGTTGGCTAGCTGTTTTGAGACTTGATCTCATTATTTAGACCAGACTGGCCTAGAACTTACTATGTAGACCAAGCTGGATTCAAACTTTGAGCGAATTTTTGACTGTTTCCTGAGTGCTAGGATTACTGACATGTACTACCTGACGGGGCACCATGATCTTTTATGATCCTTTTTAGTATTGGTGCATTCCCCTTTTTCTTTTTTGGAGGTAGAGTCTCATTGTGGTCACAGCTGGCTCAGAGGTCTATATTGCTTAGACCATCTTTTAACTTTTAACAAAGTCCTCTTGCTTTGATCTCCTGAGTGCTGGGGTTGCAAGTATGAACCACTGTAGTTGACTTATTCTTTTTTCTCTAAATGTTTTAATAATTAATTAATTAGCTAATTAATTAATTTATATGAGTACACCGTTGCTGTTTTCAGACACACCAGAAGAGGGCATCAGATCTCATTACAGATGGTTGTGAGCCACCATGTGGTTGCTGGGAATTGAACTCGAACCTACAGAAGAGCAGTCAATGTTCTTAACGGCTGATCCATCTCTCCAGCCCAGGTTGACTTATTCTTGTTCTCTTTTAAACTCTGATCATACTGTCTTTGAAGTGTTCTCCTAAATACCTGAACAGTTCACTTATTTTTGTTAAAAATATTCAGTAGTTTCCACTCATTGAAAAGATGAAATTTAAACTTCCTTAGCATCCAAGGCCATTTATGATCTTGACCTTTGCCTTTTTATCCAGTATAAATACAGTTTTAAATTCTCAGATCAGTCTCCAAATCTCAACTTAAATGCTGCTTTCTCTGGGAAGCCTTTTCTTACTTGCCCATAAAGATTTAAATACATTTTCTTTTATCTCACTATACTTTATAAATATTTCTTGCCTACCCTCAGTAGTCTCTTAGTACCCTAAAAGAAAAATACAGTGGTTCAGTTCAAAGCATTGGTTGCTCTTCCAGAGGACCCGAGTTTAATTGCCAGAACCCACAAGGTGGCTCACAATTGCCTTTAACTCCTGTCCCAGGGGTCTGATGCCCTCTTCTGGCCTGCTTGGGTCACTGCATGCACATAGTGCACAGACATTCATGCCAGCAAAATACCCACAAATATAAAATAATAAAATACAAAATTAAAATAGCAGTGTATTTTCAGTGCCTAAAGTGCTGTTTTCTAAAAGATATTCAGGAACATTTGTTGCATAAACGAACATTCCTGTAGGTTGAGAAAATGCTTCATAAATTTAGAAGATGCCCCTTTTGAAGGATTATTGGTTTTTCTATATATAGTTTATATGATCTGTTGCTTGTGCCCTAGACTACTTGCTGCCCAACCCTACCTGCCCTTGAGGGTTGGAGGTGAGGTAGCGCAGACTCCAGGAGCAGGTGAGAAACTCTACAGCAAGCTCATCTGAGCACTGCTGCAAGCTCCTTTAATACCCTCCACCCATGATTGGTCCCAAGAAAGCATCTCTTCTAAACAGCAGTTCCTGATTGGCTGGCATTGTCTGTACCAGCAATCCTTGGTCTCTCAGGCAGTTTCAATTAGGTCCTCCTGCAGGAGATGCTTTTGTGACTGCACGGCCTCCAGTTCCTGCTACATATCTACCCTTTTGTTTTTAGATTTTGACAGCCTAGTGGGAGCTGGGGTGCCCTTGCCTTCACATTGTTGACCCCGCCTTGGAGGATTCCCTGTATACTGAACTGTGCCTGTCTTAGGTTGTCCTGTCTTCCAGGACTACTAGCCCTTAAAGAGATATCACTCTGAAGGCATGTCACACAAGGGAGAGATGAGGAACAGCCTATGTGGTGATCTCACAGATCTCTGCCATCCATGCTTTGATCACTTCCTTAGGGGGGGCGATTGGGGTTTTCTAGAGCCATTAGCACTTGGAGGGTTGCCTTATTTATGGAACACTGCCTGGAGATATGCTGTGCAGGACACTTAAACAAAATGATTATTAGCATAACAATTCCTCCCATCATAGCATAAGTTGCTATCCACGAAGGATCAAACAGCCTCTTAATATTGTTCCACACTTTTCCCAGGAACCCAGTATCCAGGGAGAACACAGATACCCTGGTCACATTGAGGTTGGCTATATTCTCCCCTAACAGCACAGAATAGTTAAGGAATTTGTCTAACCAGGTACCTTGAAGATATTGAGCCAACTGTTGTTGGCCTCAATGGCATTATGTACCTAGTAAGGGGCTAGGCAGATTGAGTGAAACCTGGGGTCGCATGCCAACAGAGACATGTCCCTAACAAGGACCAACACTTCAAGCAAGTCAATCTGTTGTTTGTTGTAAAAGTGGATGGCTTGATAAAGATGTTGATTTAGTACCTCCTGTGCCTGCAGTGCCTCGGCTGACTTAGAGACTACAGCATTGACAGGCTCTGCCATAATGGCTGTCTGGGTCAAGGCAACAGCAGCAGTTGTTGCCCTGGCAGTGCCTGCCATGATGGCTGGAATGATGGTAGCTGTAATACCAAAATCCCTCTTTCCCTGGTGTAGGGGTTATAAGTGAGTCTATGCCATCAGAGTGATAGCATGAAAGTGGGTGGTATTTACCACAGGCATTCAAATAGTGGCTGGTTCCCTCATCAGGATAGCCATTGTTGAATACCCATCTAGCAGGCGGTCAGGAGACATTTCTCATTAAAGTATTTAAGTCTGTCTCTGACAGTGGTGGTATTAGTGACCAGAAAGAAACAGGGAGACTGGACAAAGTCTGGGGTGGCTTTCCAGCCAACCTGGCTGCCAATGGTCACATTCATGGGGGTTGCCCCAGTCCACATTTTCACTGATCGGTTTATGTGGAAATACGTCCCATTAAAGAGACATCCACCTTTTAGGAGAGTAAGGGTGTGTAAATTAAGACAATTAGAAGGGCCACATAAATCCCAATTGCTCATAATGGGGTCATATCGGAATCTAATGGGATCTTTGTTAACATAGGGAGTAATACTGGAAGCATCATGTGAGGTAAATCTCCACATAACAAATGTGAGGTTAGATGATAGTATCAGGTAGTCCCCAGTGAATTTTACACCTAGTGCAAGCTGGCAGTGCTCCTAAGGGATAGAAAATTCCACAAAAGTGGGCATTTGAGGGACCCTTGGACAGCGCAAAGCAGGGGTGGACATGATATGCTTGAAGGATCCTTTGGGGATTTGTAATCAGTAAGGGGAATATGAATTTCCATGCTTAACGTGCCATAAGTTAGATTACCATGAAAGTCCCCTGTGGTCATATTGTATAGTTGAATACAGGGCCAATGGAGGAGACAGTGGTGGTAAAACAGAATTTCCTCCATGAGCCAGGTGCTTTCTAATCATGGTGTAGTAGTGACTAAGTCTGTGAAGGGCAAACCCAAACTCAAATTTGGAAGAGAAATCTTGGTTGAGTCACTTGATTTTTGTTTGTTTGTTGGTTTTGGTTTTTCAAGACAAGTTTTCTCTCTATACCCCTGCTGTCCTGGAACTCACTCTGAATACTCAGGTCTGTCAGCTTCTAATTTCTAAGTGCTGGATTAAAGGTGTGCACTACCACTGCCTGGCTGTTGCTTGATATCTTTAAGCCTTAATTTCCTAAACTTAGAAATGATGGCTACTATTTCACTAAGTTTCTGTGTTAAAAAATTATGCATGTAGTGTTGTTTTGTAAACTATAAAGTACCTTAAGATTTTTATTTTTAACTATGTTTAGATGGAGCCAGAGAAATGGCATAGTAGTTAAGAGCATTTGTTGCTCTTCTGAAGGGCCTGAGTTGGTTCTTCATACCTGAATTGGGTGGCTCATCACCTGTAATTCAACACCAGGAGGTTTGACACCTTTTTCTGACCTCTTTACATGTGTGCCATGCGCGCATACACACACACACACACACACTCACACACACTTAAAAAGACATTTTTTTAAAGGGGAGGGGTACCCGTGCATGAGTGTGTATCTTTCTCTGCCTGTCTGTGGATGGGTACAGGTTCCTGTGGAGGTCAGAGGTGTCATATTCCTCTGGAGCTCGAGTTAACAGTTAGTTATAATTGCCTGATAGAAGTATTCAGACCCAAACTCAGGTTATCTGCAAGAACAGTATGTGCTATTAACTGCTGAGCCATCTCTTTTGCCTTACTTAGAACTTTATTTCTTTTGGTTTTTCAAGATTGGGTTTCTCTGTATAACAATCTTTGTTGTCTTGGAACTAGCTCTGTAGCCCAAGCTGGCCTTGAACTCACAGAGATCTGCCTGCTTTTGCCTCCCAAGTGCTGGGATTAAGTAAATGCACCACTATGCCTGACTTGTTTATACAGGGTTTTAATATGTACATAAGCACACAGCCCAGAGTCTTCGAATTTTTCTTACTATATTTATTTAATTGTGGAGTGAGGATGGGGTGTATGCTTGCTTGTATGGAGGCTGTAGGACAACTTGCATGAGCTGGTTCTCTCCTTCCTGAGTTTTATGGATTGAACTCAGGTCATCAGACTTAGTAGCAGGCATCTTGCTGGCTCCACATAGATTGTTTTGAATTCATGCTCCTCTTCCCTTGGCCTCCTGAGTGTTGGGGGACATCAGCGTCATCCATTATGACTGGCTTACCCCACTCCTTCCCCAAATATTTTAAATCAATACTTTGCACCTTCAGCTTTGGTAGCTATTCCCGTTTGACTTTGTATAATGTATTAATATTGAACTGAAAGCTTTTCAAGGAATATGGGCAAGTGGAAAATGACCTTTTATAGCAGTGTTTTGTAGATGGTAGGAATACGGCAGTTGCATCTTGAAGAGGGTTCTAAGGGATACTAAATAGTGGTGATTTATTTGAGATCTAGATCTAATGAGGTATTTTATATATATACCAAATATATAATAAAACTTTATGAAAAAAAATGAGGGGCTAAAGAGAGCTCAGTGGTTAAGAGGGCTGCTGTAGTAGGCTCTGTGTTCTGCCAGCCACCTTTGACAGCTCACAATTGCCTGTAATTCCAATTTTAGGATTCAGAATCCTTTACTGGCCTCCGCAGCACCTTCATATGGATATGTGAGCACATAGACAGACACACAAATAAATAAAAGAATAAATCTTTTTTTCTTTTTGGTTTTTTGAGACAGGATTTCTCTATGTATCTCTGGCTCTCCTGGGACTTGATCTGTAGGCCAGGCTGGCTTTGAACTCAGATCTACCTGCCTTTGCCTGCCAAGTGCTGGCACTAAAGGCAGGCATTACTACTATTGCCTGGCAAAATCTTAAAAAACAAAAAACAAGAGCATTCAGGCATGGTGGCACACACTTGTATTCTCAGCCTTCAGGAGCCAGAGTCAGAAACATAGATACAAGTTTGAGGTTAGCCTGCTCAACAAGATGAGTTGAGGCCTTTTCTCAGAAAAAAAAAAAAATAGAGCAAACAACTACCAAACCCAAATGTCTGTAATTGTTTTTTTTTTTAAGTATATATTTTTAAATTGTGTGTGTGAGATCATCGAGAGTAGTGCGCAATCGACATGGTTCTAGGAATTAAACTCAGGCTTTCTGCAAGTGCAATTTATGAGTATGTGCTCTCTTGACTGCTGAACCATAGTTTTTTAGTTGTTTGGGGGGGTTGGATTTATTTATTATTTATTTATTTATTTAGAGTTTTCTTTGAGACAGGTTCTTAAATGTAACCCAGGCTGACCTCAAACCCAATATGTAGATGATGCTTCCCTTGAGGCCTCCACTTCTCACAGGCAGGAGTTATAGGCTTGTGTCACCATATCAGCTTTTGCATTGTGCTCTAGCTTTAGTTGAGGACATGAAAAAGAGGAGAAAAGGAAACTAAGATTTCAAGGTTTTTCTGTGTGTGTGTGCATATGAGTATAGCTGTGTGAGTGCCATGGCCATTGTTGGGGCTGTTCCTCTCTTATGGGTTCTAGAAAGCAAACTCTAGCTTGTATGGCAGTAGTACGATTTTACCTGGTGTTTGTAACTATCTAATGTATAAGGAAACCTTAACTTTGTTTTCCTGTCTCACTATGCAGTGCTTGCTGTTGTTGAATTCAGTATGGAGACAGGATGACTTCTAGCAGAGATCTTCCTGCCTCTGCTGGGGTTAAAGGTATAGGCCACCACCATACTTGACAAGTTTTGCTTTTTTAAAAAAGTTAATAACAAACTTGGCATACATGTTTCTGGATATGTGGAAAAATGTGTAAAATATACTACTTATCATTTTAGCCTTTTAAAATGCACAGCTTAGCAGAAGTTGATGTCTGGCATCTTCCTCTCTTCCTTTATCTCTCTCCACTTTATTTTTGAGACAGTTTTTTCTCTCTGAACTTGGAGCTCACTTATTGGCCAGACTTGGTGACCAGGGAGCTCTAGGAAAAACCATGTTATCCCAGACCCTACAGTGCTGGAGTTATAGACATATGCCACCCATGCTGGGAATATGAATTTAAGCTGTCTCATTTCCCCGTCCCTGATTCTTCCATGATTTTAGACTTTTTTAGTAGGTATCAGTCTGGCCTCCACCTATACACTGTGGCAGGTACTCCACCATGGTTTTGAAAAATAAAAGATAAATCCTGTGCTTGCTGAGGATAGCCTTGAACTTCTGATTTTCTTGCTACTATACTTACAGAGCCCTGAAATTTACCACTATACCTGACTTATACTGAGCTGGGGATGAAATCTAGCCTTGCTAGGCAAGCATTCTCCCATCTGAGCTACATCTCTACCCCTGGCTAAGTCATAATTTTATCTTGTTCTCCAGACCTATTGTTTGGAATAATATGAAATAAACAGTTTTCATATAAGATTTACATATGACTTGTTAATACACAAATTAATGCCATTATCGTTAGTAACCAAACTAAATGCAAATGAAAGTTAAACATAGAAAAAAGAAAATGAAATAGTAGAAAAAGAATCTTAGCAAAGTTACTTTGGATATAAAAGGCAATGAACAAGGCTGGAGATATAACTCAGTGGTAGTGTAGGTAAGTCCCTGGGTTCTAGTCCCAGTACTAAAAAAAAAAAGCAGTACTTTTATGTTTTTGCCTAAGAAATTATGGGTGTTTTAGGATTTTTTTGTTCAGAGACAGGGTCTTACTATGTATTCTTTGGCTGGTTTAGAACTCACAAGGAGTCCATCTGTCTCTGCCTCCTCAGTGCTGGGATTAAAGGCATGTGTGTTACTATGCTAGGCATGAAATCTGTGAATGTATACATGGAATTGCATGGTTTTTCTGAACTTAGAAGTTAGTATTTGGTTGCTGTTGGGAGATCCTTGTCTATACTTACCTCTTAAGGTTTTTAAGTTAATTTTTTTTTGTTGACCTTTCTCTTTCTATTTTGCTTTAAATCAAATCTGTGGGTTCCTTGTAGGGCACATATCAGATATCATGTCTACTAGATATTTATATGATGATTCCTAATAGTAGCAAAATTACAGTTCTGAAGTAGTAACTAAACAATTTTATGGTTGGGGGTCACCATAACATGAGAAACTGTATTGAAGGGTTGCAGCATTAGGAAGGTTGAGAATCACTGCTTTAGATTGTCCCCTTTATTTTACTTCACTGTTGGAATGTAGAATTTACTTCTTGTTTTGAGAGATGCTGTCTTAATTTTTAATTTTAAAAATTTTCTCCCAAATTATTTCATTCCTTCCTTTTTAAAAAAGAGCAGGATACTTTATACTGACTGATGAAAAAAGCTTTAAAAACTTTTTATATAAAAAGGAGTGGGAAACTGGAACTGTATGGATGAAGAGAGGGAGGACCAGAATACTTGCCACTCTTTTGAATTTCAAGGGTAAATACCTTATACCTGTGGAGTGCTTCTTCTGGGTAGTATTCATGTTCATTTGCAAGATTGAGACTGTTAGACAAAATATCCACAGATTTCTTGAGAGCAGAATGATGTCTGTTGTTTAATAGAATGATTCTTTTAACCTGTGAGCCATCTCTCCAGCCCCCTAGGACAGCTTTCTACAACAAAGATCTCTTCTCATTCTCCCAAAGTTAGTAGGACTGAGGTTGAGAAACAGTTCTAATTGGTTAGAATGTATTGTAGCATTATAGCAATAAGCTATGTGTTAAATTATTGAAAACCAAATCTGCTTTTGAAATTTTTGTGGGAACTCTTCATTAAAAATCTCTATTGTGTGACCCCAGCCATCAGGAAGCTGAGACAGAACGATATTCCAGGTTAATCTGGGTTACAAAGTGAAAGTCTTCTCAGCCAAACAAAGCAACCCTTCCCAAAGACACAAAATCTGGTTTTGAATAGCTCTTATCAGCATATTGTTTTGAGACAAAATTTCACTCCATAGTCCAGGCTGGTCTGGAACACACTAGCCCAGAATGGCCTTGAGCTTGTAGTAAGCAAGCCTCCTGCTTCAGTCTCTAGTGCTGGGATTATGTGTTTTGAGTCACCATGCCATGCCCAGCTGTGAATGTTTTTCTTTCTTTCAGTAAAGAAAGTTCCTTGCAAAGCTACTGGTTAAAATAGAGAGGCCCTACCAGCTGCTGACTGAGACAGACGCAGATACTTAGACCCTACCATTTGGTCTGAAGTTAGGGACCTATGGTTAAATTAGGGAAAGGACTTAAAAAGTTGAAGCGTGTGCTGGAGAGATGGCTCAGTGGTTAAGAGCACTGACTGCTCTTCCGAAGGTCTTCAGTTCAAATCCCAGCAACCACATGGTGGCTCATGACCATTCGTAATGAGATCTGATGCCCCCTTCTGGTGTGTCTGAAAATAGCTACAGTGTATTTACATATAATAAATAAATCTTTAAAAGAAAAAAAAGCTGAAGGGGAGGGCGTCCCCAGAGGAAGACCAGCAGACTCAACTAACCCAGACCCCTGGCAGCTCCCAGCGACTGAGCCACCAACCAGGCAGCATATATGGGCTGGTCTGAGGCCCCTGGCACATATATACCACACTGCCTGGTGTGGCCTCAGTGGGAGAAGATGGACCTAATCCTTGAGAGACTTGAGGCCTCAGGGAAGGGGGATGCCTGCTGTGGGGGAGCACCCTTTTGGAGGTAAGGGGGAAGAGAAATGGGATGAGGAGGGGTCAAAGGCTGGAATGTAAATAAATAAAATAATTTAAAATAAAATAATATGTCTAATCATTTTTGCAATATTCCTGGATAGGAGCAATGAATTTTTAAAAAAGGATTTATTTTTATGTCAGGAGCTGCATGTGTGTATGTATGTGTACCACTTCTGTGATCATGTATTGTTGCAAGATATTTCCTATCCATTCAAGTTGAGGCAGTGAGAGGCCAGTGATTGGAGGGGAGAGAGAAGTGAGGGGCGGAGAGAGGTTGGGTGGATGAGACGAGTGGAGCAGAGAGGGAGACGTGGATATCCAGATGGCTTTAGATGTATTTCTGGTGTTTTGGAGAGGTTAGATAATTGGGATAAGACTTTATCATTGTAAATTGGCATTATGTAATTGGGAGTTTTATATAACATAAAGATATTTGGTTAACTATTCAAGTTTAAGAGTCATGCTTTACCGGATATGTGGAAGGAGTGGTGAAGAGGCCTGGCGGGGCGGTACTCTTTTCTTCTTAATAATTACCCACTACAATGTATATATGTACATGTACCACTTCTTTGACTGGCACCCTGAGAGCCAGAGGAGTATGTATAATCCCCTGGAACTGGAATTTCAGACAGTTGTGAATTATTGTGGGGGTGCTGAGAACTGAATTTAGGTTCTGTGTAGGAGGAACAAGCAGTCTTAACTGCTGAGTCTATCTATCCAGCACTGGACAGGAGTGATAAATGACCAAAATTCTACATTTAGAAATAGATCGTTTAAATTTTTTCTTAAAATTTATTTTGTGTATGTTTTGTAGTGTGTGTGTGTGTGTGTGTGTGTGTGTGTGTGTGTATGTGTATCTATCTATGGAAATGCATGTCAGCCATAGCATGCTTTTGGAGGGAGACAAGAGAACAGCTTTCAAGAGTCTGTTCTCTCCTAACATGGTGGGTTCCAGAGATCAAAGTCTGGTCATTAGGCCTGGTGGCAAGTGCCTTTCTTACCCACTACCCCCTTAGCCATCTTTCTGCTCCTACTCTATCACTTCTGATTTAAAAGTTTTTGATCACCTACAGCTTAATTGATGTATATGGAAATGCTTTAATATAGTTTGTCCATAGTCTTCTAATTATAGGTGAATGATGCTTCTTTGATCCAAAAGACCCTTTAGTACTACATTTAATTTTTGAAATTATATCATGTGTTTACATCCCCCCCTCCCCCCGCCGCAAGTATGTATGTGCATCACATGTGTGCCTGAGGTCAGAAGAAGGCATTAGATCCCTTGGAAATGGAGTTATGGGTGGTTGTGAGCCATCATGTGGGTTGTAGGAATCAAACCTAGGTCTGCTGCAAGAGCAGCAAGTTTGTTTTGTTTTATGGCTCTTCAAGACAGGGCTTCTCTGTGTAGCCGTGGCTATCCTGGAACCTGCTCTGTAGACTAGGCTGGCTTTGAACTCTAAGAGTTCTGCCTACTTCTGCCTCCCAGGTGCTGGAATTAAAGGCATACACCACCACTACTTGGCAGCAGTTTTTTTTTTTCTTTCCCTAATTACTCAGCTATCTTTCTAAACTCTGTTTTTAAGTTATTTTTTTAAATTATTAGTTTTGTGTGTTTTGTTTTTTTGAGATAGGATTTTCTCTGTGTAACAGCCTTGGCTGTCCTGGAACTCACTTTGTAGACTAGGCTGGTCTTGAACTTGCAGAGATTCACTTGCCTCTGGAATTAAAGGCATACCTGGTTAGTTATTACTGTTTTTGAAGATTTTATTCGTCAAGCTAATCTGGAACTTTCTGTGTTGCTCAGGCTGGCCTTGGACTCACAAGGATCTTTCTCCCTTTGCCTTATGAGTGGTGAGGTTAAAAGAAGTATGTACCGGGCAGGAGACTTGGCTCAGTGATTAAGAGCACCTTTCCAGAGGTTCTGGGTTCAATTCCCAGCAACCATATGGTGGCTCATAACCATCTGTAATGGAATCTGTTGCCCTCTTCTGGTGTAGAGAGCTACTCATGCATAAATTTTTTTTTTTTTTTTTTTTTTTTGGTTTTTCGAGACAGGGTTTCTCTGTGTAGCCCTGGCTGTCCTGGAACTCACTCTGTAGACCAGGCTGGCCTCGAACTCAGAAATCCGCCTGCCTCTGCCTCCCAAGTTCTAGGATTAAAGGCGTGCGCCACCACCGCCCGGCTCATGCATAAAATTAATAAGTCTTTAAAAAAACAAGGATAAACCACTACACCTGTCCAAAGAACACTTTTTTTTTTTTTTTGAGAACACTACCTATGTTTCTGGCAAAGAATTAATTTAAAAAACTAAGGTGCTAGAGAGATGGCTCAGTTGTTATGAGTACTGTCTGCTTTTCCAGAAAACCCTGGTTTGATTCCCAGCACCCACATGACAGCTAACAGCCATTGTTAGCTCTAGTTACAGTGATTAGACATCCTCTAATGGTTTCTATGAGCACTGCATGCAAGTGGCATACAGACAATGCAGACAAGACGCTTATTCACATAAACTAAAATAAATTATTATTACTACTACTACTACTTTGTTGTTTTGAGGTAGGGTCTTACTATTTAGCTATGGCTGTTGTGGAACTCAACTATATAGACCAGACTGGCGTCAAATTCTTAAGCGGTTCATCTGCTGCCTCCTCCTAAGTGCTGGGATTAAAGATGTGCAATACCACACTCAGCAAAAACAAATTTTAAATAAATTAAAAATAATTTAAATATCTCCTTCCAGCAGCTAGAGAGATGGCTCAGTGCTTAAGAGCATTGTTGCTCTTGCAGAGGACCCAGGTGTGGTTCCCAGAACCTAGATGATGGTTCACTGCCTTCTCTAACTTTAGTTCCACAAGATCTGATGTCTTCTTCTGACCTCTGTGGGCACCAAGCACATATTTTGAACACAAACATGTGTAGGCAACACACATAAAATAAATAAATCTAAGTAAAAAAATTTTAAAAAATACTTTGTTCACTATTGGGTCTGGGGTTTCAAACTTTGGCTATCACGATTGTGCAGCAAACACTTTAGTCACTAAACCTTTTGACCAGCTATAGGTGTTTGTGTCAGCTATGTAACTCTTCCTAGGTCTTTTTTTGTGACCCTGACTGTCTTGGAAACTGATATGTAGACGAGGTAGGCCTTGAATTTTTAGAAGTCTATCTGTCTTTCCTCCTAAATTCTAAAATTAAAGACATGTGCCTCCATGTTCTGCCTACTCTCTCATCTTTAATCTTTACTGAGCTTAATTAACTCTTGTTACTTATCTTGTCGGATTATTCTGATGCCTTATGCTTCTTCTGGCTAGGCTTGGAAACTCTGGCCTTTGCTTTCTCTGTGTGTCTGTTGTCTGCCTGTGTCTCTCTTTTTTCCCCCAGACAGGGTTTTTCAATGTAGCCCTGGCTGTTCTGGAACTCACTATGTAGACCAGGCTGGCCTTGAATTCAGAGATCCACTTTCCTCTGCGCCCTGAGTACCGGGATCAAAGGTGCACACCACCATACACAGCTGCTTGACTATTATTTTCACTGTTAAATTTTATTGTTTTTTTTTTAACTTTGAAATTTTTCTTTGTATATGTGTTTGATGTATGTATGTAATATGTGTGCAAAAGCCCTTGTGCAGATTCTTGAGTGCCACATCAAATATGGAGGGCAGAGGACAACCTTGTGGTTGTTACCTTTCAGGGTCAAGTGGCACAGGGTCTTTGTTGTTTTGTGATTTCAAATGCCCCGCTAGCCAGCTAGTGAGCTTCTAGGGATCCTCCTTTGTCTGCCTCTCATGTGCTGTAGGAGCTTTGGGATTATAGATCCACTTAACTGTACACATACACATGCGGAAGGTATTTTGTTTTACATACATGGGTATTTTGTCTGCATGTACATCTATGTATGTCTGGTGCCTGCAGAGACCAGGAGAAGACATTGAATCTCTTGGTATTGGCATTATGTGAGCTGCCATGTGTGTGCTAGAAATTGAATCCAGGTTCTTGAAAAGAGCAGCCAGTGCTCTTAACTACTGAGCCGTCTTTCCAGCCCCTTACTCAGTTTTTTGTTTTTTTTTTTTTTTTGGTTTTTCGAGACAGGGTTTCTCTGTGTAGCCCTGGCTGTCCTGGAACTCACTCTGTAGACCAGGCTGGTCTCGAACTCAGAAATCCTCCTGCCTCTGCCTCCCAAGTGCTGGGATTAAAGGCGTGTGCCACCACCGCCCGGCTTTACTCAGTTTTTGATAGGTGTTCCATACATATGGTAGTAAATTTACAACCCAAATACAGGTTTACAATGAAAAAAGGACACTTCTCTGGAGGCAAATTATCCCTGTGTTTTGGAGTCTTTATATAGTTTGACTTATTCCCCCCTAAAACTTTATGCACTAAAGAACTTTCAATTATGCATCTAAATCTAGAATAATTTCCATCAAGTTTGAAACATCAGGTTTCAAAATTATTTTTTATAATGAATTTTAGTGTTGAAAATATTAAAACATTTTGAAGGCACGTATATTTAGCAGGATGAGTGTTTATTTTCTCTAGTACTGCATATATATCAATGCCTCCTTCATACTAGGCAGATGGTGTGTTGCTGTCCTTTGCCTTTGGCCCTTTTTATGTTTCTTATCTTGATGCAGGGCTCAGTAAGTTATACAGGCTGGCTTTGAATTCACTCTGAAGCCTAGGAAGGCCCTTAACCTGTGGTTCTCCTGCTTTCAGTCTCTTGGTAGAGAGCAATGGAAGAATGCCATACCAAAGTAAAATCAAGTGCTTAAAAAAGATGTGATAATAATGTGACTACTAAAAGTACCTTTTTTTTAATGTGAGGTTGTATTTAGTTGAAGACAAACAAGCATTTTAAGGTTTTTGGATTGAGTTGTATTTTGAGGGATGGGGGATTGTTGTTTTTAGATTTAATTTTGTGTATGTATATTGGTGTGAGAATGTACACATGAGTGCTGGTGTCTACAGAGACCAGAAGTGTTGGATCCCTATAGAGCTGCTTGGGAACTAGACTTAGATTTTCTTATAAGAGTAGCACGTACTCTAAACTGGTCTTGGAAGGGGAGTGTGTGTGTACATGCACACTTGCTACAATATGCTACACCATGGAGATCGAAGGACAACTTGCAGGAGTCTGTTCTGCTGTATGGGTTTGGAGGATAGAATTCAGATTATCAGGTTTGGTGGCAAGAACCTTTAGTCACTGAGCCATCTCACAGGACTTTTTTTTTCTTGGAGATGAGTCTTCCTGTAAAGGTCTGGTTTGTCTGGAATGTGCTTTGTGGATCAAGCTGAACTTGAACATGTGCCAATCCTTACACCTGTCAGTTTTTGGGATTATGGATATTTGTCATATCTAGCTGAGGGTTGAATTCCATTGTCAGATAAATGGAAGCATTTGTGACTTGCCTAAAATAGAAAGAACTTGATGCCTTTCAAAGATAGAGGAAAGGAAATAGAGAATGAAACCAAGTCAACAGTCAAGCATTAAGAAATTAGAGCCTGGCAGTGGTGGTGCACGCCTTTAATCCCAGCACTCGGGAGGCACAAGCAGGCAGATCTCTTTAAGTTTGAGGCTAGCCTGGTCTACAGAGTGAGTTCTAAGACAGCCAGGGCTAGACAGAGAGACCCTGTCTCAAAATGAAAAGAAAGAGAAAAGAAATATTTGTCCATGCTCCTGGTCACCCAGAAACAATAGTATCTGTGACTACAAGAAGAAGACTAGGTCAGGAATTTAGGACTACCTTAATCTTGTAGGCATCTTGTGGACTCGGTTAGAGTTGTTTTGCCTTCTGGAAAGATTAATTTTATAATTATTACTACTACTTTAATGCTGTAGGTGATCATGTTTCTGTTTCCTAGGAGTAGATAGTGCAGTGCCTCAGTTCCTTTGGGAAAGAAAACGCCCTCACAGAAAAGTCTGGTTTAGAAACATATTAAAGATGAAATATGCCAGGTATAATTTCTCTGTTCCTATATAGTAATCAAGTCATTGAGTGGAATATGACTATCTTAGGGTTTTACTGCTTTGAACAGAAACCATGACCATTGCAAATTTTGTAAGACAACATTTAATTGGGGTTCAGAGGTTCAGTCCATTTTCATCCAGGCAGGCATGGTGCAAGAGGAGCTGAGGTTCTACATCTTTATCCAAAGGAAGCCAGGAACAGACTGGGAATGCTCAGGCATCTCGGAGGCAGATCTCTAATAAGCCCATCCCCACAGTGACACACTTCCTCCAACAAGGCCACACCTTCTAATAGTGCAACTCCCTGGGATGAGCATATACAAACCGTCACAATGACCAACTTGAATTTTTTTAAATTTGTCTTACACATATATGGGTGGTTTGCCTGTATTATATCTGTGCACTGTTTTCATGCCTGGTAATCTACCTCAGAGGCCAGAAAAAGGAATTGGATTCCCAGAAATTAGAGTTATAGATAGTTGTAAGCCACCATGTGGGTGCTTGAAACTGAACCTGAATTCTCCGAAACAGCAGCCAATACTCTTAACCTCTGGGTTCTGTCTTTAGTCCTTTTGCTGTTGTTTCTAATCAGAGTTCCATGTAGCTCAGGTTGTCTCCAAACTCACTATATAGAAGTATGACCCCCTACTTCTGAGGTGCTGGAATTACAGATGTGCTCAGTTTTACATAGCGCTAGGGATTGAACCAGAACTTGGAGCATGCTAGGCATATATTCTGCTAACTGAGCTATATTCTCAGCTACATATTAAGTCTTATTGAGTGAACACATTAAGGGAGACTACTTTCAAAAAAGTGCTACTCAGTATTTAATTTATGTTAAGTACAGAATGCTGGGGTTGGAACCAGGGCGTGTTGTAAGTAGCTCTGTCATGTCACTAAGCCATATCTCTCAGTTCTTTCCCAAATTACATATTTTGTACTGGAAGGGTTTTTTTTTTTTTTTTTTATGTGTGTGGTTTTGTTTTTTGTTTTTTTTTTTTTTTGGTTGGTTGGTTTGGTTTTGTTTGTAAAACCATGTGTAAGTATCCTTTGAGACAGAATCTCCTGTAGCCCTGGATCGCTTGGAATTTGCTGTGTAGACCAGACTGGCCTCTGACCCATAGATATCTGTCTGCCTCTGCCTTCTGTGATAGAGACCTATTAAGTGCAGCCTGTCATGTCTGAGAATTACAATATCAGTCATGTGATATATAGCTTGGTATAGATGCGATTTTTTTTGTTGTTGTTGTTGTTTGTTTTGTTTGGTTTGGTTTTTTTGAGACAGGCTTTCTCTTTATAGCCCTGGCTGTTCTGGAACTCACTCTGTAGACCAGGCTGGCCTCGAACTCAGAAATCCGTCTGCCTCTGCCTCCCAAGTGCTGGGATTAAAGGCATGCGCCACCACCGCCTCTGCAATTTTTTTTTTTTAAAGATTTATTTATTATCGTATGTAAGTACACTGTTGTTTCTTTAGACACACCACAAGAGGGTGTCAGATCTCATTATGGATAGTTGTGAGCCGCCATGTGGTTGCTGGGATTTGAACTCAGGACCTTTGGTAGAGCAGTCAGTGCTCTTACCCGCTGAGCCATCTCACCAGCCCTGCAATTTTTTTTTTATTTAATTTAATTTACTTATTTATTGAGGGACTGAAGAAATAGCTCCGTGGTTTAGAATGTTATTCCACTTTTCCAGAGGACTTTATTTGAGCATCTACTATCTACGTTGGGTGGTTCATAAACTCCAGCTTCAGGGATCTGACACTCTCATGTAGCTTTCTGGGTGCTGATCATGTGCATAAATCTACATACAGATACACATAATTAGTGGTGCTTGTCTTTAAATCCCAGCACTCAGGAGGCAGAAGCAGACAGATCTATGTGAGTCAAAAGCCAACTTGGTCTATGTAGCAAGTTCAAAGCTAACAATAGTAAGACCCTGTGTTCAATTAATCTCTCTTCCTAGTTCCCTCCTCTCCACCCTCCTGACTAAAGTCTTGGGTCTCCTTATACATGCTAGATAAACAGTATCAATGAGCTATATATACCAATTCCCAGTTTTCTGAAAATATAAATTTGATGCATTGCTTTGGAAAACATCTTAAAATTGAGTATAATTTTGTTTATTCACTACTTTAGGAACTTTGCTATTGGAGAGAAATAAGGGCTTTGTGAGACATTCTCATATAGGTTATGTGACTATATTTTGATTTTTCACAGGATCAAATGAAGCAGACTCTTGAGATGGTGTATTGATGGTATATATTAGTTGAAAAGTACTCACTGGAGCTGGAGAGATGGCTCAGTGGGTAAGAGCACTGACTATACCAGCAACCACATGGTGACTCACAACCATCTGTAATGGGATCTGATGCCCTCTTCTGGTGTGTCTGAAGAGAGCGACAATGTACTCATATACATAAAATAAATTTTAAAAAAAAACTTTATTTCTTAAAAAAAAAAAAGCACTCACTGCTAGTGTTGTTTCTTGTTGCTGTTTATAAAAGTCTTTAGTTCCTGGGCAAAGATCTTAGAACAAATGTTCTTAGCTAAGAGAGTGCTTCCACAAAACAACTGGACTAGGCTTTCTTTTCTCTGGTTTGTTTGAATATTTTCCTTACCACATTCTGACTCCCTTATGTTTTGGGGAAATGTTTGTTTGGTTTTTTTTTTACTTTTTATGTTCATTGATGTTTTGCCTGCATGTATGTCTGTGTGAGGGTGTCAGAAGCCCTGGAGCTGGCATTACAAACAGGTGTGGGATACCATGTGGTTGCTGTGAATTGAACCCAGGTCCTCTGGAAGAGCAGTCAGTGCTCTTAACTACTGAGCCATCTCTCCAGTCCATTTTACTTTTTAATGAGACAGGGTTTTATGTAGTTCAGACTAGCCTTTAATTCCTTATATAGGGACCTTGAACTTTTTCTTAAGCTCTTCACCCGTGTGTCCCACATTTAGGCTTATTTATAGATTTTATTGAACTACATCTCAAGTCTGCATAAACCATTTTTGTTTTTTATGTGTGCATGTGTAAATGCCTATGTATGTCTGTGCCTGAGTGTATATCTGCCCCATGTACATGCAGTATATGTATTTTAGTGGTACAGAAAAGGGGTTAGAGCCCCTGGAACTGTTTCTAGATGGTTGTGAGTTGCTATGTGCTTACATACGTTGCATATGACCAAACCAGGGTCCTATGCAAGAGCAGTAAGTACTTGTAACTGCTGAGCCATTACTCCAATCCCTGGCATAAATCATTTTTAAGACATGTTGTGTACACAGGACACTGGAGATGATTCAGTGGCTAAGAGCTCTTACTATTCTGCAAAGGAACCATGGTTTGATTCCCATCACTCACATCAGGCAGCTCACAATGGCTTATGTCTTCAGCTCCAGGGGAATTCATGTCTTCTGGCCTCTTTGGGCACATGCACACATGTAGTACACACAAATTCATGCAGGCGCATACATATACATAAAAATAACCTTTTTCTAAAAAGTGTTCTTGGAACTAAGGGTTCATTTAACATATATAAGACTTTGGGTACATACATACTCACAAACAGGAAAGAACAAAGGAAGTAGGATGAGGTTATAGCTCATTGGCAGGGTACTTGTCTAGCATTTATGACATGTAACATTACTCTTAAGAGTGTGAGTATGCAGATGCCATCATACTACTTGGATGTTAAACTTTGCTGTGATTGTGTTAGTTCTGGCTTCAGCTGTCCTAAATGTTGTCAGTTGATAGGACTACATCAGACCTGTAAAACAGTTTAAAGAGAAAAAAAAAATTGAAGCTGGGTGTGGTAGCTGACACCTGTAATTCTGGCACTCAGGGTGTTAAGGCTGGATTGAAGATTGTTGTCAGCTCAGACTGTAGTGTGAGACTTTGTTTTTTGTTTTGTTTTTTTTTTAAAGAAAAGATTTGAACTGAATGTGGCGGCACATGGATGGTGGCACAATCCAGCATTGGGAGGCAGAGGCATGTGAATCTTTTTGAATTTGAGGCCAGCCTGGTCTATATAGTGAATTCCAGGACAGCCAGATCTACATAGTGAATCCCTCTCTCAGACAAAAGTTTGACGCATATGTCTGCAGGTTTATTAGTACCTGTCCTATAGTACTTCAAGTAAGGATGAAGAAAAGTAGCTTGAGTCTTGATTTACAGTCCCAGTAATCCCAGCCCTCCTAAAGGCTATCAGGAAGATCTTGAGTTTGAGGGCATGTTTGTTTGTGTGTGTGTGTACCAAATAAGGAGATTGATACTGTGTCTTTGTTTTTATAGTAATGGGCATACTTTGTATTGATTTTGTGTTTTTTAGAGCTTTGGAAACTAAACAGTTAAAGCATGATTTGAGAGGAAACTAGCTCTCATGAATGAACGCAAACTCTGGCAGTAGGCCAGAATAATGGGGGGGGGGGTAGTTAAGGTGGGGAAAAAAACCTGACTTTTGTACTACAAATGACTATTTAAAATTAAGAGATGATTTCATGTCCTGAGGTTAAAAACCGGCTACAGCTGGTCCCCCCCTTCCCGCTAGGCATTATGGGTAAAAATAAGCATCCCCCTAATTCTTTTGTTTAATATAACAGTACACCATGTGATTGGCAGAGCAGTGTACCCGCTTGGAGACCAGGTTTGTGCAGGTCTCTCATAGGGGCTGCTTTGCATGGGGCCACCTCTGAGAGCCCCTCTTACTATAGGAAAGACAAAAATAGGAAGGAGGAATGAGAGACCCCACACAGGCTGGGGGTGGGGGGAGAGGAAACGAGCAGTCGAAATCAATTTCTCCTTTTCTTTCTTTTATGTCTATATATCCCCTTTTCTTTGTCTCCAAATTTCTTGGCAACTAGGGGAGAGAGTGTAGAAATTATATAAGTACCTTAACTATCTTTCTCTCCCCACCACACCTTTTTTCAATTGTTTTGAGTTACTAACAACAGTTTCCTGACTGTGGTTTCTGGTGGAATTGAAGTAATAAAACAGTGTTGCTTTTTAAAGTCTATTATGGAATAATTGTTTCTCATATAATATCCTTTCTGTTTGGATCTTCTTTCCCTTTGCTTCATCCATTTGCTATAATGATTTGGGTTTTTGACTCCAGAATTCATGATGATGCTATCTATAGGCAGGGTGTTGTTAAGGTTCGTTTTCTCTTGAGCCCTCTCCCGCTCTTCTCCTCTTCCCTTTCCTCCTCCCTCCCCCCCTTCATTTAAAAAAAAAAAAAGTCTTTTGTCTACAGCAGGATGGTTCTAGCTCCCTTTACCCTGTTACCCCCCTTCCATGTTAGCTCTAATACTGCTCTGTGAATGGAATGAACCAGCTGACTGAGTGCTGGCACCATGCCAGGGGGTTGTGAGAAGAAATGAGAATGTGCGCGCTCTCGTGTGTGTAAGCGTATACAGAACACAAAGGGAAAAGCCTTTATCACAGCCTCTTATATAAGGAAGTCTACGTCATCTCTGCTTGCTTGGTTGTGGGCAAAGCTTAAAACATAAGATCTTTTTGACACACATGCACACATACACATTTTCTTTGCTTCCTTAAAATAGATATTTGCGTTGCAGCAAATATGAGAGAATGAGTTTCTGGTTTACCAATAGTAGTGACCATATTCATAGGGGCAGTAGTAACTTTTAAGAAGGGTGAGGCAGTTTGTTTTGGATCTCTTTCTGTTCTCATTCAGAGGTGTTTTACTTGGGAAGGGCATAACTAGAAGAGAAATTTGCATTAGAAGTTGAATGGATGTAATTTGTTAAGATACTTTTGGATTGGGTACTGTTTCTAATTCAGAATTCCCATAGGTTCCTCGATGGGTGCATGAGAGCTATTGCACTTAACAAGAAGTAAAAGTCAGGTAATAAAGCCATTAATGTTTATAAGCTACTTTTTAAAAATTCTTTATTTTGTCTTATATATAACATGGTGTTTCTGCTATCTGTTGTGGGGTTATACACAAGAAATTACAGTGTATGGAAGGAAGGATAAATTTGAAATTGTCCTAATCTTCAAACTGAGTTAAATATCTAGTCTGAGGTTAAACTTTTAAGATTTTAACACAAGACTGACTAGCCTTGTTCAATCCCCAGGCTGTCCCAGTTATTTTCCCATCTCAAGTTGCTAGAGCTCAGTCTTCCAAATTCCACTGCACATGTGTGGATATGTCAGAGGACAACTCACAGGACTTAGTTTTCTCCTTGGGTCCTGGAATCAAACTCAGGTCATCAGGCAGGGCAAAAAGCACCTTTATCCACTGAGCCATCTATGTAGCCTGTAGATAGGTTCCCTCCATCCCTCCCGCTCTTCTTCCGTCCCTTCCTTCCTACCTTGTCTGTCTTCCTCCTTTCCCTCCCTCCCTTCTTCCATTCTTGGTTAAGTCCTCTGGTTTTGGTATCAGGATAAGATTTGTTTTAAAGAATGAACTTAATTGTTTTCTATTTTATGGAACAAGGTGAGAATTACTAGTGTTAATGTCTTTAAAGACCTGGTAGATTCAGTATTGAATCCATCTGGTCCTGGGGTTTATTTTGTTGGAAGACATTTATTTATTTTTAATGCTTCAGTCTGTTATACATTGGCTTAAGTTATATACCTTTGATTCAGTTTTAGAGTTCATATGTCTAGAAATATATCCATTTCATGTAGATTTTTCTATTTTTTGAAATATAGATTTTCAAAGCTGTTTTTTTTTTGAGACACGGTTTCTCTGTGTAGCCCCAACTGTTCTGGAACTCATTCTGTAGATCAGGCTGGCCTTGAATCCATCAGAGATCTTTCTGTCTATACCTCCTGAGTGCTGAAATTAAAGGCACTTGCTACCATGCCCAGCTAGTATTCTTTTTTTCTTAATTGCCTCCTCCTCCCCTTTCTTTTTTTTTTAAGTGATTACATCTTTAATTAGAAAAGTTTAACTATTTACATAACTTTATTGCTGTTTATTGTAACAAGATTAACTGGTGTGTGGAATCCAGTAGCATAGAAACTGAAATCAACTGTTCCAGAAGACACTGTTGTGGATGAAATATCAATGCTCAGTGTACAGCATAAGGAAAGTCCTTGCTGGAGTCATCTATGTTCATCTCTCAGAGAGCAAAGAATCCATTTGACATTTCAATAAATATTAAATTGCGATAATTAGCTTCCATGGACTAGACATCCTAGAAAGAGTTTTGATGAATGATTCCCAGAATCAAGTATGTTCGCCTTTAGTCCAAAGAGATGACATCAGGAATGTTACTCCCACTGCTGGTTATGACCCATGTCTCACTCCTCCTGCTGGATGAACTAATATGAGTATTGCTTTCATGGTGGTGGTGACAGATGTTCTGCTTACTGTTAAGAGTAAGGTGAGACTATTCCAAAAACATAGGAGGACAGTACTGGGGATCAACTGGAATAAGGGAAAGAAAATCCAAACCCGACAAATCTGATGACATGCTTGATATTGGCGTGTGGTGGAATGGTACTGAGTAGTCTGTTAATAAAATTGGAATAGGAGCAGGATCAACTGGAGTCACACTGGGCACCCTTACAGAAGATGGCTGATACATGAGAACCCTTTTGGTTGGACTGCTTTGTGTTTCTGACATAAAGATGCATTTCCTTTTGGCGGGAGGGTCTTTTCATCAGAAGAGCTCTCTATTGTTAGATTAATAACATCTATCTTCTTGCTTGTATCACTGGCTACAGTCACTGAACAAGATTTACTAAAGACACTTGAACTTTTGTACAGGACTGGCTGGTTACTTTCATAGCTTCTTTATTAGGTCTCATGGGACACCCAAGAACCAGCTTCCTGGAATTTGATCTCATCCACATCAGAAAAGTCATTGAAATTTTCCATAAAAAAACCCATCTAGTATCAGACTCTCATAGGCAGCCGTTTTGTCACAAACAGGACAAATTCAGGTGGGCATCTTCTTATTCATCTGAAGGTAAAGGGCAGCATCAAAGCACTGCAGATGTGTATAAGTCACTTCGTGGCATGGGATTGCCAGCCTCATTTTTTCTAAAGGGCACATCAAGGACACTCGAAGACTAGTTGTAGCCATTGCACTATCAGGGTCTGCAGTAAGTTTTTCTTTAATTAGTGCTCTGGAATGATCAGGATTTCTAATACCTTTCATTTTTAATCTCTGTAATAACATGGCTGATGTAAGCTGTCATACAAGATACACAGACATGGAGTAATTCTTTCCAATTTCAGATGCCCAAGAAATAGAAATCTGATTTGGCACAGCTGAAGACAACCTGACAGGGGTGTCCAGGGCTCTTCTGTTCAATCCCATTTTTAGGTGTTGGTACATAGCCAGGCAAAGGAAAGAGTTTCCCATTTACTTTTATACACAAACTATTTGGATAGTTATCTTCTTGAGGGCAACTGGTCTCTGCCAAGCAAAGTCTCAGCTGGACTTGGACAGTATAGTCTTTTCCTGCCACCTGGCAAAAAAATCCCTTGAAAAGCATATATCTCTAACTTGCTGAGGTGTCAAAAGCAAAAATAAAAAACTTCTCTTGAAACCGCTGAACTCCTGATCTACTTGCCTCAGGTACTGTGGTTACAGTTGAATGCTATGACTGCTTTTCCTTGATCTTTGAGTATCCTTTTAAGGAGACCCTGACACCAAAGATCCAAAAATGCAATTGTTCAAACAAAGAAGTATTTGTAATTGTCCAGGGTCTGTCATCCTGTTACTTTGTTGTCCCATACAGTATTTATAAATGCCCTAGCTTTACATTGAATTTTCTGCCAATCCTGAGAACCATTTGTTGCTAGCATTAGAGCTTATCAGAGTCACCTGTCTGCCTTTTAAGAACACCATTATTTGTCATCCCCAGAATATCAGTCTCACTGTCAAGAGTGGGGCTTAAGAATTTGTATATCCTGCGGGGCTTTGGTGGCACACACCTTTAATCCTAGTACCGGGGAGGCAGAGGCAGACAGATCTCTGTCCAAAGCCAGCCTAGTCTACAGATTGAGTTCCAAGATAGCCAGGGCTGCACGGGGAAACCCTGTCTCAAAAAAGAAAGAAAAATTTGAATATCCAACAAGTTTTGGAGGGTGGGATGGAACAGACAGAATTACTACCAGTAGGAGGAGTTCATATCCCAGGACTTTCCTCTCCTCCTGTCCCCCACCCTCACCCCCTTTGTGTGTGTGTGTGTGTGTGTCTGTCTGTCTGTCTGTCTAAGGAGGCCAGAAGAGAGTCTCAGATGCCCTGGAGCTGGGTGTGACCATCTGAAGTAAGTCTGGGAATTGAACTCTGACCCTCTGGGAGAGCAGTAAGTGTTCCTAATTGTTGAGCCATCCAGGAAGTGGTATATATCATTTCTTCCATTGTTAAGAGTTTAGCCTTTAGGCTAGGGAATGTGATGCAACAAAAAAAGCCATGTGGACAACTCCCATTACTATGAAAGAAATTAATTTTTAAAAACATTTATTTAGGGTAGAGAAGGGTGTGTGTTGTCCGTGTGTGTGTGTGTCTGTCTGTCCCCAGAAGCAGTAACAATTGTTCTTCAGAGGAGATATTTGAGGTAGTGACCTCAGTGGAATTGTAGAACTGGGAGAATATTTCCAAAGTATATTCATATAGGAAGCACACTATTTTCCTTAGATTTTATAGTTTTAGTAGGAAGTTTAGTTTTTGTTTTAGTTTTGTTTTGTTTTTCTTTAAACATTTATTGGAGGAGAGGTGTGGTATATGTGGAGGTCAGAGGATGGACGGCGTGCGAATTCTCTCCTACCATGTGGGTTCTGGAAATCACCAAGCTGGTTTTGAGTACCTTTTACCCGCTGAGCCATCTTGTTGGTTCAGGAAGTTAATTATGATAAAGGCAATGAGCAACAGTATCATTAAGAATTGGGGAATACATGTTTTGCTAAGATTTTATTTAGATGATCCTTACGTAGATGCATGGTTGGGGGGGAGTCAGGGGTTGCAGTATGTAAATATGGGAGTGAAGCTGCCACACAAATGATTGGGACAGACAAGTTTGGTTAGGAAAGTAAGATGGAAGCTAGGCAATAGGTAATAGTGAAGTTATTATAAAACCTTGAAAGAGAGCTTGGGGAGGGGCAGGAGAAAAAATTTAAAACAAACAACCTTAAGAGAAGTCTTAGTTTTATTACATTGAAACAGCAAGGAAAGCCACTGAGAAGCTATTCTGTTGTACTTTAAGGTCTTGAGGTTCTTTCTGGTACTACTTTGTATAATTATTTAATCACTTAAGTTATAGTCACAAAAGCCACTTGGGGCTTGGAGAGATAGCTTAGCACTTAAGAGCATGTATTGCTCTTCCAGAGATCATGAGTCAGTTCCCAGCACCCACACAGTGCCTTACTGCCTGCAACCTGTAGCTCCAACTCAAGGATACCTCATGACCTCTTTTGGCTTCCATGTGCATCCATGTGCACATACCCCATATAGATACAGGCATATACATGTAGTTAAAAATAAAATCTTTTGGGGTCTCTTAATGCCTTGGTGTTTATTATCCAAATATGAGTGTCTGATCCATACTCAGTTCAAGTGTAAGAAGAACCTAAGACAGATTCTAAAACAGCGTCTTACATATCCGCTTAATTTTAGAGAAGTACCATATGTCTCAGAAGAGTTGATAAATCATACATCTCTTTAGAACTAGTACTTAGACTTGATACCTATAGCAACTTTGATGTTTGTAGCAATCTGCCAGTATCTTCCCTACTTGTGTCAGGTTATTTTTTTAGATTTGTCAAATCTCTTTTCCTCCCTTTCTCCATTTCTTTTCTCCCTTTTATTGTGCCCAGGACCAAAACCAAAATGGAGGCACCAGATGTGTATGTACACCACCACTGAACTACAGTCTTAGTTTCCCAAATTTATTTTTACTTTCTTGGTTAATATCTGTCTTAGATAGTGTTCTCTTGCTATGTGAAGAAACACCATGACCATCGCAACTCTTACAAAGGAAAGCATTTCCCCCCCCCCCCTTGGTTTTTCAAGACGGGGTATCTCTGTAACCCTGGCTACCCTGGAACTCACTCTGTAGACCAGGCTAGCCTCGAACTCAGAAATCCACCTGTCTCTGCCTCCCAAGTGCCGCCGCCACCACCACCACCACCACCCCCAGCAAAGGAAAGCATTTAATTGGGGCTTGCTTATAGTTTCAGAGGGTTGGTCCATTGTCATCGTGGAAGCATGCAGGTAGACATGGCGCTCTTGAAGTAGCTTTACAGTTTTACATCCAGATCTAAAGGCAGAAGGAAGAAAGATCCACTGGGCCTAGTTTGGACTTCTGAAACCACAGAGCACACCTCCATTGACACTCTTCCTTTAATAAGGCCACACCTCCTAATCCTTTCAAATAATCTCACTACCTGGTGACCATTTAAATCTATGGGCCAGTGCGGGGCCATTCTTAATTCAAACCACCACAGTATTGTTGCCAAGTAATGTTGTGTTGTGTTTCATTTTTGAGATGGGCCTTATTCTGGAGCACATTTATGTAGTCTAGGCTGGCCAAGAACTCAGGACTATCCTCCTGCCTTAGCCTCTCCAATGCTAAGTTCACAGGCGTGAGCCACCATGCCCAGCTCCTTGTCAATTATAATATAAGCAGTGCTTTGGGCTTCTGTCCTTTGTATTACTATCTTGTACAGAGACCAAGGTAGTTTCTTCTGTTTCCTTGTTGAATAAATCTCTTCCTAATGAGAAATAGTAGCATTCATAGACTCACATTTGGAACCATGCTTTTCTCAGGGGATTGTCAGTATTTCACTCTGACAATTGCTAAATTCCAGAGATTACTACTTCTAGGGTGGTGTAGAAGCAACCTCTAAAGTCATCTCATTAAAGCAGTACATTTAGGGATAATTTCATTCCTTGTAGGCTCTGAAATGAAACTTGTTCTGTCTCTAGTTTGCTTTCTGTTTGGGGCTTTTATAGCCCCATTTGAAGAATTTGTTCTGCAGTTTTGTTTGTATGTGTTTAAGTTCCTTTAGGGAAATGAAATAAAGAGGTTATATTCCTGGGAAGCACATAGTTAATTGCTTGGAATGACTGGCAATATGGAGCATTAGTGAGCTTGGAAGGAGCTCAACTATCTGGTTTGCATTAGGGTAATGTGACTTGTTCAGGATGAGAATCCATTGTTCTGTGGTCCTTGCCAGTACATGAAAAATACATTTTGTTTCTGGTTTGGTAGAAAACATGGTCTTTCATTTAATTGAAGGTTGGTTTTTTTGTTTTGTTTTGTGTGTGCTTCTCTTTATATATGTATGAATGTATGTATGTATGTATCTATATTTGGGTGTGTGTGCTAGGAATCAACTCTAGAGGAGCTTGCACATACTAGTAAACGGTCTACACCTCAGTCACCTGAGCTTGGAAGTATGGGCCACAGATTTACTAATATCTGAAGAACAATTGAGGCATGTTATTTGGGTAATTACATTTATCCTATTAAAATATGTGAATTAGCCAGGTATGATTATATAGGCTTCAAACTTTAACCTTTGTAAAGCAGAAACTTCTAGAGTCTCTACACCAGTTTGGCTACAGGCTGAGCATGGTGGCACATGCCTTTAATGCCAGCATTCAGGAGGCAGAGGCAGTCAGATCTCTTGAGTTTGAGCCCAGTGTGGTCTACAAAGTAAGTTCCAAAACAACCAGGGCTATACCAAGAAACCCTATCTCAAACAAAATACCTCAAAAAATTGGTCAACCTGGACTATTTAAGATGTCATCTCCTAAAAGGAAAAATAAGGCTGGCTAGGTGGCTCAGCAGTTAAAGGCATCTGCCACCAAGCCTGAGTTTGATTCTTGAGATCCACATGATAGAGAGAACTGACGCTTGTACTTGCTCACATACCTGCACACACACGTTTATAAAAATATTATCAGTTATCATTAAGAGAATTCCTAGGTCCATTGCGTATAGTACGCATCTTCATGCTTATTTTCCTTTCCTTATCATTAGAACCATAATTATTTAGAATTATTTATATGTTATTTGTGTGTATATATGTACATGTACAAGTGTGCCTGTTTGTGTCCGAGGATAACTTTCAGGAATAAGTTCTTTTCTTCTACCTTTAAGTGGGCTCCTGGGATTGAACTCAGGTTGTCAGGCACTTATGTAGCAAGTATTTTTATTGTGAGCCATTTTGCTGGCCTATGATTATTCTTGAGGGACTGTCCTAGAGGATTGTTTGTTTGTTTGTTGTTTTTGAGATTGGGTATTACCATATAGCCACAGGTAGCCTAAAACTCTCTCTCCATAGACCATGGTGGTTTCAAACTTACAAAGATCCATTTGCCTGGGCTTTTGAAGTGTTGGGATCAAACATGTGTGCTACCACTCTCAGCTAATACTTTTTTTTTAAACATTTATTTTATTTTCATTTATAATTATGTGTATATCTAGCCAGGCTTTCTGGTACACTCTTTAATGCCAGTACTCAGGCCTCTTGGCTACCTCTTGGTTGCAATTTTGAGTGAAGGACTTGACATAAATGGGGTGAGTGGGAGGAGGACAAAGAGAGGGAATGAATGAGAGAGAACCACGGAGAGTGAAGGTTTTTTGTGTATGAGACTTTCCTAAGGTTTTAGTGATTACTTTTTCCTGTTACAAACACTTCTTAGCATATTTTCCCAAAGACTGCAGTTTTCAAGTCCCCAGCATTATTAGTATGATTATGAGAGTAAATTGGGGGACTATATGGTCTATATGTACACTGCTGTCTTCATGTATTTTATCTGTAGCAATTAAGTTTTCACTGACAAAGCAGAATGTGTAGAAGAACACCTTCTTTAGCATGAGTGTCTGTTGGCTGAGAGTTGAAGTCCACTTCACAGCCTTGGTGTGGGAGAGGAATGACAGTGTTCCGGGTGTTAGAAGTACATACAGACAGACTTTAATCATCACTCTGTTTTGTTGTGAGGTCTTAGGAAAATTTGTTTTTTATAGCCACAGTTGTCACATAATGAGAATAATCCAAACTCCATAGGAAAATGAGAAAAAAAATAATGTAGTGATATGTGTATGTGTGTGTGTGTACATTTACTAGCCCATTCTAGTCCTCAGTCACATACATGTTACTTTTTTTCCTGCTAGAGTGTACTTCGTTCCATCTGTCCTCAGACTCTGGTGAACATGTCACTATGTCACTTGGAAGGTGCTTTATCTGAGAAGTCTTTCTTGCGTATGTACTTAGGAAAGAGTGATTTCTAGGAACAGTTTGAAAGATTCTTCTATGCTTTTTCTCTTCTGCTCATTCTTATTAGTGCTGTGGTATGAAACTTGAAGAATTTCTTATTTTCCTTTTATTTAAAAATAATATTTAGTTGGATGTTATATTACTTAGGCTAGGCAAGAGGGTCATAATTTCCAAGCTATCCTGAGGGAGACTTTTTTATATAATACAGCTACTTGTCTGTTTCTTTTGTGAAAGTTTAATAATTAAACTCATACTTATTTGGAGAAGCTGGACATTGTAATGTACCCCTGTAACCCCAACACTTAGGAGGTTGAAGTGGAAGAATGGAGAATTCAAAGCTAATTTGGATTATATAGGAAGATCTAGGTTGATGCAGAGAGATGCCTTAGCACCCCTCTCCCCTCAAATCAACTGGAGGCTGGAGAAATGACTTAGCAGTGAAGAACATTTGCTGCTGTCCTTATAGGACCTGGTTTGAGTCCTAGCACTCGTGGCAACTCACAACTGTTGATAACTCCACTTCCAGGGAATCTGGTGTCTTCTGACCTCCAGGAGAACCAGACACACATTTGGTGCATAGATATACATGTAGGCAAAATACCTATACAAATAAAATAAATATTTTAAAACACTGAAATTTTAACAGGAGAACCTGGTAAAATGCAGGTGACTGGTGAGGGTCCCCCCCCTCCCAAGGATAAATTTTGCTATGAAATAAGCCCAAGAAACTATGTTTTTACCATGTATTTCAGATATAGATAGTCTGAAGTGACATTTTAAGAAACATTGGTTTAAAGTAGGCTCAATGGCTAAATATCCTTGCTACCAAGCCTGACTGCCTAAGTTTAATATTCCAAATCACATAGTGGAAGGAAAGAACTCCCTCAGGTTTTCCTCTTATGTCCACATACACACTATGGCATTTGCATAGTCACATAGGCACGATGTACACAACAATTAAATTACAGAGTAAAATGGAATAGTGCTTGTCTAGCAAGCAAGAAGGCCACTGATAAATACTATACCCTTGGATCCCATACAAGTTTGAGTTGGTCCCATTGCATGTGCACACATAAACTTTTTTGTGTGTGTGTGACTCTGGGGAGTCAAAGGCAATGCCTCTTGCATGCTAAGCAGGGACTCTACCACTATGTACACTGCTTTAGCCCTTTAAATTCACTTTAAAGATGTGTTTATTTGTATTGTATGTGTTATGTTTTTGCATGCAGCATGTAGGTGTATACGTGCATGCATGGCCAGCAGAGGCTAGAAGAGGGCATTGAATCTCTTGGAACAGAGAGTTGTAAGCTGCCAGGTGGATTCTAGGAACCCAACACAGGTCCTGCAAAAACAACCAGTCCTCTTAACTACTGAGCCATCTCACCAATGCCTAGCCCTTTACAAATATATATATATATATATATATATATATTATTTATATATATATTGTTATTGTTATTACTATTTTTAAATTTTGCTTCAGGTTCCCAGGCTAAACTTTGAACTTGGAACCCTTCTTCCTCAGCCTCCCAAATATGTGGGATTACAGGTATGTTCCACCCAACCTGACCAACATTGTTCACTATTGCGAATGACCAGTTTTTGTTTCTGTGTTTTGTTTTGTTTTTCCAGACAGGGTTTAACTTTGTAGCCCTGGCTGTCCTGGAACTTACTCTGTAGACTAGGCTGGCCTTGAACTCAGAAATCCGCCTGCCTGTCTCCCAAATGCTGGGATTACAGGCATGCACCACCACTGCCTGACTTTTTAAATAATTATTATTTAGCAGAGACTTATATTTACCATCATTTTGGAGATGCCAAGTTCACTAAATTAATAAAATGTCCCAGGCATGGTATTTCACACCTTTAATTTCGGTATTGGGCCACAGAGGCAGGCAGGTCTTAGTGAGCTTCAATGGCCAGCCTGGTCTATGTAGCAAGTTCTAGTTTAGCCAAGGCTCCATATTGAGACCTCATCTCAAAATTAAATATTGCTGAAGACTGGTCCAGTCTTTCTCTGAACATCAATGCTTATATTTTTTCAATGTATGGCTCTGGGCTATTTCTTGGTAATGTCTGAAATGAGAACACTTTGGAGATACATATCACACTTCTTGGAAACAGGAATTCTTTTTGAATTTTTTTCTGATATTTGTTGTATATGGTTATTTTTTAACTTTTGGGGACAATTTTATTCTGTAGCCCGGACTGGCCTCTAACTTTACTCTAAGATTACTATCTTCCTGCCTCAGCCACCCAACCAATAAAAGGATTATAGGTGGGAATAACCATAACTGGGTTGGATCCATATTTTTTTTGTTTGTTTGTTTGTTTGTTTGTTTTTTGGTTTTTTTCAAGACAGGATTTCTCCGTGTAGCCCTGGCTGTCCTGGAACTCACGCTGTAGACCAGGCTGGCCTCAAACTCAGAAATTCACCTGCCTCTGCCTCCCAAGTGCTGGGATTAAAGGCGAGCGCCACCACTGCCTGACTGACTTTCTCTTTCTTTCTTTCTTTTTTTCTTTTCTCTCTCTCTCTCTCTCTCTCTTTCTTTCTTTCTTTCAAGACAGTCTTACTATGCATCTCTGCCTGGCCTAGAACTTAGTATGTACACTAGTGAGGCTTTCAATTCACAGGGTAGTAGTTGTCCTTCCTCAGCCCCCTCCTCCTTTCTTCTTCTTCTTTTTTTTTTTAAGATTTATTTATTTATTTTATGTATATGAGTACACTATAGCCTTCTTCAGACACACCAGACATGTAATGGCATTGGATCCCATTACAGATGGTTGTGAGCCACCATGTGGTTGCTGGGAATTGAACTCAGGACCTCTGGAAGAGCAGTCAGTGCTGTTAACCGCTGAGCCATCTCTCTAGCCCTTTCTTCTTTTAATCCTAGAGTAAATTATCCTATCTTTCTACCAACTTCTGACCTTCAGATGACTATCTAGTTCCATAGCCTTTCTCTCTTAAACCAAGCTCCTTTTCTTAGGATTTATTTGTAGAAGACAGGTTCTTACTGTTGTTTTAGATTTATGTATTCTGTATACCAAGTTGGCTGTGCCTGCAGAAGTCAGAAGTGAACCCTAGAACTGGAGTTAAATATATTTATGAGCCACCATGTAGATGCTAGGAATCAAGCTCAGGAAGAACAGCTAACTTAGCTCGTAACTGTTAAGCCATTTCTCCATCCCCCAAAAGACAGGTTTTGAAGCCAGAAATTCAATCAAGGTGGGGGAGGGTGCCTGCTGTGTACAAGTTAGATTCAAAAGTAGGAAAACGAATTACAGCCAGGGGTGGTGATACAGGCCTTTAATCCCAGTACTTCAGGGATGGTAGGCAGAGTCAGGCATGGATCTTTGTGAATTCAAGGCCAGCCTGATCTACACAGAAAATTTCAGGGATACATAAAGGGACTCAAACTTTAAAAAGAAAGAAATTAATACATACCCTTTTGATCTCTCTGGGAGTTTGTAGTTTATTCAGGGGAAATGGGACAAGTAATTCCCTAACTAGGTATTGGCATGTTCAAAATGTCTTGACAGGATAGATAAGGAAAAACTGCCTAGGAGAACATATAATCTAACCCATCTAACTGGAACACTGTTACTCATCATTAGGGGATAAACCGCATCATGTCCTGATTGAACTTAATTTTTTTTTCCTGTAAGTACTTTAACAAATGAACTTTTTCTCTTGCCTATCTTTATATTGTGGTCTTAAGGCAAAAGGACTTACTGTGTTAAAAAAAATGGCAAGAACAGGTTTTAACCATGAAAGGATATGTCAAACTGTAGATAGTTGATTTACTCTGTTATAAAATACATGTAGGAATAAGAGTAGCATGGTTAAAAAAATAGATTGGGACTAGGTCATGAAGGGTCCTCTACACCTAGGATGCATGTGTACATTTACCAGTGTGAATTTGACAACAGTACAGGTTCTGAACATGTGTCAAAAGTTAAACTCAGTAATGTTGAGGTGTTTTTGGCAGCATTGCTTGTGAATGCTGAAGGCACTCTGCACCTTCACTGTAGACTTAGTTCTGAGCAACATGTGCTCATTAAACTGCTTCGTTGTCATTCCAAGGAACACCAGTGACCACTGGCCATTTCTGTGTGTTTGAACTGCAGTGTTTTTACTGTACATACAGTTTTTTGCCCTATTTACAAATACTACTTTTAATATTTTCTTACCATCATTCCTTATCATACAAGCCTTCAAGTTAGAGTATCTTCACTTTCTTTTTTATATTTTCTTTTCTTTTCCTTTCCTTTTCTTTTTTCTGAGACAGGGTTTCACTATATAATAGCTCTGGCTGTCCTGGAATTCAGGCTGGCCTCACATTCACAGAGATCCACCTGCATCTTCAAGCTGGTATATCTCTGTTACCATATTTTATTTTTACTGATTTGAGTCATGGGCTTCTTTCTGTAGGTAATGCTGGCTTTGAAATTTGTCTGTAGTCAGAGCTGGTATTGAATTCCTTATCCTTTTACCTTTTTTTGAGATTTACAGACAGGAGCTACTAAATCTTGCTTGGAACTTTTTTTTTATATTTACTTTTATTGAGATGGGGTCCACTGTATAGCTCTGACTGACCTAGAATTTGTTGTATAGAAAAGGTTGACCTAAAATAGAGATCCATCTGGTTCTGCCTTCTGAGCTTTGGGATTAAAGGTATCAGTTACCATGAGTAACCTAGAATTTCTGTTTTAAAAATTGCTGTTGGTTTGCTGACTTGAGTTTAATTAAAGATTGTTAAGTGGAGGCTGAAGAGAACTCTGTTAAGAGTACATGCTCTTGCAGAGGACCTAGGTTCTGTTGCCAGCACCCACATGACACCTATAACTCCAGTTTCAGGGGTCTGACACCCTCTTCTGGACTCCATGAGCACAAGGTATATATTCAGTGGACGTGTGTGTGTGTGTGTGTGTGTGTGTGTGTGTGTGTGTGTGTGTGTGTACACATACATATACACATATGCAGGTACTCACATGGATATAAAACAAGGGAATACTGTTTTAAAAGTAAGTGAATTTGGGGGCTGGAGAGATGGCTCAGAGGTTAAGAGCACTGACTGCTCTTCCGGAGGTCCCGAGTTCAAATCCCAGCAACCACATGGTGGCTCACAACCATCTGTAATGAGATCTGATGCCGTCTTCTGGAGTGTCTGAAGACAGCTACAGTGTACTTACATATAATAAATAAATAAATCTTTTTAAAAAAAAAAGTAAGTGAATTTTACTTGCGATTAGGACAAAATATCTAGCAGTTTATGAAATAGCCATATTCATACCCTTAACATTTGGTGCTATATATTTCTATGAAGTGATATTATCAGCATTGATAATGATTAAAATAGCAACAAATTGAGGTCTGGAGAGGTGCCTCACTGGTTAAGAGTACATGCTACATGAATAGAGTTCAAAAGTTGATGCAGATGTCTTCTTTTATAGTTCTCTGCCTTATTATTTAAATTTTCTCTATGTGTGTGTTAGTGTCTGCATGGATGTCTACCTTGTATATACAGTGCCCGAGGAGGCCAGAAGATGGCATTGGATACCTTGGGACTAGAGTTACAGATAGTTGTGATCTTCATGGTCCTCTGGAAGAGTATTTTTTAACTGCTGAGCTTTCTCTTTTTCCCACCCCTTTCAATAGTCATGGGTAGACAAGATGTGTGAATGTGAATACTCCTGCCATGGTGGGAATATAAATGTGAGTGCAAAACTTTCAGTATTTGGTTTTCTCCTTGTCTTTACATGGATTCCAGAGATCAAATTCAGGTTAGGTTTTCACAGCTGAGTCATATTGCCAGCCTTCTTACTTCATTTTTAAGATAGGGCTGTCTGGCTAAATCTGGAGTTTACCAGTTCATCCTGAGTAGCTGGCCTGCACGCCCCCAGGATCTGCCTCCCTTCACATACCTCTCTATTCACAGTGGGGTTATAGATGTTTGTTGTCATACCTGTCTTTTTTTTTTCACTACATAAAGGAATATAAAACTATTGACCATTGTTCATCATTATTTACAATAAATACATAGTTGGATGACATTCTGATACTACAAAGTTACTTTTCTGGCTCATTGAATCAGAATCCAAATACTGAAAAGATTGATTCTACCAGTAAGGAATGAGTCAGGGTAAAGAAAAAGCATGCAGGTCATTAATTGATATTAGCAAATTTTGTTCACTCACCTCAGGTCAGCAGGTCTTGAATTTTGTTCACTCACTTCAGGTCAGCAGGTCTTGAATTGCCAATGTCAGCTCCCACCATGATTCTAGTTCCACATCAAACAGATTCCATGAATCATAACCTTTTAGTATAGACTTTAACTTTATACAAAGGAATGAATGGGTCACCAGAGGAACCTTTACACAGACTGGCTGACCTGGACCTACCTCTGTAGACCAGCTGGTCTCTTAAATCAGAGCTCCATCTGCCTCTAGAGTGCTGGGATTAAAGGCGTGCGCCACCACACTCGCCCAAGTCTTGTTATTAAATCATGCTACTACTTTGTCTAATTCCATTTTCTGAAGGGGAAGTGGACAACATTCTGTAAATAAACCACTGTATTTATGTGATAATATATCAATTCTGATGTGGTTGCTTTTAAACTATCCAATAAATTGCAGAATCTGCTTGATATGAAAGGTTATGGTTTCAGGAAAATGTTCACAATGAGGGAATCTCATTAACTTGTGTTTTCATCTTCGGTTCTTTTGAGTATTAAAAACAAAAAACAAAACAAACAAGTTATATAAGTGTTTTATGCATACACCGCATACAAACAAGAAAACCCAGAATGGTCCTTGTGTGTCCCAGTTAAAAATAAGTTCTGACTTGAGTAATGACTGTAAAATCTCCCCAGCACTTAAGAAAAGCTGTTCTTCAAAGCTGAGGAAATACAACATGGTATCAAATATTCTATTGTTAAAGGAAGCAACTATAGAAAGCTCTTACTTGCTCAAAGGAATCAGTACCTTTTGATGCAGAACAAAAACCAGAAATATCCCAACTACTGTCAATACTTTCAAAACCAGCATATCAAACTTGATTTTCATTAGAATGCTATTTTTTTCCACACTAGTATTTCAAAACCCAAGATCAGATTTTGTGTGTGTGTGTGTATAAATGCAAACAATTATTGTGCTTCATCATCGGGTCAAGAATGCCAAGTCAGGCCGGGCGGTGGTGGCGCACGCCTTTAATCCCAGCACTTGGGAGGCAGAGGCAGGAAGATTTCTGAGTTCGAGGCCAGCCTGGTCTACAAAGTGAGTTCCAGGACAGCCAGGGCTACACAGAGAAACCTTGTCTCGAAAAACCAAAAAAAAAAAAAAAAAAGAATGCCAAGTCAGCCCCTCCTCGTAGAAGGCAATGACAATCTGAGGACACTTCATATTCGCCTCCTTTGCCAGCACCAACCCAGCCTCATCTGAGTCCTTCCATTTCATGAGAAACATTAATTCTCCACTGCTGTCTGTGGCGCCAATTATTCATTCAGGATCGAGACCCTGGCAAAGCCCCTTCCTTGGTTTGTCAGCGGCATCTCTCTTCTTCGATTTGCTATCATCAGAGTCACTATCAGATAAAGATTTCCTTTCTGTACCATCTTTTTTTTTTCTTTTTTGTAACCAGATTTTTGAGAATTAAGATATGCTTCAATTAATTCTGGACAGTCTAAATTTTCTTCTGGTTCCCAAGTATTATCAGCATCTGTGAACCCCTTCCGCTTCAGGAAATACTCCACCTTCCCATTCACTACACAACGGTCCAGTATTTTTTCTACCACAAATTCTTCAGGCTCTGCCTCTTCAACTTTTTTACTCTTTCCATTCTGTTTCTTTCCCATTTTTTGCAATGTAGTTTTATTGGAGGCCATTTTTAAAATTTTATCGGAGTCTTGAGCACTCAGATGCTCAGGGCCGTGGATCCTGCAGTCTCCAGACTGCGCTTTTCAGTTCTGCATCCGAGGGGAGGGGTCGCGGGCAACTCCTATACCTGTCTTTTTAATAGAGGTAAGAGGAATACCAGCTCAGGTCTTCATGTTGCACAGCAAGTACTTTTACCCACAGAGTCCTTTCTCCAGCCCCAAGATTAGATATATTTATTTCCAAGATTACATTAATCAATCTATTTGTTTATTTATTGAGCTAGGTGAGTTGGTGCATACATGTAAATCGAGCACTTTCCTTGTCTTGTGCTTGAAGTTGTTGAAATTCTTGGATCTGTGGATTTCGTTTATATATTGAACTGCTTAAAAGTTGCTCTTTGACTTTGGATTTTTTTTTTTTTTAATTTTGAGTCAGTTCTTCATGCTATAAGCCCAAATTGGCCTTGAACTCTTCATCCTCCCAGCTCAGTTTCTTGAATGCCAGAATTGCAGTTTACACCACCACACCTACTCTGCCATGCTAATAGTTTCCATCTTTCCTACTACTAACATTTTTCCTTTATTAAATAAAAAAGATTTATGTGTATGCATGCATGCCTTCATGTATGTATGTCCACTAGTGTCAGGGGGCCAGAAAAAGACATTTTCTAGAACCAGAGTTACAAGCTGTTGCAAGCTAGCATGGAAGAGCAGTTAAGTATCATAACTGCCAAACCATCAGCCCAGCCCCTTTATACAAATTTTTAAAAATCCATTTTTGTTGGGTTCACATGCCTACAGAATTTGTGTAGAATTTATGGGGCTAGAGAGGCAGTGGCTCATAGGTTAAGATACCCCCACCCATTTCATGCAGATACATAGATTTGATTCCCATCATCCACATGGGTACCCCACAAATGCCTGTAACTCCAGTTCCAGAGGGATAGGATGCCTTTTGTTTCCTTAGACATCTGCAGCCACATCCACATATCCCATATAATACACATGTAATCAAAGAGTAATAAGAATTTAAACTATTATTTTTAAAAACTTTTATGTGTATTTGTGTTTTGCCTGCATGTATGTGTGTTTACCACCACATACATATGTAACTCCCATATAACTGGAGTTATAGACAGCTGTAAACTGCCATGTGGTTGCTGGGAATTGAACCTAGATCCTCTGGAAGAGCAGTATGTACTCTTAACTGCTGAGCTGTCTCTGAAGCTGCAGAACTTCTAATTAAAAACTGAGAGTGCTGGAGATGGCTCAGCATTTAAGAGAGCACTACATGCTCTTTCAGAGGTCCTGAGTTTATTTCCCAGCAACCACATGATGGCTCACAACCCTATAATATGATCTGATACTCTCTTCTGGCATGTATATGTACATGCAGATAGAGCGCGCACGCACACACACACACACACACACACACACGCAAAGTGTTATTTAAAATAAATAAAAACTGAAGTTTGCAGTTCATCTGTTTTAGTATAGTCACAGAGTTTTGTACATCCTTTATTACAAATTCAGAACATGTTATCAAAATGAACAGAAACCCTCATTACCAGTAGTTCTGCCTTAGGCAGCTACTGATTTTCATTTACAAATTTGCTTTTTCACTTACATTTGTTGCTTGGTCTAGTACCTTGAAAACCCTGTTTAAGATGTAGTTTTGGATGAATTTTTGTTCCAGTAGGATATAACTCTGCTTCCTCTTATGTCATTTTGGACAGAAATGGAGTTGCAGAATGTGGTGGTTGTTTAGTGTTTTGGTTTTGAGACAGGATCCTCACTATCCTGCTCTGGGTTGGAATTTGGTATGTAGATTAAGTTGGCCTTACTCCTAAGCTCACCTGCCTCTGCTTCTGCTATCCTAGTACTGGTGCTAGAATTAAAGGTGTGTGCCATCTTACCTAGCTTGTTTTGTTTTCTGATAGGGTCTCATGTATCTCAGGCTAGCCTTGAACTACTATGCAGCTGCATTTGTTTTAAACTTCTAAAAATTTTAGAGTATCTATGCTTATATGTGTAGTGTATATATGATTTGTGTGAGTGGTATTTATGGAGATCAGAAGTTAACTCTGGAGTCAAGTGTCACCATGGAGGATCTTGTTTCAGGCAGGGTCCCCTGTTTTTTACAGTCTGCTGCAGGCTAGCTGGCCTGTGGGCTTCTGGACAATTCTCCTGTCCCCTCCTCCCATCGCTTCCTTAGGAGTTTTGAGATTATAGATGTATACCCCAATCTGACATTTTTACATGCATTCCAGGGGTCAAACTCAGGTTGTTAGGTTTAGCCAACAAGCATTTTTTTTTTTTTACTGGCTGTGGTGTCTCTAGTCCTTTTGTTGCATTTGACACCATTAATTATTTTTCTTTGTCACTTTAACTTGTTAACATGGCAAGTTCTCTCTTGCTTTCTGACTCATTTCCTATAATTTAACCCTTAAATTGAGGTTTTAGCCTGGTCCCTTTCTTTCTAACTATATATTCTTTTTCAGTAGTTTGATTCATCCTTACGTATCACTTCAGTTGCTTCCTATGCCTGTTCAAATAAGCACCTAGTGTTGGTCTAAGCTGTGTGTCTTTTGCTTGTGTGCCACATATGCAGCTGGTTTTTATATCCTCACCTTGATTTCATGGTGCCAGTTTTAACAGATCTCACTATTAGAATGTGCTTTGTTTAGGTACAGAAAACCAGCTAACAGTAGCTTAAATATTAAAATAATTTATTGGCCACTGTAATAAGAATGCATAGATTAGCTTCAGGGTACTTTGATATGTTGACACGGCTATGTAATTAGCTCTAGTCACTATGTTCTGTAGTACATGGTGTCTGCTTTATCACTAGTAGGCTGCTTTCTCTATTGGTCAAAAGATGGCTGCTAGCAATAATACAGTCAGGCTAATATTTTCTCACTGTCGTTCATCAGAATTCAATAGAATTTATAGTGTTTAGTGACTTAGATGTTGTTTTAGTTTTCATTGTACATATTAATTTTTTTAATATTTATTTATTTATTATATGTAAGTACACTGTAGCTGTCTTTAGACACCCCAGAAGAGGGCATCAGATCTCATTATGGATGGTTGTGAGCCACCATGTGCTGGCTGGGATTTGAACTCAGGACCTTTGGGAGAGCAGTCAGTGCTCTTAACTGCTGAGCCATCTCTCCAGCCCCCAGTACATATTAATTTTATACAGTACTGTCTTAGTTAGGGTTTCTATTGCTGTGATAAAACACCATGATCAAAAATGTAACTCAAGGAAAGGGATTTTGTTTGTTCTGGTTTTTGGAGACTCTCTGTGTGTGTGTGTGTGTGTGTGTGTGTGTGTGTGTGTGTGTGTGTGTGTGCGTGCGTGCGCGCGCGCGCGTCTGTCTGTCTGTCTGTCTCTGTCTCTGTCTCTGTCTCTCCCTCCCTCCCTCCCTCCCTCCCTCCCTCCCTGGCTGTCTTGGAACTCAGGCTTCTACCTGCCTCTATCTCCTGAATGCTGGGATTAAAGACCTGCACCACCACTGCTGGACAGAAAAGGGTTTTTAAGTCAGGGGAGTCAAAGAAGATTGTCTTTGCTTTTAGGTGGCTGAACTTCTCAATCTGAATTAGAATGAAAAGCAGTATACAGAGAGTCTCTTAACTTTTGGTGGTTTAAACAACAATTTTATACATTATAGACAACATTGCATACAGTAGAGATCATGCTGGGATTTTTTTGAATATTGGTCTTTATTGATGCTAGCAATACCATAATTACTGGACAATGGCAACAGACCCCAGCTCCCAGGCAAGACACAAAATCATGATAGTTTAGCAACATAGTACAATAAAGTAAGATAATTAGGTAGGTTAAGTGCAGTTCTGACCTGTGGTTTTGATTTGTTTGTTTGTTAAAATGGAGTCTCATTTTGTAGCCCAGGCTGGTCTGAACCTCACTCAGGATGGTATCAGTGTTATGGCAGTCTACATGCCTTAGCCTCCCAAGTGTTGGGATTATAAATGTGTGCTATCATACTGAATATCGTTATTTCTATTTTCTAACCTTGAACATGGTGGGTATATAGGATATATTTAATATTTAAAAGGTGATTAGATGGACAAGAAAAATATCAATACATAAAAATATACAATACTGCTTCTTAGGGTATCTAGCTCTGAGCAGGGAGATGTACTATATAATTTTAGTGGGAAGATATACCGTATAATTTTTTTTATTGAGGATTGGGGATTGTTATGTGGCAAACTTTTCTTGAGAGATGACAACACATTCATCACAGATGGGGATGACAGATTAAAGTACAGATACCATCAAAGTCCACCTTGCTTGGTGAACCAATGAATTTTGAGGTTATTTAAAGAAATTTGGGTGAAGGGTTAGTTGTGGTAGTAGAAATGACTCAAAGACAGCTCTATCACAAAAGCATGCCTGACAGCTCAAAGCTAGAAATGTGGAGCATAATGCATACCCTGCATTATTCTGGTGGCTCAGTTGGTTTGAGCCTCTTGCAGGTAGCTCTGAGCCTTGGGTATGGAAGTTGTACATGTTGTAGATGGGTTCTGCAACTCTGCATTTTGATAGGTTGCGGTTTATTGAAATGGTTGTTGTCTGTTGCAAAGAGAAGTTTCCTCAATGCCAGATGAGGACCACACTTATCTGTGAGTAGAAGGGATAATATTTAAAATGTAGTTGTGAATTATGCTGGTTTAGTAAAGTGATTTAATCCCAGCACTGGGGAAGACAGAGGCAGGCAGATCTCTGAGTTCCAGGACTATGTGGAGAGGTTGTCTCAAAAATAAAATAATATATATTATATTTATTATTTGTTTCGAGAAGTTGCATGTGCCATAGCATTCATTTGGAGGTCAGAGGACAACTTATAGGAATTAATTCTTCTACCATGGAGCCCTAGGATTGAACTCTGGTATCAAACTTGGCAGCAAGCACCTTTTCCTACTGAGCCAGCCATCTTGCTGGCACAATTTGCTATTGTTGTTTTAGTTTATTTTTTAATGGCTCTATTTGCTGTTGTCATTTTAGTTTGTTTTTTAAAATTTTTGTGTATATGTACAGGCATCAGGCACAGCATGTGTGTATATGTACATATATGTGTGTGTATATACAACAAATATTTATATGTATATACATATAAATATGTGTACACACACACACACACTGAATATACATATTGAATGTGTGCCTGATGTCTACAGAGGCCTGAGAGGGCTCTGGATTCCCTGGAACTAGAGTTTTATGGATGTTTGTAAGCTACCATGTGGGTTCTAGGAGTTGTACCCTAGTCTTCTACAAGAGTAGCAAGTACTTTGAATCTCTTCTCCAGCCCAGTTGTTTGTTTAGTTATATACAGGACCTGGTGTTATAGCTCAGACTATCTTTAAATTCTAGATCTTCCTGACTCAGACACCAAAGTCTTGTGATTTTAGGCAAACTCTATCATCTCCATCATGAATGTTTTTGTTGTTGTTGATTGTTTTTAAAGAATCATCCACATGAGTGTAGTGTTTGATTTTTGGTATCTTTTGTAATTAAAGACCTTTGGAAACTATGGTATATTTGAAGTTTGTTTTTATTGCTGAAGAAATACTTAATATATTACTAAAAGTATTGGAGAAATACTTAATATAGATGTTGTTGGACAGTAATAGCATTGGGAGTTAGCTCTGTTATCTGTAAGTTTAAATACATGTTATATAAATTATTTTTTCATTACCTCAGCATTTCACTTCACACTCCCACATAAGGAACTTTATTCTGATCTTTCATTCCATAGGATGGATAGAATGACAGAAGATGCTCTTCGCCTGAATCTTTTGAAGAGGAGTTTGGACCCAGCAGATGAGCGAGATGATGTCCTGGCAAAACGATTGAAAATGGAGGGGCATGAGGCCATGGAACGGCTGAAAATGTTGGCACTGCTCAAAAGGAAAGATTTGGCAAATCTTGAGGTGCCGCATGAGTTACCTACCAAACAAGATGGCAGTGGTGTCAAGGGTTATGAAGAGAAACTTAATGGAAATCTCAGGCCTCATGGCGACAACAGGACTGCTGGAAGGCCTGGCAAAGAAAACATCAATGATGAGCCTGTGGATATGAGTGCTAGACGGAGGTATGGAGCAGTTTAGCTGCCTCCAGGGATAGGGTCTTCTTAAAATAAGCTTGTAAAAATGGGATGAGTTTCAATGAGAGGACAGTGCTTTTCATCCTAAAGCTGCCTTTCTTTGTATTTTGTTGTTTTGCAACAGGGTCTCAGACCTGGTCATGGTCATGCTGGTCTTGAACTTATGGCAGTCCTCTTGCCTCAGCATATCAGTGCTGGGATTACATATAAGCTACCACATGACGACATTCTAAAGCTTCTTGAAAGAAGATCTGTGTCTCTGGCTTGAATTAACTATGAGTTTCTCTTCTTTCCAGATGATGCTAGTAGCTCATAAAGAAAGTCATTGTTCTTACCTAAGTTAAAATGATTATTTCTAGGGGCCAGAGAAGTGAAAAATAACTATTAGTGTTTGCTGCCCAGTCATGAGGACTGGACTTCAAATCCTAGTTCCCACATCAAATTTGTGAACCACAAACCACCTCTAATTCCAGGTCTAAGGGATCCAGCACCCTCTCCTAGCCTCTGTGGGCACCTGTGTAGACTTTTCTTTCTTCTAAAAAAAATGTCATTTCTGGAATAAGGTGACATTAGATTCTAACCCAGTTAATAATATTTCTTTGTTTTTTTCCCTCCTCCTAAGATGGCTTTAGGATTAAAGCAAAGAAATTAGCATCAGCCAGGTGATGGTGGCTCATGCTTTTAATCCCAGTACTCAGGAGGCAAAGGGAAGTGTATCTTTGAGTTCAAGGCTAGCCTGGTGTACAGAGCAAGTTTCAGGACAACCAGGCCTACACAGAGAAACCCTGTCTCAAAAAAACAAAACAAAAAAGTCTTTCCTTCAGATCATTCCCAGGGATTTAGGATCTTATTTGTCATAGATCTTGGATTCTATTTCATGGACTTGGCTTTTTTCTTTTGTCAAAAGGAACATTATACACATGTGGTCCCTGCAATTCTTGCTCTATCTGCCACCTTTTTCAGTTCCTACATACAGGTTCCTTTGTATACATGTGCTCATTCCTAGTCTCTGTCTGTCTGTCTCTCTCTGTCTCTCTGTCTCTGTCTCTCTCTGTCTCTCTCTCTCTCTCTCTCTCTCTCCCTCCCTCCCTCCCTCACACACACAATTTTCACAGGCCCCTTTTCTGGTGTCTGTCAAAATGTAAATTGAAGAAAGGAAGCTAGAGAGCTAACTGAGGGCTTAAATCAGCCTGGTAGTTGAATCAGAATGTAGACAACCCTAATTTTAAGGACACAAAGTTTATCAATAGTTTAGAAATAGTTGATAAAAATAAGAATTAACTCATTCATTTTATTTGACCTTTTTTTTAAGCTTTTTTTTTTTAAATGTATTTACCATTGATCTCTTTAGACAGAAGAAGGCATCAGACTCCATTGTAGATGGTTGTGAGCTACCATGTGGTTACTGGCACATGTCTTTAGTTCAGCACCTAGGAGGCAGAGGTAGGCAGATCTATGAGTTCAAGGACAGCCAGGGCTACACAGAGAAAACCTGTCTCAAAAAAAAAAAAAACAGAACAAGCAAACGAAGATTGAGACTTGACTTGGGCTTTGCCTTATCTATGTTATCTATCTAATAATTATGTATCTGATTGTATCTAAGTATAAGATAATGTTTAGTGTTGTTTGCTAGTGTAAGTTACTGATAATGTTATATAGTTCCAAAGTGTTCATTAAGAAATATCTCTGCCCATCTTGGTAAGCAGTCTCAGCAATAAAGTTTCAGGGAAGAATGTTTTACCTTAGAAACAAGCTTTTTACAGAATATGCTTACCTAGCTGGAACCAGAATTTCAAAAAGTTGCTGTCTGGTGGCATTTTCCCTATAACTATGTATTCTCAGCTTGCTGTCTGACTTGTGGCTATAGTACAATCCAGACACATTTACTAGTCCACAAAGCAGTCATTCTCCTTACTCCCTCTCGTCTTTTTCTGTTTTCTCAGCTAAACTTATACTGATATGTTAAACTCAGATTGGCCCTGTTGAGAAAGTAAAGGCTTATCTCACTGAGGGCTACCATGTTTAAAAGACTTCTTTAGGTGTAACTAGGAATGGTGATGGTGCTTGCTGTGAGTTCAAGGTTAGCCTGGGCCACAGGGACCAGCAAGATGGCCCAGTGAGTAAAGTCACTTGCCTCTAAGGCTGATAAACCTAAATTTAATTCTTGGCACTCACATGTCAGGAGAAAAGAACTGACTCCTTTGACTACCACAACTGTACTCTGGCACATATGTATGTAGACACTGAATTAATTATTAAAAGCATAAAAAAAGCTTTTTGGGCTTAGAAATTTTGCTCAGTGGTAGACTACTTACCTAGCATGCATGGAGTCCTAGGTTGATTCCCAGTAACACACACAAATGTGTACAAATACTTTTGTGTCCCAAAAGAACCTGAGACAAAGAAAAAACAACAACATAAGAAAATAGTAGATAAGTATGTTGTACAAGTAATGACCTGTGAGCTTTTGGGTTTTTGGTTCCATCTTTAAGACATACAAGCACACCAGCCTAACAAAGACTTCTTATATACTCCTAACTATTCCACCTCAAAAAGCTGTAGCTGAAGCTCAATAATTGAAGTCATGCTTAGGTATCTGTGAAGCCTTGAGTTCTATCCCCAATACCACAAAAGAAAGGGGAAAAATAAATTTAGCCAGGCATGGTGCTGCATTCTTGAGATCATAGTGCTTGGGAAATAGAGGCAGGGAGATCAGCTTTTCAAGGTTAACCAATTGCACAAGACCTTGTCTCACAAACATTTAAGAATTAGGAGAGGTGGGAGATACATTTGTTGTTTTGGGAATCTAAAAAATTATATTTTTCAGGATTCTTTATATTTGGGCTGCAGAAATATAAAAACAAGGTTACCAAATGAATAGATTTAGAAGTAAGAAAAGTCAGTGTGGGAAGGAAGAAAGGAAGGGAGGGAAAGAAAAGTCAAGTCCATGTGAAAGATTTTAGATGTTAAAATAGTTCCTGGTTCGGGTGGAGAGATGGGTCAGTGATTAAGAGCACTGACTGCTCTTCCAGAGATCCTGAGAGCAATTACATGGTGGCTCCAAAACCATTCTGGTGTGTTTGAAGAGAGTGACAGTATACTTACATACATAAAATAAATTTTAAAGAAAAAAAATTGTAGTTTCTTGATAGTTTCTCTTCAGCAAAGGTACTAGATACTCTGATAGTGTGTCTTTGGTTTAATCCTTTTCCAGAAGGCTGTATACTTTATAATTGGTACTGTCAATATCCTCAAGCCATTGTCCACACCATCCTTTGCCTCTCCGTGATGCACTCTCGACAGGATACGACGTCACTTAACTAGAACCATGTATTTAGTGTTAGAGTAAGCTGCTTCCTTTTTGTCCATCAGTAGTACTGAAGCAGATTACTATATTCTACTGGCTTTGCCCTTTCTTGAAGCCGCTAAATAACCAATAATATAATTAATGACAACTCAATGTTGTGATATAGGCAGAACAGTAGTAAATTAAAATGTGGTATTAGAGTACTTACTCAACTTTTAATTTAATTTTTAAGGCTGACCTGGAACTTCCTATGTAGACTAGACTGACATTGAGTGCTGGGATTAAAGGTGTGAGCCAACACACCAAATCTATCTCAATCTCAATCTCAATCTCAATCTCTCTCTCTCTCTCTCTCTCTCTCTCTCTCTCTCTCCCTCCCTCCCTCCCTCCCTCCCTCCCTTCCTTCCCTCTCTCCCTCTCCCTTTTCTTCTCCCTCCTACTCTCCACCCACTTCCTCTTTATTTTTCTTATTTTTATGTGTATGTGTTTAGTTTGCATGGATATCTGTCTATCATGTGCATACAGTGGTGGCCAGAAGGGAATATCAGATCCTTTGGGACTGGAATTACAGACTATTATGAGCCACCATGTAGGTGCTGGGAATTGAACCTCAGTCCTCTGGAAACCAGGTAGCCATCTGTTTAGCTCCACCTTAATTCTTCCCCCCCCCAATTTTAAAAACTTATTATTTTATGGGTATGAGTATTTTGCCTACATGTATGTCATGCAGTAATATGCATGCCTGCTTCCCATGAAGGCCATCAGGTCTCATGGAACTGGAGTTACAGAAAATTATGTGCAGTCCTAAGTCCTGAAAACTAAACCTGAGTCCTGTGGAAGAGACAACTGTTAAGTTTTAATTCAACTGTCTAGCCACACCTCCTTTCATCCCCCACTTTTTAAAGCTTTTCATCACTTTGTATTTTTGTCCCTGCATATCTTGACAGATTTTAGACTAGAAAAATATTTTGCTGGGTTGGAGAGATGGCTCAGAAATTAAGAGCATACTCTGTTCTTCCAGAAGTCTTGAGTTCAATTCCCAACAACCACATGGTGACTCATAACCATCTATAATGAGATCTGGGGCCCTCTTCTGGCATGCAAGTGTACATGCAGGCAGAATGCTGTATAATAAATAAATAAATAAAATTTTAAAAGTATTTCCCTAAGGTTTTTCCATTATTCGAATCTTGGTATCTTTATTCTAGGACTTATCTTTATCTTTGTCTTCCTGAATCAGGACAGACTTAAAGTTCCCTTGGATTTTTTTGTTCATTGTAATGAAGATATTTTCTTAACCTTTTAAGGAACTGTCACTGTTGGAAATACTGTAATTTCTCCTTTTCTCGCCCAGTGAGCCAGACCGAGGAAGGCTAACTCCTTCCCCTGACATAATTGTTTTGTCTGATAATGAGGCATCCAGTCCCCGATCCAGCTCCCGGATGGAAGAGAGACTCAAAGCTGCCAACCTAGAGATGTTTAAGGTAAAAAAAAGAAAAGAAAAGTTCCTCTTTTTTCTGTTCTTTTTTTTTTTTCATGTTCCTTCCATTTTCTTAATTCCATGGTTTTGGTTTTGTATTTTTGTTTTGATTTGCTTTTTGGATGTAAATAATTACCTATTTGATAAATTTTTCATGCTGATTCTTCACAGTGTGCCCTTTGAAAGGTAGCTGTTCAACCAAACAGAAAAGGTAGTTTGCTAAAGCATGTTCAATATAATTCATCTTTAGAAAATGAAATAGAACTTTGTAATTTAAGTCACATAAAGCAAATCCTTAGGTGTGGTGATTCCCTTTACATTATCCAGAATATATCCAGAACATAGAAGAATTCTTACTTGTTTTTATATATGTACATCAAATATGATTTTAAAAACTTAGAGGCTATTTTAAAAGAAAATATTGTTTACTTTTTGTCAGTCATATGTTTTTGCTAAGAATACATTGATTGGCCTTTATATATAGTCACAAGTACTTTTTACAAACCTACCTCCTGAATGCTGCTCTGCATGGGCTACAAAGATATAGTTATATCTTCACTTGTGCTTCTTATAGAAGGTTTCAGAAGAGAAATACAGATCATTTCCTGCAGGAAAGGATTCTGGTTACCTGCTGCTGTTGCTGACCTACAATCTCCATGTTTCTTTAGGGTAAAGGCATTGAGGAACGGCAGCAACTTATCAAGCAACTGAGGGATGAGCTACGATTGGAAGAAGCTCGTCTGGTGCTTTTAAAGAAACTGAGACAGAGTCAGCTACAGAAAGAGAATGTGGTCCAAAAGGTATTTGTAGAAAGGAGAAAAAGTCTAGTTTGAGATGGTACTACCCCAGGTAGAGTTAATCAGCTTTGTGGACTGTTCTCTGGTTCTGTGGGTTAGTGTTTGTTTGTTTAAAATCTCTACAAGTATGGAGATTAAAAAGTAGTAGTTCTGTTTTGTTTTATCCTTTGGCATTAATCAAGAAAAACCTTAGTTTTGACATAGTGGTGTGTATCTGTGATGCTAAGTAGAGTTAGAATCAAGAGTTTTAAGTTCGGGGGGCTGGAGAGACAGCTCAGCAGTTGAGCCCTCTTGCTGCTCTTATACAGAGGCTGCCTTTGATTCTCAGCACCCACATGGCAGCTCACAACCAGCTGTCAGTACAATTCCAAGGAATTTGATGCCTTTTCTGGTCCTTTGCAGCCGCCACTCACGTACATGGTACACAGACATAAATGAAGGCGAAACAATCATATACAAAAAAATCCTTCTTTTTTATAAAGGGATTAAACTGGCCATGTGAGACCTTGTCTGAAAAGAGAGACAGACAAGACCTGGCATAGTGACACGAACCTTTGATCCTAGCTCTTGGAAGACAGGTCAGCCTAGGCTGTACATAACAAGATCCAGTCTCAAAGAAACAAAACAAAAAGAGAAAAATCCAAAAAGTATTAACTTAATTTTTCTCATATTTCTTCCTTATCAGGAACTTTCCTTCTTGTTTACACTCACAAGGAAATTTTAAAAGCTTAGAACTTAACTGAATTTGACCTCTAGGGTTTTTGTTTCGTTTTGGTTTTTTTGAGACAGAGTTTCTCTGTGTAACTCTGACTGTCCTGGAACTCACTCTGTAGACCAGACTGACCTCAAACTCAGAGATCCTGCAGCCTCTGCCTTCCAAGTGCTGGGATTAAAGGCGTGCGCCACCACAGTCAAGCTCACAGTCTCATTTTCTGTTTCCCCTTCCAGACTCCAGTTGTACAGAATGCAGCATCTATTGTTCAGCCATCTCCTGCACATGTGGGACAACAAGGCTTATCTAAGCTTCCCTCCCGGCCTGGAGCTCAAGGGATTGAACCTCAAAATTTGAGAACATTACAGGTATGTGACCCATAGTGGGTTCTTACTCTTGGAGAGGTCTGTCACTCTTGTCTTTATTTGGGGATTTTTGTAAAGATTGTAGAAGAATCTCAATAGGAAGCCAGCAGCCTAATCTACATGATGAGTTCCAGGATAGCCAGGGCTATGTAAAGAAACCCTGTCTCAAAAGAAAAAAAATTAAAAAGTTAAGAAATAAATCCAGTACTCTTCTGGCCTCTTTAGGCATATCATCCACATGCATTTATATACACAAACAGTAAAATAAATCTTCTTTTAAAAAGTCAGAATTGGGTCTGGAGAGATGGCTCTGTGGTTAAGAGCACCGACTGCTCTTCAGAGGTCCTGAGTTCTGTACTCGCTTCGGCAGCACATATACTAAAATTGGAACGGTACAGAGAAGATTAGCATGGGTCCTGCGCAATGATGACATGCAAATTCGTGAAGCGTTTTATATTTTTTAGCCAAAGGGGAAAAAAAAAAGTCCTGAGTTCAGTTCCCAGCACCCACATGGTGGATCACAACCATTTCTAATGAGATCTGATGCCCTTTCCTGGTGTGTCTGAAGACAACTACAGTGTTCTGAGATAGAATTGTATTACAGTACAATACAGTATTCAATACATAGAATAAATCTTTAAAAAAAAAAGTCAGAGCTGAAGAGATGACTTCATATCTAAGACCACTTCTATTTAGACCTGGTTTTAATTACTAGCTCCTGCAATAGCCTCACTTCTTTATGTAACTCTAGTCTCAAGAGATCTAATACCCTTTTGGCCTCTGAAACCACCAGGTATATATATAATACATAGACCATACATGTAGGCAAAACAGCCATATACATTAAAAAAATAAAATAAAATAAAATTTTTTTAAGAACTTTCTAGCCACTAATCAGCATTTAGAGTAATGTTCGAGGGCCTGGAAAGATGCACCAGAGGGTAAGAACACTTGCTGCTCTTGTAGAGGACCTGGGTTCTATTCCTATTACTGCATAGTAGCCCAAAACTATCTGTAAGGGTAGTTGCAGGGAAGCCAACATCCTCGTCTGACCTCAGCAGATAGTGCACACATGTGGTTGGTGCACACACATACATGCAGGTAAGATATCCATTCACATGAAATGAAAATAAGTTAACCTAAAAATGTTTTACCTGGCAGGGGAGACTCCATGATCAGGAAGGTGGTTTTCCCAGGGCGAGGTGTGCTGACCCCTGCAGTTTCCCCAAATGCAGAAAACTCCACTGCATAATTTGTGGTAGTGGGGGACTGCTCTCCCCTGGTTTGTTTGGTTTTAAAAGAGAGCTTATGAGCTAGCTGTATTTGGTGGCAGTTGATATGTTTCTTAAGTAACGCATTTGGTCTAGGTTTGTTAGCTGCTGATATGTTTTACTTTAGAAAAGAATTTAGTGACTTATAGTGCTCTATATTGTTGCCTTAGTATGTTGACCTGCTCCCCTATCCTTACTGCACCTTCATTTCTATTAACCTCCTGTAATGAGCACTCCTTTAAAAAAAAATGTTTTGACTAGAGTGATGATAGATTTCTCCCATTAATTGTTAAATGAAATTATCCAGTGTGTGTCCCCATGGTTCTAATTGGGACCATTATAAGCAGGGTTTTCAGTTTGCATTTTATGGGGTGTTATGCCATCTGTGAGTTCTTTTCTTGTTCTTCCCCTTTAGGGTCACAGCGTCATCCGTTCAGCAACCAACACCACCCTCCCACACATGTTGATGTCTCAACGTGTTATTGCACCAAATCCAGCCCAACTTCAGGGCCAGCGGGGGCCGCCAAAGCCTGGCATTGTGCGCACCACAGCACCTAACATGAATCCTGCCATCAGCTACCAACCGGTAAGAGCAAGCATGCACTGTGGTGGAAACAGACAAGTCCTTGATTGGCTTTTCTTATTGAAAGAGCTACAGGTTTTAAGTTTTTATATATAGAGGACAAGAGTGATTTGAATAGAGTGCATTCCCTAGAATGGATGCTTTAAGGAATTGTATGAAAAAGGTAGTAGTAAAAGTAGTATATTGTAGAGCATAGCTAAAATAGCTAAAATTTACCTAAAGAAAAAGAGATATATCTTTTTTTTTAAAGATTTTATTTATGTATTATTATTTGTGAGTACACTGTAGCTGTCTTCAGACAACCCAGAAGAGGGCATCAGATCCCATTACAGATGGTTGTGAGCCACCATATGGTTGCTGGGATTTGAACTCAGGACCTCTGGAAGAGCAGTCAGTGCTCTTAACCATCTCTCCAGCCCTTATACTAGCACTTTTTTTTTGTTTGTTTTTTGAGATAGGGTTTCTCTGAATAGCCCTGGCTGTCCTGGAAAAGAGATATATCTTAATCTAGGGATGAGAGTGGGATGAAAGTGATAGAAATTTAGTACTCAAGTACTCACATGAAATTCTCAAAAATAAATGTACATTTGAAAGAGAAGATGAGAAGGACATATGTGATTAAAAAGCATAGGTACGTGCCTGAAAGCATCCCTCATCTTTCTCAAACAGCTTTTGCTCATGGGTGCCAACATTGTTTTTTCTTATGTACTAGGATTATCTTTTAGTGGGAAGTTAAATGTTTCCTATTTTAAAGAGCTAAACAGTCCAGACTAGGATCAAGTACTGACCTCTTTTAGAAATTACAATGGTCTCCTACTAATCAGCCACCTGTCCCCTATTCCCTTTCAGCAGTCAAGTTCTTCTGTTCCCTGTCAGCGCACAACGTCTTCTGCCATCTATATGAACCTTGCCTCCCATATTCAGCCAGGGACTGTGAACAGAGTGTCCTCACCACTTCCTAGCCCCAGTGCTATGAGTGATGCTGCCAACTCACAGGCTGCAGCCAAATTGGCTCTTCGAAAACAGCTGGAAAAGACGCTCCTGGAGATACCACCTCCAAAACCTCCTGCTCCCTTGCTTCACTTCCTGCCTAGTGCAGCCAATAGCGAGTTTATCTACATGGTAGGCTTGGAAGAAGTCGTACAGAGTGTCATTGACAGCCAAGGTAACACTTCCTTCTAGTTAAGTCTTTAGCACAGGGTTGCCAAGCCTCTTGGCAGAGAACAAGTATTACAGGAAACTGTATAGTATTAAATAATTGCTCTTAATGCAGGCCTGACAGCTCATTGCTTATAAGCCCATCATTTTGTAGGCTTAGGCAGGAGGATTGCTCCAAGTTCAAGGCCAACCTGGGCTACATAATAAAGTAAAACCCAAGTACAGACTGAGCCCCTGTCTTGAAAATTTCAAAGCCACTCATACACACAAAAATAAGGAAAATCTTAAAAAGAGAGTCTAGAGATGTAGTTCATTTGGTAGACTACTTGCTTATCTGGAAGGTAGAGGTAAGATTACAAGTTCAAGGGTGTCCTCAGATAAGATCCATAATCAATTTCTGGAACACTCTGGAATATATAATACCCTATCTAAAAAGAAAAAAAAAAGTAAGGAGATGGAAGGGAAATACGTGTTTTGTTTTGCTATATTGGTTTTTTGTTTGTTTGTTTGTTTGTTTGTTTGTTTTAAGAGAGAGTTTGTTCTGGCTCACATTTTGGGGGTGAAAAGTCTACCTTAGCAGTGAGTCAGAGGCATTAGGAGCTTGAAGCAACTGGTCAATTCTGGCTAGTCTGGAACTCAATATGTATAGACCAAGCTGACCTTGAACCTGCAAGGGACCTGTCCTGCTTGCTCTCCGCAGAGGGCTGCCATGAAAAGCACATTCTGCAATGCCTGTACTTTTAGATAAATAGATTTCTGGTTTATTACTTTGGAGTTATTATATTCAGTCCCTACCCTTTTAATGTTTATAGTGGAAACACTACATTACACACACATAGATAACTTAAGCATCATTGCATGAATGTTGTAACCCAGTACTGAACCAGATTCTGACACCATTTGGTGTGGTCCTAATATTTGTTATTAAGCTTAAGTTTCCAAACTGTATTGGAAAGTCCCTAGAGGACTGACTAAACATTTAGCTGTAAACAGATCACAGGGTACCTTAATTTTACCCAGGTAAGGTAGCTTATTTCTATGATTCCTTCTAGCACTTGGAATACTGAGGCAAAAGTGTTGTGATTCGGAGGCTAGCCTGAGCTATATATAGTGAGTCCTAGGTCAGCCTGAGCTACAATGTAAAATCTTATCTCAGAAAAATCTTTACAAAATAACTATCCAGACCCTGATAACAAAGTATTGTAAATGTGTGTGTGTAAAGGGAAAGTGTAATATAAAGTATTATTAAAAAACAGAAGGGGGATGACTGGAGAGATGGCTCAAAATCCTAGCTGATCTTTCGGAGGACCCACATGCCAGCTCACAACTGTCTGTAACACCAGTTTCAGAGGCTCTGACACCCTCACACAAACATACATGCAGGCAAAATACCAATGCACAAGAAATAAAAATTTAAATTTAAAAAAAAAAAAAAAAGAGGGCCAGGTGTGGTAGTGCATCTCTGAAGCCTGGTCTACAGAGTGAGTTCCAGAACAGCCAGGACTACACAGAGAAACCCTGTCTCAAAAAACAAACTAAAAATAAACAGAAAGCATTGTTTACGTGGATCTCTTTGATTTTAATTTTATTATTATGAGTTTTGTTTTTTTTTTAAGACCGTGTAACCAGGTTACATGTAACCTTACTCTGTATCTCAGCCTTACCTTAAGGTCAGGGGCCTCCTTCCCTAGCCTCCAAACTACTTTGATTATCAAGCCAAAGTATTTATATTAAATGGTAATGAAAAAAAGTTTTTAAGGCCATTTGAAGTTGTACATGCCTTTCATCCTAGCACTAGGGAGGCAAAGGCAGGAAAAAAATTTTGAGTTTGAGGCCAGCCAGCTCTATGTACTGAGTTCTAGGACAACCTAGTCTACATAGTGAGACTGTATCTCAAAACAAAATACATATATAAATTTTAGATTCACTTATTAGTATGAGTGTTTTTGCCTTCATGCCTATGTATCTACCATGTTTTCTGGTGCCCTCAGATAATCTTTCAGAAGAGTGCATCACAGTCTCTGAACTGCAGTTATGGTGGGTTGTGAGCTACTGTATGGGCGCACATATCCAAACTCCAATCCTCTGTAAGGATAACAAAGTGCTTTTTAAACTAACTACTGAACTATTCTAACCCCCTGAATTGTTTGGTTTGGTTTTGTATAGTTTCTTGTTTTAAATTTGTTAATTTTGTTAGTAGGGAGAAGAGAATGGGAAGTTGTCAAAAATGTAGCATGTTGTTGCCATTACAAAGTCAGAGGACAGCTTTGTGAAGTTACTTCTTTCCTTCCACCTTTACATGGGTTTCAAAGATGGAACTCAGCACATACTCAGCTATCTCACCAACCTTGTGTTGTTTCTAAATTAACAGAATTAACTTGTGGGAAAGACAATGAAAACTAACAGAAGAGGTGGGGAGTGGGAGTCCACTAACTGTTCTTTTTTTTCCTTTTTTTTGTTTTTTTTTTTGGCCTCTAGGCAAAAACTGTGCCTCACTTCTGAGGGTTGAACCCTTTGTATGTGCCCAGTGCCGCACAGATTTCACCCCTCACTGGAAGCAAGAAAAGAATGGTAAGATCCTCTGTGAGCAGTGTATGACTTCCAACCAGAAAAAGGCTCTAAAAGCTGAACACACTAACCGGCTGAAAAATGCTTTCGTTAAAGCCCTACAGCAGGAACAGGTGAGAACTCTGACTCCTACCTGCACAGTCATCTGAACAGGCTTGTTTTTCCCAAAGGGTTTTGGGCCTGAAAACCTAGTTTCCTTTTTAAAAGAAGAGGGGAAAAAAAAAGCAGGGTGTGGTTTTGCTGAAAGGAATTTTCTGTATACTTTCAATTATGCAATTTATAGTTAAATGGCAAACAAAAGAATAGATGATAAAGTAGCCCAGTGAAGATTAGTGGCAGTAAAGTGTGTGAGCACTTCCTAATAGTATCTTCAAAGGGAAAGCTGTGTGAAGATGCTCAGGTCCTTTTCTCTTCCATTTCCCACTCCACTAACCATCAGAGTCCTTTAAGTAGCATCATGAGCCTTTTGGAAAATAAATAAGCAGAAATCAAAAATAAGATACTAGTTTAATGGTAGAGCTCTTGCTTCCCATATCTGAGGCTCTGGTTTCAATCTCTAGCACTATGTGGTAGTAACATGCAAACTTGAATGCATAAATGAATCTCTTTTAAAAAATTAAAGAAATAGATAGTACCTCAAAGATTCATTAGTTTTAATTACATTACCATCCATCGTCCTCCAGTTGTCCTCATGAGAGCCAGCTTTCTAGAGAGAAGGGAATGCTTTAACCTATAAAACATGTTGGCTGCTTGTACCTGGAGATCTCAGCATTGCCGTCCCACCAAACTTTTCACCTTTTCTGCATTGTTCTAACTAGCTGGCATCATTACAGAAATAAGATCCTTGGTTTTCTAGTTAGAAAATTAGGTGCTGTCTTGTTTAATCTCATCTAATAACTCCCAACAGGAAATTGAACAGCGATTACAGCAGCAGGCAGCACTCTCCCCCACGACAGCTCCGGCTGTATCCAGTGTCAGTAAACAGGAGACCATCATGAGACATCATACACTGCGGCAGGTGAGGAATTTCCCACAGCCCTGCTTTCTCTGAGGGGCTGCGCTCCTGCGGGAAGTGGTTCCGCTCTCTTTTTACTCCTTTGGGTCTTTTGGACTTCTGTAATGGCAAGGTTTCTTCAACCGTCCTATTCCCCTGTTACAGGCTCCACAGCCGCAGAGCAGCCTCCAGCGTGGCATACCCACATCTGCCCGGTCCATGCTTTCCAACTTCGCACAGGCGCCCCAGCTGTCTGTGCCCGGTGGCCTCCTTGGTATGCCAGGTAAGAGGGGTTGATCTCAGAACGCCTCTCAAGGGTGACTAATCAATAGATAGTCCTCTCTTTGGTCTTGTGTAGCTCAAGCTGGCTCTGAGCTTGCTGTGTAACAAGTACTGGAATTACAGGCATGTACCACCTAGCATTAGTGTACAGTTCTTTTTGGGCACAGGGGGTGCATGTATGTATGGAGAGACTAGAAGTCAATTTTGAGTGTCATTCCTCAGGCACTGTCCACCTGTTTTTTGAGATAGGGGCTCCTATTTTCCTCTAGCTTATAAAATAGGTAAGCTCACCAGCAAGCTCCGGAGATCTGCATCCCATTGTTAGGGTTACAAGCTTATACTACCAAACCTGACTTTTTTTATGTGGGTGCTAGGGATCAAGCTCAGGTCCTGTTTGTGTGGCAAGCACTTTGCTGACTGAGCGCTCACTCTCTTCAGCCATAGTATACAAATCTTTTTTCTTTCCTTTTCTCTCTCTCTCTCTCTCTTTTTTAAGTATGAGTGTTCCACGTACATGTACTCTGTCCACTTGCATACCTGGTACCCAGAGGCCAGAATAGCATGTCTGGTGTCTGATCCCCTGGAACTGGAGTTACTTAGAGTTGTGGACCATCACGTGTGTGCTAGGAATTAAGCCTCAATCCTCTGGAAGAACAGCCAGTGCTCCTTTATTTGTTTGGTTTTTTATTATTGTTGTTGTTGTTGTTGTTGTTTTATTTTGGGGGGGCTGGGAGGGAGGGGACAGGGTTTCTCTGCGTACCCATGGCTATCCTGGAACTTACTCTATAGACCAGCCTGGCCTCGAACTCAGATCCTCCTGCCTTTGTCTCAGTGCTGGGATTAAAAGCATCACTATCAACTACTGAGCCATGTCTAGCATCTATGCACAAATCTTTAGACCCCATCATTCCTTTGTTTTTTGTTTTCTTGGGCCATAACTATTCTTTTGTTATTCAGCAAATGAATTTTTACTAAGTCATGAGTGCACTAAGACTTTAGTAAAATGGTCTCTACCATTATAAGTTTAATTCTGATATACTTTCATTGAGCATGTGAGTTCTAGCACAGCAGGGTCAGTTGTCCAGCATGAATGATAGGATTCTTTTCCACACTTCATTGGTCCCAAAATCAGAGCAGATCATTGATTCTTCCTCTATTTCAATAATTTTTCTGTCACCAAGGTTTAAATTAACCTCTTTCTTCGATATTGTACTATAAAGACTGTTCATTATTCCTGATAGGACTGATGTTTCTGGAGGAGCTCTTTCCCTGACGCTCAGCAGTGAGAGTATAGCTGCTGCTGAAACAAAGCTAGCTGAGGCTAGAGAAGTACAGGCCATCGCAAATATTTCCTCCCCATCTCTAACTGCAGTCTGGGATAGGACAAAGGGGGTGTCATTTCTTCTCTTAATACCTGTCCCCTCCTTTTGTCTCATGAATCTAGGTGTCAACATTGCATACTTGAACACTGGCATCGGAGGACATAAAGCCCCCAGTTTGGCAGACCGGCAGCGTGAATACCTTTTAGACATGATCCCTCCCAGGTCTATATCGCAGTCCATCAGTGGGCAGAAATAACGCCTGTCCCACTTGCACTGCCCATCCTTGAGTCCTTTACCCATTTCTCCCACTGCCCCAACTTCCGTCGCATGCAGTGCCTGTGCTGGTGCCTACCATACACGGAGAGCAAAACCGAAAAAACAGAAGACAAAGATAGACATCAACAAGAAAACACGCCCTGCCCTGCCCTGCCCTGCCACCTCCCCCTGTATTTCACACTGCTGCGATCTGTTCTCCTGCTGCTCTGTCTTCTCTCTTCCATTTCCTTTAACAGTGAGGTGGATCTTTGCCTCTGATAGAGGTCAGAATGAGGTCCTGGGGAGAATTTAAGCCCTTTGATGTGTGTTTCTAAAGTATGTTTTATGCTATAATTATTATCATTTTTAATTATATTGTGTGTTTCCCTTTGTTCTGTAGACGGTTAACCCCCATCTTCTGTTTTCTTATTTCCCTACCTCCCTCTGCTAACCCTCCTCCTTTTAAAAACAAAGCATATATATATGTGATACACAATTCAGTGATCACATGCAGATTGCAGTGGATCCTCAGCTGCCAATAGGAAATAACTGAGAATGTTAGGGACAGAGATGTTGAGTGCTCTTAACCTGAGTTGTGGAGTGGGCATCATCAAACAAGTAGGAATAGCATCCCAGCTATGGTTGATCAGGATCTGGAGAGTTTAGGAGGCATTGTTTTAGGAATGAAGTTGAGCTCTGTGACAATTAGTAAAGAGCCTAGAGGGAAAAGCTTAAAAAAAAAACACTACCTGTAGTTTAACAAAGCATGGGATGTGGGGGAAGAGGTGTTACATAAGTTCAGTCGTATCCCAGAGAGGGCTGCTGCCAGGTCCTGGCCTTCCAAGTGCTTGGAGAGTAAGATGAGTCTCCTGACCCCAGTGAGGACACAGAAGTCTGTTCCAGGCCAATCTCTTGAGATTATCTTATTTTCTTCGTAAAATTGTCTCTCATCACATCTTCACACCCTTTAACAAGTGTTCATCTTCCATCTAACCATAGTCCTGGAGGAATGGATGTTTCCATGCTGCAGGTGGCTGGGTATCCTAGAAGTTGGAATAGGTATTATGTGAATCATGTGACAGAAGGAGAAACTAGACATAGAGGAAGAGGTTTCTCCCAACAGTTGAGATTCTAATATGTTCTGTCCCTGTACCCTCTGAGTGCTGAGAGATAATGGGTGTAGGCCCCCAATCAGGTTGGTATTCCACTCTGACTCTGCTATGCTGGCTGTAGATCCAACTCCTCAGAGCCAAGCAACTTGTTAAACCAGCTTTGGACCTCAGCTATACAAGTATTGTCTTCCCCTAAGCTCCTCTTACCAAAATTTTGTTCATTTTGCCTTTTTTTGGGGGGGGGCACTATTAATGTAGAGGATAAATTGAATTGTGCAATGTCGCTGTTCTGAGGTTAGGGAGGTTAACATCCTGTTTGCCCACACTGTGGCGAGGGGGCGGGGGGACCAAGCTGTTTTTGAGGTAAGGGAAACCTGAAAATGAAGAAGGGTTTCTCCTTTCCCCACAGTGTACATGTACCTGCCTCTACAGCTCTAGAAGCCGTCAGAGTGTACTAGGGACACTTTGAACAAAGGTGTATGAGGAGTTTTATAATATTTTGCCCTTGATAGCCACCTGAGGAAATTCCCTCATTTTTATTTTTAAAAACTAAATCATTTTTTTAAAGTAAGAAGGCACTTTTAAAATTATACACACACACACACACAAACTACATACCTTTCCCATAAAATTTGGGTGTAGGGTAGGAAAAGAAGCTAGATCAAGTTCAATCCCTTCACTCTGGTCTCTTCTTTCCCAATACCCCAGTGCCACTGTGGGTGATTATACTGGCCCTACGGGTCTTCCTGGCTTTTTTCTTTCTTCCCTTTCCCTCAAATTTATTGAGCACTTAATAAAGGAACAGAGAGACAGCTGTGTCTGGGTTCCCTGGGTGGAGAAATGACCTGGAAGCTAGATGCTAGTAACAAGTAGTTTGAGCAGGTCATCTTAAGTATTTTTCTGGGGAATGTGGTGCCCCTGACTGTACGTGGTGGGGGAGGGAGGGGGAGCTAATGGAGCTGGGTTTGGGATTATTTTAAAATTATATATATATATATATATATAAAGATATATTCTTACATCTTTTCCTTGCCCTCTGTGCTTTGAAAGCACTGAATAAATTGATTCTGTTTTTCTCTTCCACAAAATTGGAAGAATTTTTTCTTCCATTTTTTAAATGTTCTTACCAGTCATCTTGCCTTGTGGCATGTCTGTCTAACCTTTCCCTACCCCATAATGAAGTGCCATTTCTGTTAAGTCTCCCTGACCCCCAACTCAGAGGTGCTCAGAGGTACAAGGTGCCCAAGTTTGTCAGTTGAGATTAAAAGGAACAGAGAATGTGCAATACTGTCCAGCTGGGGCCTGTCCTTGCCCAGAGCTAGGTCCTCTCCCTGGGAGCCAGGCCACTTTGACTAGGGTTTGGAGGTAAATGTATGGAAATAGGGAGTGGTGGCAAGGAGAGTCCATAGTTTCAGTGCCTGTTTAGGCGCTGAGGCCATAGGGGAGAGGGTAGGGTCTTCCCTGTTTTTATTCCTTCAGGGTCAATCACATAGAAGCTGCTTATACTACTAGTATAGCTCTGTGGCCCTTTGCTCAGTCACTGAGGTTTGATTTCTCATCCTCTTTCCCCATCATCACACTCTTCCCAGGAATTAGCAAGAGGGGTGAAATCTTTCTTAATCATGGTAAAGTATTAGCCTTCCATCTCCTCCCTTAGGTCCTGCCCCTGATCCCCTTCTTCAAGCCTCTACATTGTACATCACTGATTGCCTTGTGTTCTTCCAAACCTTTTTTTTTTTTAAACCCTCATCCTCCAGCTGTGGGCCCTTATAGACACTAACCCTCTTGCCCCAAGGATACAAAGAAAGATCCTGAGTTCAATGGTCCTTTACCATTGGACTTTAACTCTCAGGTATCAGAAGAGTGGGGATCCAACCAGTACAATCGAGCTTCCTCTAGACCTTGAGGCACTACAAGCAGTCATTCATGGATGGTGTCTTGCTCCACAGCAACCTGAAATGGGTGGATTAGTGGCAAGGCTGGGGTAAAATTAGAAGACAGAAGTCCTTATTTGTCAGTTTATTTTGTCACTAGACCACAGCATCTGAACTCCATTGCTGAATAAGTATTTTTCCTGCATTTTGGGATATATGTATGGTAGACATTTCTTTTTAAAGACACCGAGATAAATGTTTTCCTGCCTTGGTTACCTTTCCTTTCCCCTTTAAAAGGAATTAGCTATAGAACTGCTTTGTAAAGATGCTTCTTGATATTTTACTTTTGTTCCTTCCCCAACCATTCCCATTTCCCCCTTTTTTCTAGAAAGCATAACCCTTCTTTCCACAGCCCCTATCCCACTCATCCTAGGCTCCCTTCCTTTCCATCAAGATCTTCATTAGCTTATGATATTTGCTGCCAAGATGTTATAACAAGGACTCATTCATGTATATAAGCTATTTCTTGATCCATTTAAAAGGAATTGTACATTGTGTAGAAAAAAAAATGAAAAAGAGAAAAAAAAAAAGCCCTAGCCATGGATATTGTGAAACTGTGTTATGTCATTTTGTAATGTGCCCGTTTGTGTATGATCCGTGCAAAAGGGTTTCTGGGGAAGGGGAGGGTGGAGGGAGGCAGGACTGTGGAGGTGGGGAGGAGTGGGCCGGGCCCAGCACACCGAGACTGGCAGCTGCTCCAACCCCACCCTCCTTAAAGATGCCACCTCCCCCACCACCCACCCCTATTTTGTGCCTTGCCCTCCCCACCCTGGAGTAATCTCTCCAGGTCACCAGCACTGCCTTGGCAGAGCCCACTCCCTACCCTAAGCTGCCCACTCTTGCTACCCCCCAGCATTAGATTGATGATGTGGGAAAGTGCTGGAGGTTGGGAGGTAGCTGAGGAATGGGGCAGTTCCTGGGGGCATTGAAACCAAGTATTATTATGAATTGTAATTGTATTTGCACTGTTTTCCCCCTCTGATTGCATCAGCATATATACAATATACCTATATAACAAAATCCAGTGTCAAAGCTTTCTTATGCAAGGGATTTCCCCCACCCTTCAGAAAAAGAACCTCATGAACTTCTAAAAGGGTAGATTGTCAGGAGATAGTAGAATAGTAGAAAGAATTTTAATTGTCCTAAGGAAGTTCTGTCGGAACTGTTTAGGGATATGTGATTGAGTTGAGGCTGTCTCCTGTGAAGTACAGGGCTCCAGGTCCAGGGCTTCACTTAGAATCCAGGATACAAGGAGGCACAGTGTGACTCCCTGGGACCTGCTGACTTGCTGTGTGAGCTTTGGTGGAGCTGGTGTCTTCAACCAGTGAAGTGAGGGAGAAAACCACTGACCTCCATGCTCAATATTCCACAATTCTTTCCCCATCTGCCAAAAAACAAAAAGCACCTTGAGGTGAGGGAAGTGCTGGGCTGTGAGACCAGGGAGGAAATGAAAGTGACATGCTAGTGTTACTTGTGTGACAGTGTCCTTGGAAAATTGCCAGTCCCCTGGTTCAGCTTTGGTATGGGAGAGGTGGTGGCAGTGATGTAGGGTGTGGACTGATGGCATCTTGGCCATGTTGTGACCAGGCTCCAAGCCTCACCTCATAATCACAATTCTTAAGGGTGGTTAACCAGCAAATGCCCCCCAGGTTGGTAATCTAGTTGCTTTCTTTGTGAGCTATAGGATGTGGAATTTCCCTCATCTTGGTAACAAGTAGGGCTCAGATGTAGCCCATATCTTTCCTTCCCTCAGATCTCATCTGAACCCCAAAGGCAACTGTTCACAGTCTGTCTCCTTCAGAGGCCCAATTTATCCCTTCATTTCCTGGGCCGAGTATTTCTATTCTCAAGTTTTTGCCCCTAAAGCCTGGAGAAAACATAGGTTGATGGGTGCGGCCTTGGTGAAGGTGGAGGATAGATTGGGGTGGGTGGTGGGGAGCAGGGAGGTGGGATGGCAACGGCCTTCCCTGAATAGGGTGGGTGGGAGGGAACAAGACCCTTTTGCACAACTCTCTTTTAAGTTTCCTTTTTTTCTTTTTCTTTTTTTTTTTTTTAACTCATTCTAATTTTCTGCATTGTGTTTGGGAAATAAAATGAAAAAACAAACAAAGACCAATAGGAACTGGTTTTCAAAAGGTAAATACACTCCCATCTGTTTCAGAGGCTGCTGAGCATTTCAGCAGTGAAGATTCAAATAATAAGCTAATTTTTGGAGAAAGGATTAAAAGAAAAAACTTTGTAATATTTATCACTTGCAAGCTATGTTTAATAAAGAAAGGAATGGTTTCTAAGCTTTCCTGTGGCTTGTGCTTTATTTGTGGCCAAGGTGGGAGTGGGAATGAATGGTTTGGTGGAAAAATCTGAGTGTTGATGGGTAGGCCCTGACTGTGCTCCTTACCTGCCTCTGTTGCTCCTCTCCACCTCTAGTGACCCCGGAGTCAGACTTGGTGTATGTGCCCTGATTGGCCTTTCCCAGCGCACACATCTGCACTAGTCTAGTAGTGTAATTGTTGGTAGCTGCTTTCTCTGGCTAGGGACCTCATAGCATTAGAGATTCACACATACCAAACCTTAGCATTTGGAATGCATCTTCCACAGGAAGGCCTAGAATTGCTGTGTCAACATTCTTACACCTCTCACTCAAGTTTGCCTTTGAACATAAAGCATCAATCATTTTGGCTCCCACATTTTATGTTTTATTTCTAACAAAACTTTTAGGTGACTCCCAACCAAAGAATATGGTATCGTTTTTCTGGAATACTTAAAAAGTCAGGACTGTCCAGCCCCCAATCTTCTGCCATGTTTCATACCATCAGAGGAGCTGATGGGGAAAGGCAGAGCCCAACCTTGCTGGGATCTTGTTACTGAAGAGACAGTATGTGTTCTGTGGCCATGGACTTTCCTTCCCACAAAACCCTTCCCTTCTGGTGTCACTGTGGGACAGGGAAAGGCTAGCTGAGGTAGTCTGGGTTTTGCTTTTATAGAGCATGTCACAATTACATGGCAAGTGTCTCTTTGCTGCTGGGTACTGGAGGCTGGAAAGGGGAAGAGTAGGAATGCCAGGTGCCTATAACCACTGTTTATTCTATCAAGGGACCTAGGACTGAAACTGTCAATCAAATCCCTTTAGAACAAAGGATTGCAGAAATGCCTCATGATTTAAGATCACTTGGTCTTATAGAGGACTTGGGTTCAAGGTGGACTTCCAGGAGCACCAGACATGCACACAGCACATGTATTTATATGGAAGCAAAGCATTTATATAAAATTTTTGATTTTTTTTTTTGAGACAAGGTAGTTCCATGTAGCCCTGGCTGTCCTGGAACTCACTCTGTAGACAAAGCTATCCTTTGAATTCAGAGATCTGCCTGCCTCTGCTTCTCTAGTGCTGGGATTATAGGCATGTGCCACCACTGGCAAAACATCTGTATGCATAAATGCTAAAAAACAAAAACCAAAAACTAGAGATCTGATGGTGTTGGAGAGATGTTCCTTGAAAAGGAGCCAGTGCTTGAGAATCTTCTATCTAGAGGCTCAATGTTTGGCATTGGGGGAAGAGGAGCAAAAACTTGAGCCCTAGTGAACGGTGCCCACTTCCCTGCTGCTGACAACAGTTTGCCTGCTTCTGGTCAGATCTAACTTTCTGGCTAGACATTGTGAGAGTGAGACAAGTGATGACAGTCCTCGCTGTCTCCATGTCTGTCTACGGACTAGGCCTCTGTCCAAGCCACCAGCTCTCCATCATGAGTTGCTCACCCGGGTGACGAGTTCAGTTTTCTTCATTGACTTCCTTTTGCTCTGAGCCTGTCCTCTGTGGCACCTAGTTGGGAGTCCTTCTGCTTCCTGCCTTAGCCTCAGCTCCTACCCCTCTCCAGCTGTGGAGAGGACAGTCCACCCCTTTCCCCATGCTGGACTGGCTCAGGCCCACGTCCACCTCATCCTATGCCCTGAGAGCTTATAATCATCTCCCCTTGCTCTTGTAGGCCAGTAGGTCTTGTGCAAGTACAAGACTCAAAGACAACTGGCTCCTCTGCCTCAGTTTCTCCTAGTATAATTTGCAACTAAAAATGGGAAAGAATTCACTCTGACATTTGAGCTTATGATACAGACTGTGCCCCCAGCAACTTTCCACATTGGCCCGAGAAAGAGAGGGAAATGGTGAGGGCAGGTCATCCACCACAAACCATGATGCTCTCATCCTAACAGCAAGAGCGTCCATCCTTGGATTCTAGGGACACTCTGTGAGAAGACCAAGGTTGGAGTGAAACCCAGGATAACAAGGTAGCAGAGAAAAGCAAAATAGATGGTGGTCCCAGCTCACCTGGATTTAGGGACTCTACAGTCCTGAAGCAGCTATTACTCCGCTACCAGTAATGGAGGCAGCATAGGGGAGAGTCCTAGCTGGCACTTTTGCTGAATGAGCCCTTCAGTGGGATATAGGCTGTGGCAGCCTCTAGACTAAATACATTCTCAAGTGTACCTTTCCTCACAGCCTCTTGGAAACTACCTTGACATCTCAGTATCCTCTCTCACCAGTCACTGGTCCTTCCAGGCTTCCAAGGGAAAGCAGAGAAGGAAGCTACAGGAGTTGCAGCTGGGCTAAGGAAGGAGACTCCAACTGCTCTGTCAGACTAACGAGCAGTGAGGAAGCTTAGGAGATACTCAGAAGCAATCTCTTAGATCCTGTCCCAGAAACCGATCAAGAGCCTTTGGGGAATCACTGAGGTAGGTAAAGCCCAAAGAATGACTTTTCCAGAACACACCATTTGGACAGAACTGGGTTAGAGTCAAGAACTCACTCTTGGCCCTTGCACCCAATCTGTGACTGAAGGCCTTACTCACAGGTCCACACCCACCTTGGGCTGGCCAGAGGTAAAGCAATGATATGTCTTCTGGGAACTTTCAGAGATGAACAGAGCCATACCTTGTAGACTCGTGGGAGTTGGACATGGCTCTGGGTTCCCTGCCGCACACCATATGGGCACTGGCCTGATAAGAGCCCATGTTTTCTTCTGCCACACATTGGTAAATAGCCTCATCTTCAACAGAGCTACTCTTAATGTGCTAAAGAAAAGCAAACAGCCAAAACACATGGGCTAAAGGAAGCCAAAACCTGCTCAGAGAAAGGACTCATCAATGTATGCAGCGGTAACTAATACAGCAGCAGGCAGGGTGGAGCCACAGGTGGGTGAAGGTACTTGCTGGAAAGAGAAGGAAGTGAGTGTGTGTGTGTAGTGTAGTGTTGTGTGATGGTATGATGGTAGGGTTCATATCTAGGGAGAACACACCTGTGGACCATCTGACAGAGAAAGGTAGGTAAGGGCCTTGGGTACCTGTTGTGAGTTAGCTTGATCTTTTACTCCCAGAACAGCACCTATTCATTCTTCAACCAAATCAATCTAGAGTCAGTGTTCCCCTGAGCCCCACAGAGAACTTGCTCAAGGACTGACTGTGACCACTAGACAAGCTAGGGGAGCTAGGCAGGCAAGGAATTGAAGAAGGCATCCTGAGACCCAGCTTTCCTGACCCTACCTTCTAGACCCTCTCCTCACCTAGGAAGCAAGAGTGGTCCAGTCCCTTCCTGCCAGGCCCTGGAGGCTCACACTGCACAGGGGGAGTACCTTGTACCCTTGTTCTAGACTAGGGGCACAGCCATAGACCCCTAAGTGCTGGACAGACACCCAGAAGTAACCAGGTTTCCATACCCAAAATTTGGATGCCCTCTACACTCTGTGGGAAAGTATCGGGGTAAGGGCATGGCCTGGGTAGGGTGGGAAACGGCAGCACCATACCCAGGACACTCAAACAAATGGCTGTGCTTGTGTTTTTGCTTTGTTTGTTTTTGTGGCAGATTCTAACACCTAGGTCTGGTGCACTGTGGGAGTTAGGTTCCAAGGCCAGGCAGAAGCCTACTGTGAGGTGGGCTAACACACAGCAGGGGAGAACCCTTGCTACCTCCCACGTGGTTTCTGCTCCAAGAGCTTCCATCTAGCAGACATCTGTGAGCAGGTTTTAGAGCTGCCCCACAGTGCTGCCGGTTCATCCCTAATTTACAAGTAAAATGACCTGCCCGAACTGGCTATGGTGATTCATGGCTGTATACAGACTGGAAGAGGACATTCTTGAGTTAGAGGCTAATCTGGGCCACAGGCCAAGTTTAAAGCCATCTGGGGCTATAATGTGAGGGGGAGAAAGAACAAGGAGAGAGTGAACATGTATCCTGTGTGTCAAACCTTAGCCAGCCTCGACTTCCCTAGGTGGTTCCCCTGGGCACTCAAAGAATTAGAGACTCTTCCTCCAGACAAGTGTCAGAGAATGTTTAGGAGAGGAATAAACATTTTTCCAAAACACTACCACTTCCACTTTGTGCCTAAACCCCACGTTCATTATGTGAAGCGCCCCCTCCCATTTATGGAAAACAAAAACCACCACCGAGGTCACTGCACGCTGTCACCTCTGCACAGTTGGCTTCTGTTTTTCTGCGTCTGTTTTTTTTATTTGTTTTTGCTGTCATCTTTACTCATCTTGTATTTTCTGATCCTTTCTTTATTAAGATTTACTTATTATTTATTATGTATACAGTATTCTGCCTGTATGTCAGAAGAGGGCACCAAATCTCATTACAGATGGCTGTGAGCCACCATGTGGTTGCTGGGAATTGAACTCAGGACCTCTGGAAGAGCAGCCAGTGCTCTTAACCTCTGAGCCACCTCCCCAGCCCCTTCTGATCCTTCCTAACATGAATTTAACCTTCCATAAGTGCCCTTCTCTTGGAACTACTCAGATGAGACCATGAGTCTTTAGAATGAAAATTTTTGCAGGGCCTTGTGGTGCAGGCCTGTAAACTCAAGCCACTTGGGAGGCTAAAGCAGGAGGATTGCCCAGTGTAAAGTATGTCCAGGGGCTGCTTGGATACCTCGGAGTGGAGGAGCGCCTGCCTAGTGTGCACGAGGCACTAAATCCCCAGCACCTTAAGAAAGAACAGTACTAATGAGCAAATTATACACTCCTGAAATCTAAATACTTAGGAGGCGATTGCAAGGAGGATCAAGAGTTTGAGGCTAGCCTGGGCTGCTCTTCCAGAAAACCCAGGTTTTGTTCTCAACACTCATGTCAAGCAGGCCCACCACCACCTACCTGTAAGTCCAGCTCCAGAGACTCTGCTTTCCATGAGCACCCGCCCACACATGCACACACACATGCACACACACATGCACACACATGGCTAAAAGTAACATAGGTTTTAATTTTTTTCCTTTCAAAAGTTATTTTAGATTTATTTATGTTTATTTAGATTTATTTATCTATGTATCAGTGTTTGTCTACATGTATGTCTGTCTACCATGCACATGCCTAGTGCCCACAAGTCAGAAGAAGACATCAGATGTCCTAGAACTGGAATTACAAATGGTTGTGAACCACTGTGTGAGAATTGAAAACCATCTCTCTAGCTGTGAAATAAATCTAAAAAGCAAAACAAAATAAAAAGCCGAGCAACTTGACTGAGACTCTGTCTCAATAAATAGTTAAAAACAGGCTGGAATTGTAGCTAGGTACGGACTTGCCTGGCATATACCAAGCTCGAGGTCAATGGGTCTCAGTCTGGGGCTCTCACCCCCCTGGGGACACATATCAGATATTTACGTTATTCTTCATAATAGTAGCAACATTACAGTTATGAAGCAGCAACGAGATAATGTTATGGTTGGGGTCACCACTTGAGGAACTGTATTAAAGGGTCACAGCATCAGGAACTTTGAGAATCGATGCTCTAGGCTAAATCCTTGGTGCAATTAATTAATTAATTAAAATGAAAGTTTTTTCCAGGGTTGGTATAAAGTTTTACATCTTTAAATTTCCCTTAAGCTACAGAAGAGGACTCTGCCCTACTTCCAAAGCAGTGGCTGTCTGCTGAGAGCCTGCCTGTGACTAGATGCTGCTGCTGCTCTGGTGGTTGCTAGAAAACTCCACCTAGGCAAGTTCTTCATGGTGCCAGACCCATCTGTCTGGTCTATAGTTAGCATGCCCATATTCTGGTCAGCCTGCGGTGAGCCCCACGTACATCCCCTCACTTGAGTCTTACTTGCAGTCAACCTCGTTCTTCCACAGATGAAGCATCAGAGCCTAGACTCCAACCTGATTGATCTTCATAGCCTTAGCTAGCTGGCAATGTGAATGCCCCAATGGCTCTGGGGAAGTCGGTCTCACCCTGGGAATACCAGGAAAAGGACCTGCCCCAGGGTCCTCACCAGGTGAACAGTAAACAGTCTGAGCTCAGACCTTGATTCTCTGAGTCTCCCACCACTGCTCCCCACCCCCACCTGTGGGTTGGGGGAGTTAGTTCACATCCAGCTCCTTCCCTAACCTTTAAGCAGCCCTTAAATGCTGCTTACTGACGCTCTCTGCCCCTGAAGAGCCACCTTCTCCTTCTGACCCCCTCGAGGCTCCCTGGCATCCATGTCCCTGGAACCGCAGGGAGGAGGGTCTCTTGCTGGCCCGATGGCCTGGAACCTGGCCATGAGCATTTAACATCCTGGAAGCTTGGTAGCCTTCTCTGAGGGTCCTGTGGTCCCCACCCCCAGGGAAGGAGAAATGGTAGATTGGAATGGGAATAATAGGCCAGGGATCCCCACTGGACCCCTCCTCCTGTCTCAGAGGAGCCCATCCTCCACCCCTTGCTTTGAGTGCCTAAGTCACTTCCAGATCAACGATCCCATGATGTCTTCCTTCCCTTTTCAATTTTAATTTAAAAAGTATTAATCCTGGGGGTGGAGGTTCACATCGTTGGTGGCAGCACCCAGACAAATGAAGTAGGAGGATTGAGGCTAGCTTGTGCTAATCCCTCCTTTCCAGTTTGTTTTTTTAAATTACATTTACTTGTGTGTGTGTGTGGGGAGAGACAGTTCATAGGAGTCAGTTCTCTCCCACCACCAAGTGACTCCTCTGGGTTGAACTCAGGTGTTTGGATGTAGCAACACGGATCTTTACCTGTTAAGCCTTCTTATTTACCTTCCCGACCCTTAATCCCTGGGAGACTAAGAAGTTTATTAGAAGAGTTATTAATGCCATGCACATAGTTAGAAACAGTGTCTAACTCTCTTTTCTATCTGCTGTGACAAGGTTAAACTCCATGACCGTCACGGCCTCAGACAGGCAGGTGTGGCACCAGAGCAGAACCTGAGAACTTGACATTCCCGACCCACAGGCAGCAGGCAGAGAGCCACTGGGCCTGGCATGGGGTTTTGAAACCTCAGAGCCCACCCCAGTGACACACTTCTGCCAACAAGACCACATCTTCTAATCCTTCTCTAAGGGCGCCACCAACAGGAGACCAAGTGTTCACACCTAGGAGCCTGTGTGGGCAATGCTCACTCAGAGATCAGTCACCACAGCATGGCGGGTGCACAAGGAGGGTTCCGGCTCGAGAACTGCAGGCAGGTGCCATGACAAGACTCCAAAGAGAATCAGGTCCCCCCCCTTATTTATTTTTTTTAAATATTTATTTATTATATGCAAGTCCACTGAAGTTGCATTCAGATACTCCAGAAGAGGGAGTCACATCCCATTACAGATGGTTGTGAGCCACCATGTGGTTGCTGGGAATTGAACTCAGGACCTCTGGAAGAGCAACTTGTGCTCTTAACCACTGAGCCCTCTCTCCAGTCCAAGATTGATTTATTTATTTTATGTATATGAGTGTTCTAATTATGTGCCAGAAGAGGGCATCAGATCCTAGTATAGATGGTCCACTATGTGGTTGCTGGGAATTGAACTCAGCACCTCTGGAAGGGCAGACAGTGCTCTTAACCACTGAGCCATCTCTCCCCATCTCCCTCTCCCCCTCCCTCCCTTCCTTTCTTTTCCCTGTTTCTTTTGTGCTGTTTGTTTTGAGACAGGGTCTCAGCGCCTCTCTGGCTGGCCTGGGACTCACAGAGATGTGCCCGCCCCCACTTCCCCAGCATTTGCACCACCGCACCAGGCCTCTTTTCTGTTTAAATTCTTTCTTTTTAAAGTTGAAGTGAGCTTTGCATTGGCCTAGCTCCCGCCCCTGGCACATCCCCTCTCCTTTCACTCTTCCCTCTCCTGGGATTCCTGACTTGTCCTGGGAGAAAGAGTGTCCTGGGCAGGGATGCCAACAGAGTAGAACATACCGTGGGACCTAAAGGGCGCTCAGGGTGTTGGAGGGAATGGGACACAGCTAATCCACTTATAAACACATCATCTAGGCAGAGAGATCTGTTACCCTGTAAAAACCCTTCTTCCTTGCCACGATGGGAAGGGTCGGATTTAATTTTTCCCCTTTCTTCTTCTTTTTAATTTTTTAAAAAATTATATACCCTTTGGTGAATCTTTGAGAGGATTTGAGTGGCTGTCCCCTGAAGTCCATGATTTCCTACCTGTGCCTGCTTATTTGTACGTAGGAGCCTGCCCTCTAGTGGCTGATTAAGGCATTACTCCTCTCACTAACACCAACCGCATCCACACGTCCTGCCTTCTGCTGTGTCCTCGCTTCAGGAACAAAAGTGTCCAGTCTACCTTATCACCCCGGACGTTCCCCTCAGTTCTAGGCCTTACCTTTATTATTATTATTATTATTATTATTATTATTATTATTATCATCCATTCTGTTGCCTGCCGGGCATCCAACCTCCACCTCCTCTTTCTGTTTACTCCCAACTCATAGCTTGATCCAGCCGGTCCGGAAGCCCCTGGCTGTGCCCAAGCCCAGGGCTGCTTCCCTCTGCACTTCTAGCAGTTGTCGAGCTCTAGGAAGTCCCATGAAGAAGCAGGCTCACGCTGGCCGGTGCAGAAAGTCGGGCCTATTATGGACAACCAGATCATGTTCCCTGTGCCCAGAGCCCGCCCTGGTCCTTAACCAGGGCGGCTGGGCACCTTGGCTGTGGCAGATACTGGCCACTTTTTGTGACCTACAGTGGTAGGTGACCACATCAGCCTGGCCCACACTGGTAATGTGGAGGATGCCACCAGTCAGCAGCAAGACCCAGAGGGCGCAGAAGTCACGAATCCACAGTTGGTACTCTGCTCTCACCTTACCAAACAGCACACTCCTGGCTACTGCTCAACCGTGGCCTTGGTTTCCAGGGCCACACAACATCATGCTGCAGAAATGGACCATTTAGGCACCCAGTGGGGCAGGCATTGGAAGCAGCCTGCACCTTCCTGCTCCACCGTGGGCCACTCTGGGCATTGGTGGAAGAAGGATAGACCCAGGCATTAGGTGATGTGTGAGTGCCCACACAGTAGACCTGGAACCTGCCCACACCTGCTACTTGCTGGTGATCTCATCATTACCCAGTCATGTAGTCACATGTCTGTGACTTTAGTGGACTCTAAACACCGCTGTCCTTCGTTAAAATTCTTTGATTTGTAGCCAAGACAACTGGACTTGAAGCCCTCCCTCAACCTCCACAATGCTGGAGTTATAGCCGCGCTTGATCCTTGGTTTTTAAAAATTACACATTACAATAGAGTTGGTATAAGGTCAAATATAACTTCAGGTGGACACATTGCACAACCATTCCCCATTGTTTTTTCCAATTTTTGTTTAAATGAGAGTCTGGAGCTCGGGACTGCTGAGGTAGCTGGCTTGCCTGGCCTTATGCGAAGCTCTGGGTTCAGTCTCCAGTCTTGTAGAAACCAGATGAAACCAGATGTGGGGGTGCATGTCTATAAGCCAGCACTGTGGGATTAAATCAGAATCAGAAATTCAAGAACATTCTCAACCACAGGCAATGGTGAGACCAGGGAGCTTTTTTAAAGTATTTATTTATTTATGTATATTAGTACTCTATTTGCATGTATGCCTGCAGGCCAGAAGAGGGCATCAGATCCCATTACAGATGGCTGTGAACCACCATGTGGTTGCTAGGAATTGAACTCAGGACCTTTGGAAGATCAGACAATGCTCTTAATTGCTGAGCCATCTCTCTACCCCCTAGCAAGTACTATTAACTGCTAAGCCCCTAATTGGGCCCAAGGCACTGTGCATACAAGTCTAGAGACTGAGCTGTTCCTGTCCAGGTGTACTGTAGGCACCTCTGTGCCCTGCAGGTGCCATCTTGGGCACTGTCATGTCTTCTCATCCTCGATCATAGCACCTTCTAACTGTACACAGCCCTGCTGGCTCAGCCACCAGGGGTGATTCTGCGTTAATACAGTGGGTACTCATGGGAGAGCAAAGCATCCAGATGCAGGGAATCATGGCATCAGGGTAGTACTGCTGTTGTTGGCCAAGGTCAGCCCCTTCTACTACCAGGAGATGGCTACAGACAGCTGCCTTCTGCCTGGCAGGGAGGGCAGCAGCAGTGGGTGCCCCACACAGCCTCCGGGTAGCATAGGTCCCACACAAAGACCAGTTCAGAACTTGTACCACGCCCTGAAGGGACGCTCAGTACTGCTGGGACCCAAGGCCTCCTCTACTCTCAATCTCCCTCCCCTTCACTTAATTCTGTGCTTGAGGAGGGGACAAAGAGACAGACCTTGACTTTAAGGGATCTAGGTACCAAGGGAGGAGCTGGGCTGGAGAGCAGGCCTGGCTTATCAGAGCTGGCTGCTGTCCTATGGAAAAATGGCCAGAGCTGATGTCTGACAGGCCTGATTGATGGTCTCATTCAGCTGAGCCCTGGCCACAGAACAGGGGTCAGGGTAGACACAATAGAGAGGTTAGGGGCTGAGGCATGGGCATTGTGTTCCCTGGGAGACACAGAGTCACCTCCTCCTTTCCCTGTGGGCCTATCTGCCTATCTGCCCATAAGGTCAGCTTCCCAGGACTCCTGGCCCTCCCTGAAGCCCCTCCCTCCCAACAGTAGACAGAAGCCGCTGCCTCTGAATAGAGAAGGAACGCACTCAGGCTCACACAAGCACACACCTAGACTGGAAATTACACTCTTATAGCCTACCGGACTCTAGGACAACGTACATGGTCACAGAAGCCACAGACACAGGTCACTGGGAGATGCCTCTACAGATTCAAAGTTAAGTGCAGACACACAGGAGCACAGTCACCAGTGTCAGAAGCCCAGGGACATAGCAAAGTTGTGAAGCCACATGCACAGGCACTCTTCTGTAAATGTCGCAAATCATTACCCAGTGTCACTTGGGGTAGGACAGCCCTAATAGATGAGACAGACATGTGGGCAATGGTGACCTTTGAAGGGCCTGTATGCTTGCGGCTTTCCCAAGGATACTCTTCCCCACCTTAGGCCTGGCAGGCTGGCCATATGACATACGATCCTTTAGCCTACCCTCCAGTCTTCTGGGCCCCAAGAATGTCTCTGTGACTTTGTGCTTCTCGAAGTCCCCGGACCTTAGTTTCTTCCTGCAGCGTCTTTCTACAGCTATTATTCAGACCTTCCAGTTCCTGCCACCTCTGTCCTCCACTCCTTCTTCCCATCATTGACCCAATTGCCCCACCCCTGTGTGTCCCTTCTTGCTATGTGCCCACCACCTACACCCAAATTTCCCCTCAGATTCTGCTAGATCCAGTTGGCTGGGACCCCTAGCTCTTCTCCCAACCCCAGATAGTGGCAAGGGCAGGCTCATGACTTCCAGGCCCTGTCCTCTCAACCACATGCTTCTTCTCAAGCGGCTCTGGGTTTCTGTCCTCAGCCTTGGGTCCCTGGGCTGCCATCACACCACCAACACAGTGTCCTGCTCTGGCCTTGCTCTGGGAAGCCCAGGATTTGGGGAGAGTCAGGTCCTGGGGTCAGGGATGGGGCTGCTGTTCTTCCTCTGTCCTGTATCCTCTGGAGGCCAGGTCTCTCTGTGCTTCTAGTCCTCATTCCTTCCCTCTTCCACCCCCCCACCCCCCGCCCCACATCCCTCACCTCCGCTGATCTGTCATTTCACATAGAAACATTTGGGGAAGGAGGAATGGGAGGATGCTGAGGGGGTCTTCAATGAGAGCAGGGAAGTGCTGCAGTGGTCAGGCCTGCCCCCTTCTCGGGGTTGAGAACCCTCTTCCGAGCATCAGACCTATCCTGCTCCCTTCAGATGACCCAATGAGAGTGAGGTTCTAGGCAGAACTGGGGTACCTGTTCCACTAAGTGTGGGACCTTGTAAGGCAGTCTGTAGCCTGGCTGAGCAAGGCTTACTCCGGAGATCCAGAACATTCCACAAGGGACGGAACCCCCGTGAGCCATGCTCCCAGACTGCTGACTCCTCAACTCCATAATCCTGGGGCCATCAGTCATGTAGGGCCACGCCCCAGGCCCCTAGTGTTCTGGCTGGACCCCACCCCTACAGTTACCTGGCAACAGCCAGGTTTTCCCCGCCCCACGGTTACCTGGTAACTGCCAGGTAACCCAGTCCACTATAAAAGGAGGCTTCTTGCCTCTCTCTCTCTCTCTTCTCTCTCTCTCTCTCTCTCTCTCTCTCTCTCTCTCTCTCTCTCTCTCTCTCTCTGTTCCCCCTCTCTCTCCATTCTTTCCCCTCTTTCCACGTGGTCATGGCCATCCCTCATCCCTCTATCTTCTCTTTCTCTTTTTACTTCTCTTTCTACTTTTCTACAATAAAGCATTGAAACTATGAACTGTCTTTTCTTATTAAAACCCACCGCCGCCCCTGCTTTTTTTTTCCCCACAACCAAGTGCATCTCTGACCACCCAAAGGCCTAGATGGGGGTGGCCTAGGGTCTCAATTAGGGGTCTCAAGTAGGAGTTCAAGTCCCAAATCTCTGAGAAGAGCTGATGCCTCAGGTTCTGATCTAGGGCTGGGGGTGGGGGAGGGCACCACTCTATCCCATTAGCTCAGCCTCAGACCCAGCAGCCCCTCACCCACTCGCAGTGTCACTTCCCAAAGCTGTTGTTTTTACTGGGACAATTGACTGGAGTCATTGGAGTCAGGAGGCTGCCAGACACTGAATGTTGGGGACCTCCACTTGGAGAGGAACCCAAGGCCTCCCTTTCCAGGCTGATCTGTCCACCGAGACTAAGCCAAAAGTTATGCTGCCACCAAAGGAGCCTGGGACCTGACTTTGAAAGTTGCTGTTGGTACGGGATCTCTATCTCCTGAACATCAACCTTCTCCAAAAAACATAACTTCCAGAGGGTAAGAGCCACTCCCTGATATAAGAGAGGTGTCTGGAGACCTCTCTCAGACCACATGGTGGGTCTGCATGTGCAGAACTGGCTTCTACCAGCTGTGGTCAGTATGCCCTGGACTCAGTCTTCCTGAAGTCAGTCCCCCTCTGTGTCCCGTTGTCCTTTGTGGTCCAATGTGGTCCTGCCCTGCTCCGTTTGGCTCCAGTTATCTCCTTACCCTGCTCAGCACTTTGTTTCTACCCCACCTCTCACATTTCCTAGACCACACAGCCTTGTTCAGCCTCACCTCCTACTGCACCACCCCATGAGCCATCCTCAGGGTCTGTGCCTAAGAAGGATGCCATAATCTCACAGCCCCCCTAACCTGCCTTAGTCCTGAACTTCAGTGTCCCGAGCCTCTCATGAGTGCTCCCATACCTTCCCAGAGAGCCCATTTGACACAATCTAGAATTACTTGGGATGAGTCTTAGTGAGGGACTGGCTAGATTAGGTTGGCTTATGGCATATCTATGAGATTGTCTTATGTTGGTTGATGTGACAGTACAGCCCACTGTGGGCAACACCATTCCCTATGCTGGGGTCCCAGGTGTCTAAGAGTGAAGAGGGTGGGCTGAGTAATAAGCATGCATGCATTCTCTCTCTGCTCTTGACTGCGGATGGGATATAAATTGTTATTTTAGGTTCCTGATGCTAGAAGTAAGTTTGGGGTTGCAGAGAAAGAGACCACCATTTCAACTGAATTGTCTAGACAAGACTAACATTACTCTTGATCAAGTGGATGAACTTGGGAAGACAACACATGTAGACAGAAATTATGAGTACTCAGTTGGTGGCTGTGTCCTTTCCCTATTGGCAGGGGTCTGACTGCACAGTCTTAATTCAGTTGGCTAGTCTGAAAAGAACTGGCACACAGGAAATGAAGGAGGAAGGGAAAGGGATCACTGCTCCAGGCCATCAGATTCCTAGAACACAGCAGTGGGCCTTTGTGTAAGCAAAGGTTTTACTGGGGGTAGGGGGTGGAGCTTTGCATAAGATTTTAATTCCTTGTCCTTTTTTTTTAAAGATGTATTTATTATTATATATAAATACACTGTAGCTGTCTTCAGACACTCCAGAAGAGGGCATCAGATCTCATTACTGATGGTTGTGAGCCACCATGTAGTTGTTGGGATTCAAACCCTATCTTTGGAAGGGCAGTCAGTGCTCTTAACCACTGAGCCATCTCTCCAGCCCCCTAATTCCTTGTCTTTTTTTTTTTTTTTCGAGACAGGGTTTCTCTGTGTAGCCCTGGCTGTCCTAGAACTCACTCTGTAGACCAAGCCGGCCTCGAACTCAGAAATCCTCCTGCCTCTGCCTCCCAAGTGCTGGGATTAAAGGCGTGCACCACCACTGCCCGGCTAATTCCTTGTCTTTAACACAAATTTTATAGAATTTAATAGAAAAAGACTCATACTTGCTATTTCTTTCTCTGGCAGTGTGACTTTCTCCTACAATGGGCTATGACCTGGAACTGAGCTGAAATGGACCTTTCTCCCTTAAACTGCTTTTGGTCAGGCTCTTATCACAGCAACAGGGATGAAACAGGAGCAGGGTTTCAAGGCCAAGGAGGCGACCTAATCACACTCACTGAGCATCTTGAGTGACATAACAAGCTCTCTGAGCATGCATCATCTGTAAACCAGGAGTGTGTGATAGGCTTGTAGAATTGAGAGGATTTGTAGGAGTAATCAGTATGACTTGGCACAGAATGTGATGTGATGTGATGTGTGTGTGTGTGTGTGTGTGTGTGTGTGTGTGCTTTGCAGATCTGGGAGTGGAGCCATATCAGAGCTTCACAGGTGACAGGCAAGGGCTCTGCCAACCTGGTCTATACAGCAAGTCCCAGGCCAGCCAGAGCTACATAGTGAGGCCCTGTTTCAAAATAAAAGTGAGCAAACAAGGAAACCTAGCCTTAAATTCCAGCTCCTTCCTGCCTTCACCTTCCAGAATGCTGGGGCTCCAGTCACATACTCTGGAGGGACTGTGCCAGTTTTCTTTGAGACGAGGGTCCATGTACCTCTACAAAAGGCTGTTTAGTCAGGTTCCATGTTTAGGAAAGACCCTTTGTAGGTGGGACTGTGCTGTGTGAGTTCCACCCTTTCCGAGGACACACTGGTGGGCCTCCCTTTAGTGATTCTGAGACTGATCAGTACGTTTGGGGCTGACAACCTGCTGCCTCCACTCTGAATATCTGTCTTAGTGAGGGCGTCTATTCCTGTGATTAAAAACACCATACCCAAAAGGAACTTGGGGGGGGGAGTTTATTTTTACCCTATAGATTATAAACCAATCACCGAGCAAATCTAGGGCAAGAACCCAGGGCAGAAACCTGGAAGCAGACACTGATATATAAATGCCACAGAGGAGTGCTGCTTACTGGCTTGCTCCTCCTGTCTTACTCAGTCTACTTTCTTATAGCCCCTTGGACCACCAGCCCAGGGAGGGCAATGCCCACAGTGATCAGGGTCCCTTGACATTAGTCATCAACCAAGAACATGTCAAGTATGGTGGCACATACCTTTAATTCTAGCACTCAGGAGGCAGAGACAGGCAGAGATCTCTGTGAGTTC